>JARUPZ010000028.1:5952026-6177026 GCA_031213475.1 Nereocystis luetkeana
ACCAGGTAATTTGTTTTTTTTTTTCATTCGGGAAGATGAAAATGGTGGGCTTTGGAAGTATGTTGTCGAGATCGTTCCATAGATGCGTCGAAAAAATCACCTTCGAAATTCGTCTGAGGGTGTGTTCTAGTATCACCTAGGGTGATACCAGTATACCGTAGTCGTAGATCTTCGCATGCAAAACAGTTCCGGGATTGGAGCAACGTCAGGTTTCCACGTACCCAGACAGGCGTTGCGTTGCACCAAGCGCGAAGCGCCGTTAAATGTTCGGTGGGTCACGAAGGGTTGCTGGGGGTGGGTGGGGGTGGGGAGAGGGTGTGGGGGATGACGGGACGGACTGCTTTTGCAACGCGACGCATGCATGCATTTCCATGCACAACAGTGTGAAGGACATGACACGAGAGGCTCGTACGTACGCACGTACGTACGTGCAGGCTGAGGCGGTGTTTTTAACATGGACCGCTTATTTTGTGTGTTTTGAGTTGATATAAATAATAGTGTGGTTAGTTTAGCGTTTGAGCTTTGACTCTTCACCGGTATATTCAGTGTAGTATTCAAATTATGTTTTTTTTTGTAGTGTACATCAGTATTCTGGGAGACCATAAAAAATACTATCTGTAGGACCTACGGCGCACACAAAAACCTATGTAGAACTACATACTTAGATCACAACCCCTGAGCGTGCTCGGTTGGTGCATCCCTGGCCTCTCAGAGCTCCCACTTCCAACCGTCTCCTTTCATTACTTGCCGGACCTTTCCAGCAGTTCTTTGTTTTCTCGGTCCTTCCTTCCTGTTTTCTTCTTTCGTTTCGTGTGCGTGCGTGTTCTCCGAGCACGGCATCGCGGGAGGACCCGGCACCGTCGCGGGTGCCAGCGGGTGCTGGCGGGTAGAGGGGGGGTTGCAAGGAGCGCGGCCGCCGCTTTCGTGCCTAGGCGTCGCGTGTGCCTTGAGACACGAGGGATGCATGAACGGGCTTTGTCTGGCTTCGATTTATGATTGTTGATAGAGTATGTACGAGTTTATAAAGGACGTTCGGGGAGGGCAAGGCAATATTCAAGCGGTGCTTATTTTTGCGACCACGCTGAAGTTGAAAGAAGGAGGTGTGCAGTTTGAACACCAACGTTATCGAGCTGGCGAACGACGGCCACGGTGAGCACCGGGCTTCACGCGCGGCGGGCGACGGGGCTGATTGTGGCAGAGAGTGATAAAAGCTTTACCCGGACCGAATCGGTAGCGAGGTGGTCGCGAGAGGGGCGGGCGGCGTACGAGGCTGAGAGAGAAGCTCTTCTGTGCGATTTGTTTTTTTTCTTCTTTTCGACCGGGTGTAAGGTGTTCCAATCAGGCAGAAAAATATTACACGAGAGGGGACGGGTTTTTTTTTTTCCTTTCCGAGTTTTCGGTTTCATTTTCATTGTTTTTGCTGCTGTGCCGTGGTGTGCTTTCGCTTTCTTCATCGTACATACAGTACAGACATAGAACATATCGAAAGAAGAAAAAAGGTACAGACAGTAGTACCCTACCTGGGGGTGTATTGTACGTACGTACGACATCCGCGACGCGAAGCGTATATGTGGCATCCAAGCTGACGTCGGAGCTGTTTTTTCCTGAAGCATAGCGGCGGGGACTCTTGGCATTATCAAGTCGCCGGTTTGCAATTACGATCCTTGAAAACACTAAACTCAATCGTGGACCTCTGTTCGCTTCGCATAATTTGATGTACTTTTTTCCTTCCTGAGCGAGCGTAGCAGGCGGCGTAGGCCGCCCGCGGAGCGAAGCGCCTTGTATTTACTTATTTTTACTAACAATATTTGGTCCTATTTACTATGGTCCCTTGTAGTAGTAATAACCGTGATGAATTATACGCACCGCGGTTTGGCTCCAGCCCCCCCCCCCCCAAGACAAACAGGGATATGAGAAAGTTGAAATGGCAATATAAAGTACTGGTAAGGAACATGCCAAAAAAGAGGTTGCCGGCCATAGTTGATATATATGGGAGAAAGTAACAAAAGGGCGAACTGGAATAAGGTGGGATAGCGTAGTTGAGAAATTATGGAAGGATATAGGGGGAAACCAAGAAGAGGTGATATTCGCCGGGAAGTTTGGGAAGTACAAGGCAGAAGTAGAAGAAAGGATAGAAAGAAGGGAAAGGCTAGCGCTACGAAACAAGGTGGAATCGGAAAAAGACCTAGAGATATACGGGAGATTGAGGGAAGGAATAGGAATGAAAACGTATCTGCACGGCCCAATGGACTTCGCGAAAACGCTGAAGATGCGGTTTCGTGTAGGCGACCTGGACTTGCCAGAAAGAAGAAAGAGGTATACCAGTAGCCGGGAGGAGGAGGAAATAGATGCACAGATGTGCCCGTGTGGCAAAGCGATAGAGAGTAGAACTCACATAGTAGGAGAATGTGAAATATGCAAGGAGGAACGGGATGTGTTAGGAAAGGAGATGAGGGAAATAGAAGAATGTGACATGGAGGAGTTTGACACACTAGATAGCAGCGAGAAAACGATCGCTATCTTAGGAGATAGATGGTGGCCACAGGCGGCCAAACAGGAAGGGGATACGATTAGCAAAACGTTTCTATGTAATATATGGAAACAACGTAATGAGCGCCCAATTGTTGGAGGTGTCTCTATTAGGAGTAGGAACGGTGCTCCGTCTCGAAAGGGATGCGTGGTCAATGGGTCAAATGACTAAGGCAAGCAACAAATGAGTACGCCCCCCCCCCCCCCCCCCTCGCACCGCCCCTCACTCTGTATCCGTCCTTTGCAGGGGGCGACTCGCCGATACTGACGTGAGGTGGGACACCATATCGGCATCCGTCGATGACCGTACGGAGGAAGAGATGCGACCACGAGGACGAAACGATTAGGGGGAGAGTTCGAGGCGGGGGAGTTCGTAGAGGAGGAGGATGGGGGCGTGAGGCGCCAGCCGAAGAGCAGGTGAGGGCTGAGAGCTTTTGGTTGGATTTGGGCTGGGAGGGACGGGGGTGGGGTGGGGGGGGGAGGGGGGGGGGGGGGGGGGGGGTGCATGGGGTTGAGATGGGTTGAGTGAAGGTGGGGGAGAGGTGCTTGGTGGGTAGGGGAGGAGAGGGGGGAGAGATGCTGGGGGAGTAGGGGGGAGGGAGGGGGAGAGGGGGGAGGGGGGTGCAGATGGTTGTGCGTCCTTTTTCATGAGAGGTTCACTCCCTCGGTTTTTGCGTTGGTATTGTGTGTACCCCTCGGCCGGGGTCTTGACCTACGTGTACCGTCACCTCCCTCCCGTGGCTCTGTCCGATGCTCTGTGCCGCGTTCAGCAGATACCTCCCATGGCTGTCCGTTGCCCTCCTGTGCTTGAAAAACTGAAAGCTTGCCCCTTTACCGCCTCATCGCTTGCGCTCTGCTGGTTGGAACAATTCTTGACGTCCCCAGCTCCGCTTTACCGCGTCTTGCTGTGTTGAAAAAGGAAAAAAAATCTGGTACGTATCGCCCCTTTCTCCATCCCGACTATTAATATTATACCACTCTGCTTTGATTTTGGAAAAACGCCTTCCAAGGTACGATTCTATCAGCACTTTCATCTACAACTGCCGCACGGGGACGGACCGGTGTCGTGTGGTGAACAAGTACAACGACATCGACTGCCCCGTGGATGAGCCGTCGCGCCAGGCGTTGCTGGCCCAGGGCATCGACCCGGTACGTACCATATGCAGCAGAGTACCATGTGCCGGATAGCTTACTATGGTACCAGGTACCGGTTATTACGGGGGACCATAGTATATAGGACCTACGATTTGCACAAAAACCTGTACATTTACCTTTTTTTACTAACAAAAATTTAGTTTTTTTTATGGTCCCCCGTAATAGTACATTTCGGACGACCATTAGAAATCAGGACCCACAATGTACGGAAAAACCTACTGTATATATTACCTGGTGCAGATATTTACGAATCATAGTTGGTCCTGATTATTGTGTTCCCCCGTTATATGTGCCGTGTGTCCTTGACCATACATGCACCGCCGTGCTTTCTATCGTTTGCGGTAGGTACAGCGTGTATCGTTCCGCACATCGTTTACAGTATTGTGTTTATACCTCCTATCGTTTGCCATACACCTGTATGTACTATAAATACCTTGTGTCGTTCGCCGCATACACCGTGAACGGGACCTCCCGCCAGCCAGGCTCTGCCGACTCGCGAGACCGACCCCATACGCACAGTGTACCTGGTACAGCAGTATACCGCTTGCCACATGCTTATTGTAGAGCAGGGCAAGCGTTGCCCTCTTGTTCCTTTGTCAATACAAGCTTGGACGGAGGTATGGACATGTCAGGGACTGGTCGGGCTTAGAAAAGCGGCCAAAAAATAGAAACGAGGCGTTCGCAACACGGTCGGCCAGAAAGAATAACGACACGCGCATTTGGGGTAGAAGTGAAAAATAGCGGCAGCAGCCACACGACAGCGCTATACTGCAGAGAACGGGGTGCATTTTTGGGCAGGAGTTGATCATTTGAAGCAGCGACACCAGAACTACATGCTGCAAACAAAGACCGTCAGGCTACCAACCCTTGCCTTCCCGCTATCACGGGGGACCATAGTTAATAGGACCTACGGTACACACAAAAACCTATATATTTACCTATTTTTACTATCAATATTTGGTCCTATTTTACTATGGTCCCCCGCAATATATCTCGTAGTGACGCTGTGGCTTGGTTTACGACTCCACACTCTCCATCTCTTCCCGTCTGCGTACGTAGCTGCAAGAGGACAAGTTACGTCCTAGCTAGGATACAGCAGCACCAATTCGAGCATCAACTCAACCCCCCCCCCCCGCCCCCCCCCCTGCTCCGTCTCGAAAGGGATGCGTGGTCAATGGTCAAATGACTAAGGCAAGCAACAAATGAGTACCCCCGCCCCCCCCCCCCTGCCGCACCTCCACTATAGCCCCTTATTCCCGTGCCACGCCGCCACCAGCCGGATGCGCCTTTTTCCAGGCTTCGGCAGCAGCAGCAGCAGCAGCAGCAGCAGCAGCAGCAGCAAGCTGCTGCTGCTTCTTGCGCGCTCGCGTGGTGGTTCGTTCTTGCCTCCCTCCTTCTTCTTCTTGTCCGTTCAACTCGCCGACCTCCTACCGAAGTGTCAGGCCCCTGCTCGTACGCACCCACGAGCAGCGTGCTGCAGCAGCAGTAAATGGTCTTCTACCTCACTGTTTCGACCAAATACCATGTAGTGTGCCACACGTCTACGTATCGTACACCACTCTACCCGAAAAACATGTAAGGATTGCGATTGATTCGATGGAATATTGATGTGCGGACGGTGATCGTATCCCGCCACAGAGGTGGCACGATTATACCACTCACCGTTCACGCTGTGCACCGCGTGCCACGTTCCGTGCGCCGGGTTCCTCTACGATCGGTAGGTAGGCATTTGCGCCATTCGGTGTATGTACGGTGTCGAGTCATGCGCCTGCTGATGCCTGTTGGTCCCACGCAGGTCTTGCTGGCAGGGGCGGCACCTCGAGGGAGGAAGCACCCAACAGCTTCTTCTCCACCCGACTTTATTTTTTGTCAAGTTTTTTTTCATTTCCTGCCTAGCTAGCTAGCCCCATGCCGGTCGCCCCGGTGGTTCAAGTGGTTAACCTCGAATTCTACTTGTTTGAGTCCTGGGTTCGAACCCCAGGTGGGTCGGACTTTGACTTTATTTGCAAATTAAAAAAAGGATTCAATTGTTGAGAGCGCCTTGCAGCGTGGGTAGGCACAATTCGATGCGAGTCGACGAGGGAAGAAAAGGCTGAAATCTTCTCGCGATAAAAATGAAGGCACGTACCGTAGCGGGACGGGGGGAGAAGAGCCTGCTATGTGACCCCGGATCTGAGTTACGAGTTGGAAGGAGAGAGAGAAGATGTGCGAAGATAATGAATGGGATGAGAAAAAAAAAAAAAATGCTATATGTTACGCGTCCGGGGAAAACCTGCGGACCAAAATGTGGTACTCCCTTTTCGCGTGTCCATAATCTTGTTTCCCCCCGCATTTCCCCGGTGCTTCTCTCCCCCTGTCCTCGTGTTTTCATCCTCTTTCCCGTGTTCCGACTCCCCGTGTTCCGACTCCCCGTCGCCATTTATTCTCTTGTCGTTCCCGTCCCCTGTCCCCGTGTTTTCGTCCCCTGTCCCCGTGTTTCCGTCCCCTGTCCCCGTGTTTTCGTCCCATGTCCCCTTTGCTTTCGTCCCTTATCGCCTGTGTGTGTTTTGTCCCCTCCCCCCGTATTTTCTTCCCCTGCGCTCGCGTGCCCGCCCCCTGTCCCCGGGTTTCCGTACTCTGTTATGGTCTTCTATTTATTTTTCTCTTGTTTCCGTCCCCTGTTCCCCTGCCCGTGCCCCTGTTCTTCCCGGACAGGCCCTCTCGAAGCACATCGCGCACCTGTTTTCGAGGGACCCATTGGTCATCTTCGAGGGTAGAATAGAGGAGGTCGATGACCAAGAGGAGGTGCGCTGTTGTTTGTTGTTGTTGTTGTTGTTGTTGTCGTTGTTCTAACGTTAACGCATCGCCAAAGGTCCAATCGATCGTCGCAGGCAGGATCGGCGGCTGCGTTGTAATAACGCAGGCTCAAGTGAAAACGTGGCAGGGATGTCATACCGCAAAACCGCCAAATGTGGAAACCGTTCGAAAGAACCGCTGTCCCTTGAAATCTCCCGAAAACGTAGGGTTTCCACTGATATATGGGAGCGTTTTCCTCCAGGGGCCAGCACGAAAATCTCGTTGGCGATAGCTGCGATGGTTGCGCTCCCAGCCTCCCGGATCTCTCAGAGACGAGCCGTCGTCCTGTGTATACCCGGCTTTCACCGACCACAGTTATGGAGGTGTACTATTATTGTTACGGGGGACCATAGTTTATAGGGCCAAATATTTTCAGTAAAAATAGATGAACATCTAGTTTTTTTTTCTGTACCGTAGGTCCTATTTACTATGGTCCCCCGTAATATTGAATACCACCGCTGCTTCCATGAAATGCGACCGACACCTCCAAAAAGTGCATTTTATCGCTTTGCTAACGTCGTCAACGTTGCCCATCTCTGATACAGGCAGAACAGATGACAGGTCAACCGCAAAAATATTGCGAGCCGCGCGTGGTTTCGACAACCCTGATGCAGTAGACTGGTTGAAGAGATCGACCGATGATAAAGTAACTCTCTCGACGTTTGCCTGAAGGGGTAAAAGGGTTAACTATACGCCAGGTACCTGTTTTGTGCTCCGTACGTGGCATAATATGTATATACAGTAATACGGGGGACCATAGTTAATAGGACCACATACTGTTGGCAAAAATAGGTAAATGTATAGGGATTTGTGTGTACCGTAGGTCCTATTTACTATGGTCCCCCGTAATAGTACTTCCAGCGCTACAGTACTACAGTACTTTGTATAGTACCAGGTGCCGTACGTGTAGCAGCAGTGTGGAAATGCGGCAACTCGGGCACTTTTTTTTTTTTTTTTTCAATGATGATCCGAAGCTGAAGCAGTCTTGGCAGCCAGGTAGAAAGAGTGTTTTTTTTTTTTTCCCATCCCATTCATTATCTTCGCACATCTTCTTCTCTCTCTCCTTCCAACTCGTAACTCAGATCCGGGGTCACATAGCAGGCTCTTCTCCCCCCTTCCCGCTACGGTACGTGCCTTCATTTTTATCGCGAGAAGATTTCAGCCTTTTCTTCCCTCGTCGACTCGCATCGAAGTGTACATTGGAATGAATGGGTCGCTTCAGACCACCCCCCGAAACAACACCATGTGTGTTCCATGCATACCGTTTGTCCTTCGGTCTGGCGAAGGACACTAATCGCACCGCAACAGTCAGTTCCTCGGCCCTGACTGCCCTAACCTGGTCCTCCGCGTTCAGGTCGTGTCGTGTGTGTCAGTCTAGCCCACAACCCCCGTTGGCTGCTGTTACCACCCCATCAATCAGTCGAACCAACCAATCTGCCGAACCGAAAGCGAACAGACCGACCCAACCAACGGAACCAACCAACGGAACCAAACCAAACCAAACCAAGCCAAACCAAACCAACAGGCCGACCGACCGACCAACCGAGACAACTAAATACACCAACCAATCAAATCGATCCGTCCCACAGGTAGACCACTTCGAAAACCTTCAGTCGACGAACTGGCAGACCGTGCGGTGGAAGCCGCCGCCCCCGAGGGTCAGCCCGAACGACCCCCACGTCGGTTGGAGGACGGAGTTCCGGAGCTTGGAGATCCAGCTGGTGGGTGGGCGCCTGGGTTTCGATTCCATCAGAAGGGGAGGGGTTACAAGGGGGGGGGGGGTCGGGAGTCGGGAGGTGGATTGATAGGAGGGAGGTTGGGGTGTTGGAGGATGCTTGATCCGTCTCACCGCCTTTTCAAGACGGTGCACAGCTGGGGCGAACAGATCGTGATCTGGTTGTCTGTCTACAGCAGACCTATCTAAGCCCCAACTCGCCGTTGTAGGACTTTGTGCAGGATCTGTGAAGTACAGATTCAGCACAGGAAACGAGTTCTTCGTATCATGTGGATTGCAGGTACGGGTCCCACCCAGAACCATGAGCTACTGCTGTGTGCACATGATGCATCCACATCAGGAATCTGGCTTCTATGAAATATGTAGATGCTGAGCTGGGAATGACCTGAATTGCTAGATGATCTGTCCGATGTGTTTTCACTAGCGAGGAAGCAGTTTTGGGGGGGGGGGGGGGGGGCAGGGGAGGGGGTACTGCTTGATTGGGTTCACGTTTCGTTGCAAAAATGTTCCTCGAAACGTTTCTCGATACGTTCCCGGAAACGTTCCTTTAGCCAGGACCTCCCTATCCGTCCCCCACACTGCGTAATCATTACCCATGCCTCACGGCGTGTCCGATCTGTAGCGAGGAAAAATCGTGGAACGGGAGCGGGAACGATGTCCGGAACGATTTCCAGAACGTTGCCCCCCAACTTCGGTCCGGTGCTGGTCCCCCCCCCCCCCCCCCCCCCCCCCTCCCTTCTATGGCATACGACTACGGCCATGCATGATATCGAGGACCCCCCCCCCCCCCCCGCCCCCTCCCCCGGGGTTGCCTCTCCTCATTGCGCCTGAAACGCCTGTTCGCCCCCCCCGCCCCCCCCACGCACGGCTGTGGCCTCTCGCTCTCTCTACTCCCTATCACGCGCTGCTGAATTGTTGTTGCCCGTCGTTTTCTGTCCCGTGATCCGGCAGACGGATTTCGAGAACGCTGCTTACACCGTGTTCATCGTGTTGGTGACCAGAGTTATCCTTGCCCTCGACTTGAACCTCTACATGCCCCTCGATAAGGTGATTGATTGCCAGAGCAATTGGGGGGGGGGGCGAGGGGGGGGGGAAGGGTTGGCCCGGGGGTTTCCTATGCTCTGGAGGGGGGTTGTGTTTTGGGATGCGGGGGGCGGGGGGGGGGGGTGAAGGGAAAGCGAGACGTTCGATAACGTGATTGGGGGAGGGAACGGGGAGAAGGGGGGGGGGGGGGGTACTGAGTTGTTTGTTCCTTTGCCTGAGTCATATCATAGGGGAATGGGGGGGGGGGAGGGTTTCCCTATTTTCTGGATGCGTTTTTTTTTGTTCGCTGGGGGGGGGTGGGGGGGCGAGGGATGGGGTGGAGCGAAGCGACAGGCGTGGTGTGTGGGTGTAAGGGGCAGGAGTGGGTCTGCTATCCTTACCCTGGTACTCACGTGTCACCATCCTTCATGGATTTAGTATTAGTATTAATAATACCTTATCACACTATTACGGGGGACCATAGTTAATAGGACCTATGGTATACATAAACACATACCTGGTATATATTTAACCCTTTTTACTAACAATATTTGGTCCTGTTTACTATGGTCCCCCGTAATATGAATAAATACCACACGGGCGATAAGGTAACTAACACACACCCTCAGATGGCCTTGAAAAAAAAAAACATTTTTTTTCTCGACAACGCGGAGAGTGCAACACGCCGAGAGCGACGCACGCGTTCATGGAAATGGAAAGTATTTCGGCATTAGTTTTCCAGACGCCGCCATTTTCGTTCTTGATGCTTCTTGTGTTTGTTGTATTATCACCCGGTGTGCTATATCATCATCCGGCGTGGTGTGTGATCACCCGGTGTGCTATATTATCACCCGGTGTGTGATGTTAGCACCCGGTGTGCTTTATTATCACACGGTGTGTCACATTATCACCCGGTTTGTTCTGTTTTGGCCCGGGTGTGTTATATTATCACCCCGTGTGTTATGTTATCACTCGGTGTGTTGTATCATTACCCGGCGTGTTGTATCATTACCCGGTGTGTTGTTCTTATCATCCGGTGTTTTATATCATCACCCGGTGTGTTAGACGGCACCTGTTGCCTGGTACCTGGTATCTGATAACAGCAAGATGTCGTTCCGTATACGTCGCACTCGCACGCCAACACGTATATACCTGGTAGTCGGTTTACGAATGGCGGCGGGTATTCGGAAGGAACGTATGGAGGTGTCTCGCAACCTTCCTGCCTGCAGATACCCGCCAATCAAAACAGAGGTGTCTCGCACTTCGTCGTGAACGTATATAGCCGGTAAATGGGAGCAGGGATACACAACTTGCCGGTAAGCTCCAGAAAGGTGCCTCGCACTAGCCGTCAATATGTAGCTGGTACACCTCGAATAGGTATTGTCCCGCAGCGGCCCATGAACATATTGTCGGGGTATGACAACCCGCGCAAAGAAATCTGCGCCGGCGGTAGATATTCGTAGATGCAGCGGGGAGACCTCGATGACATCGTCCCGCAGCGGTTGGGAATGCCAGGCGGCAACCCGCGGTTTCATTCTCCCGCAGCCGTCATGAGTATGGAGCCTGTATAATTCATTCTCCCGCAGTTTCATTCTCCCGCAACCAATCTCGCCGAGAATGCTACGTATCCCCGTGTGGCCCCGATACAGATACACACGCGTATAGACCGCGCTGTAGCTGTATATAAGCAACTGTTCTATACTATTGTTGAAAACAACCGTTTATTATAGACACGTTGTTGTTTCTGGCCGACGTCCTTGCGAACGTATCGTTGCTGTTTTCTGGCCGCTTTTCTGAGCCCGACCAATGCCTGAAGTTTCCATACCTCCGCCCAACCTTGGATTAAATGGTAACACCAAGGGAACAGCAGGGCAACCCCTGCCCTGCTCTACAAAATATGATATTATATTCAGGGAAACATAACGTTCCTGGCGAAGAGTGGTGCCAGAAAAACAAATTTCTTCTTTTTTTTTGCGCACAGGGCAGAACGAAACACGTTTTTACCGGAGACGAATGGATGAACCTCAGTCGTCAACCAAAAACAAAATAAAAATATATACGAAGTATACTTACACGAACAAAAAAACAAGAACAAAAAAGTGTCCCCCCATTTCCTAAAATTAAACAAACAACGAAACAGACAACAAAACAAAATGAAACAATACAATACCCCCCCCCCGCCCCCGCCCCCCAAAAAAAAAAAAACTTTTATAAACAAAAAAAAAGGTGGATGAGAACATGCGCCGTGCACACGGGAGGGACGCCGCCACCGAGGGCAAATTTTTCTTCCGCAGCAACGTGGACTACATCGCCGGCCAGGAGGAGCTGGAGGAGGAGGACGGGGGGGCGGGAGACGGCGTGGCGGCCGTGGACGGGGCTACCAGGCGAGGGAGGGCGGCCGCGGCGGGGGGGGAGGTGTACAGCCCTTGCGATTTCGATCCGCAAAGTGGCATCGAGGAGATGACCGTGCTTCAGATAATGGAGGGGAAGGTGCGTGGTTGATTGGTGTGTGTGTGTGAAAGGAGTGGGACGAGTAGTGGAGGAGGGATTTTTTGTTGAGGGGGTCTGGGGATAAGTTTGTGTGTACGTGCTTTCGTTTGTTTTGTTTGCTTATTTGTTTGTTTTTTGCGGTTTTTATAGTCTACGGCCACTTGCGATTGACCCGCATAACGGCATCGCGAAAATAAGTCGCCGATCGTGGAAGGGGGGGGGGAAGGTGCCGCGAGCAAGGGGTTGGACAAGGACTGGGAGGTTCCTTGTTCGGGAGGGGCTTGGGCTGATACATTTTTTTTTTTTTTTTGTGCGGTCTCGTTTTCGAGGCGCGAGCGAGCTACATGATATATGCGTGCCTTTACGCGGTGGGGAGAAGGGGGGAGGGGGGGGGTGGTACTCCTGCCATGCATGGCCATCGTCGTGTGACCACAGGGGGGGGTAAGAATGACGAGTTATGGATAACGCTGTCCATGTTGCTTATGTAAGGGCGGCGAAACTCATTGTCGAGAGCAACCGACGGCACCCTGACCCTTGGTCAGACCCTTGGTCAGAAGTCGTGTTTTTTTTTTTTGGTGTGCTAGTAGGACGCCGTGGGAAGGCTGTAGCCGGTGCCATGCCGTGTCAAACCGGCCTTTCGAAAACAGCCATTGAACCACGATGGTGTCCACAAAACCACAACCCCCCACATGTTTCCGAGCTTTTATTTGATTCTGATTACTGTACACCTGCACATCTACAGTAGCGAAGCGAGCGTTTGAGCTCGAAGCACGAGACCGTTTCTTGCCTTTCACTATTACGGGGGACGATATTAAATACCAGGGTAGGACCTACGGTACACACAAAAACCTACCAGTATACATTTCGATATTTTTACCGACAGTATTTGGTCCTATTTACTATGTCCCCTCGTGATGGGAAAACACTATTGCATGTTGCTGCGGATTTCATATCGCTCTGCAACGGCCGCTTTTTCTGACAGTTCTCTTTCCCGACTGATGCAATTCCTGTCGTGCGGACAACCCACTCCTCGAACTGAATTGGTGCAGGGGGATTTCCCGGGGCTGATCCCGTTGGTTCACGCCTACTTGGAGTACATCACCGCAGATCCGTCCACGATCCAACGGGTGGACAAGTGAGTTTTGTTGTTGTTGTTGATGTTGTTGAGGATGTGCTATTTTTTATTTTCTGGATGGTCATTTTATTTTGGGATTTTTTTTCATACCAGTACGATTGAGACCTATGCCAATGGAAACGCGAAGTTCGAAATTTTTTTTTCGAATATATTGCTTTAAAAAAACAGCCGAAAAATTTCACGTACCGCTGCTGTGGGGAAAAAAAAAAAATGTTTGATTTTTACTTTTTTTTCCCCCTAACGGCTGCAGGCGGCGCAATTTGTGTTTTTCTGGTTGCAAATTATCAACACGCTGATAGAAACCACTCGTGCGACGATCGACGCTCTAACTCGACATAGACTCAGCCCACAGCCAACCCGCTCGGTATCTGGCAAGGCCAACGAACATAGATGACGGCCTCGAAGATATCAGGTGGATCCATGGTCTAGGGCGCGAGAGCTTGCCGGCGGCGTCCTACGGTATCCTCCCAAACCTGAAAAAAAGTCTATTTTTTGACCTTCGAGACGGATGGAGAAGTTTTGTATTCTATTTTGTGCAAACCAGCAGCCATTTTTTTTTTTATCATGCGCCTGGTCAGCTCCCGCCACATGGCACCGGCCATGGTGTGAAGACATTGACCCTAGGGTGGCTCGAAGGCCCTTAACGAGCGCACTCCGTTCAGAATTCATGACGCAATCGTTGGTTTTGTTGATCGATGTCTGTCGAGGACTCGGAATCTCGCCGCTTCGAACCAAAGATCGGCCTGAGTCTTTCTCAAGCCGATTTTGGCCCAACATCGGCCCCAGATTTTCTTTTTTCGGGCTTTTCCAAAAGTTAGGAACATTTTTTTTTTTCACATGGCCCATAGGAATCGTGTTCTAATTTTTTTTGGCGGGTATCTTTGAAATTCAAACTTTTTGTTCAAACTTCGCTGTCCCATTGGCATAGGTCTGAGCGCGAGTTTTTTTTTTTTTAATGTTGAAGCTGTGATACTTATTTTTCGTTGGTTGTTTCATTTTCGTACCAGGTGCTTGTTTTCGTTACGAGTTAGTGCGAGTTTTGTTTTATTGTACGGCGCCCTTAGGAGTTTTAAAGCAGTTTTAACACTACACTCCCCGTTCTGGGCACAAAACACTTGGAGTTAGAGTCGAGTTTTGGTTCATGGTACACTGCAGTACTCAAAGGGCTCTAACGCTCTCTAAGAGTTTGTTGGTGCTGACAAAAAAATTGGTAGCATGTGAGTAACGGTCGGCGGTCGCAGAGGCTCGCTCGTAGAACAGGCTTTCTCCAGGTCGAAAGGAACCCTCTATGTTTCCGGTGCAGCGTAAAATGAAAACTCCCACTTGATCCTGATGTTTTTTTTTTTTTTTTTTTTTTTTCAATGTCTTCATGCATGCATGTATGTATGTCTATATCTATCTATTTCTTGGCAGGTACCTGGAGCACCTGCGAAAGCGAGCCGCCGGCGAGGTGATGACCACCGCCGCTTGGCTCCGGAAGTTTGTCACCAGCCACCCGGACTACAAGCAGGACTCTGTTGTTACGGGTGATATCGCGTACGATATGGTCACGGCGTGCCAGGACATCGGGCTGGTGAGGGGAACGGGAAAGAAAGAGAGAGGAAGAGAGAGAGAGAGATAGAGAGAGAGAGAGAGAGAGAGAGAGAGAGAGAGAGAGAGAGAGAGAGAGAGAGAGAGAGAGAGAGAGAGAGAGAGAGATAGAGAGAGAGAGAGAGAGAGAGAGAGAGAGATGGCAGAGTAAGAAGAGGGTTTTGGGGTGGGCCGGGGGTGCGAGACGAAGCATTAAGGCACCAAATACAGCGGTTCATACGTATTGGGGTTATTTTACAACCCCCGGAACATGGTTGAGGAAATTTCGTCGGAATGGAAACTTCGTCGGAATGGTCCCGGAAAATTATTCATATACATGCCGAAGTGGCGGCCATCCCTGTGTGCGTCTACGGGGATGAACGAGGTTTCGCGTGCCTACAGCAGTATTCTGGGCGTACACAAGACCGGACATACCATTCTCGTCGGCAATATAAGCAACACAAGGACCGTTTCATGTTTCAATCAGAGTCCACGCGGGTTGTGTACTACATTGCCGCCCAAAGTGAAATAATATAATGTACAAGGCGCTTCGCTCCGCGGGCGGCCTACGCCGCCCGCTACGCTCGCTCTGGAAGGAAAAAAGTACATCAAATTATGCGAAGTGACAGAGGTCCACGATTGAGTTTAGGTCGTAATTGCAAATCGGCGACTTGATAATGCCAAGAGTCCCGCCGCCATGCTTCAGGAACAAACAGCTCCGACGCCAGCTCGAATGCCACATATGCGCTTCGCGTCGCGGATGTCGTACGTACGCACATACCCCAGGTAGGACACTGCTGTGTGCTTATTTTCTTATTTCGATATATTCTTATGTCTGTACTCGTATGTAGGAAGAAGGCGAAATCACAGCACGGCACAGCAGCAAAAAAAATGAGAATGAAACCGAAAACTCGGAAAGGGAAAAAAATCCCCGCCCCCTCTCGTGTAATATTTTTCTGCCTGATTGAAACACCTTGCACCCGGTCAAAAAGAAGGAAAGAAAAAAAACGCACAGAAGAGCTTCTCTCTCAGCCTCGTACGCCGTCTGCCCCTCTGGCGACCACCTCGCCACCGATTCGGTCCGGGTAAAGCTTTTATCACTCTCTGCCACAATCAGCCCCGTCGCCCGCCCCGCGTGAAGCCCGGTGCTCACCGTGGCCGTCGTTCGCCAGCTCGATAACGTTGTTGTTCAAACTGCACACCTCCCTCTTTCAACTTCAGCGTGGTCGCAAAAATAAGCACCGCTTGAATATTATCTTGCCCTCCTGAACGACCTTTATAAACTCGTACATGCTCTATCAACAATCATAAATCGAAGCCAGACAAAGCCCGTTCATGCATCCCTCGTGTCTCGAGGCACACGCGACGCCTAGGCACGAAAGCGACGACCGCGCTCCTTGCAACCCCCCCTCTACCCGCCAGCACCCGCTGACACCCGCGACGGTGCCGGGTCCTCCCGCGATGCCGTGCTCGGAGAACACGCACGCACACGAAACGAAAGAAGAAAAAAGGAAGAAATGACCGAGAAAACAAAGAAGTGCTGGAAAGGTCCGGCAAGTAATGAAAGGAGGCGGTTTGGAAGTGGGAGCTCTGAGAGGCCAGGGATGCACCAACCGAGCACGCTCAGGGGTTGTGATCTAAGTACGTAGTTCTATATATCCTGGGTTCTTCACGGATCATATGACCCGACCTGCGGGTCGGATCGGGTCAGAGGTTTTTCTTGAATGTCACGGGTCGGGTCGGGTCGGGTCGGGTCGGGTCGGGTCGGGTCGGGTCGGGTCGGGTCGGGTCGGGCCGGGCCGGGTCGAGTCGGGTCATGAGTGTTTTTAGCTCTCACGGTAGGGTGGAGTCGGGTCCTGTCACCCTTTTACCCGTGTCGTGAACAGCCCCGATTATATATATTTTACGTGCACGATATTGCTGGTGCTTCGTTGTATGAGCTCCTCGGCGGCTTGTCTTCCTACTCGTACAGTTTTGAGCCGTTTTCCTGATAGCTCGCGACGAGGGACACCCGGCGGCGCTGCGCGCTGCTCCCCACTCGTGCGATCCCTACTCTGCTTACTCTGTCCGGGCCGCCCTCGGCGGTGCTCAGGGCGTGTCTCACAGGCGCTATTTTTTCTTGAGGATTTCATGCTTTTATCTCAGGCTAGCCATACTAAACGTATACCAGGTACCCAGTATTTTTTTTTACGGTTCCGTGCGGGGTATTTAGTTTTTCGGACCTTGCGATTCACGAGTAGATGTACCGCATGCTTTTCCTCGGGAGCATGTCGGGGAGTTCTTCTAGCGAGGGCGGCGAACGGTTATGGTCGATATATCTGCTATGGTGCTCGCCGGGCAGGGAGGGCCTCGTGTGCGCTCGTGGCGTCAACACGCAGGCGGTGAACGCTGTAACTTTCCCTAATGGTGTAGGTGGTGTGATCGAGAGCTTGGCCTTGTTTATTTTGCAGAAGCTCGTATGTACTACAGTACCACGGTACGTTTTTACAGACAGTTATCTCGTGGTCTACACGCAAGGTGCGATATTCCGTTTTCTTATCGACGACACTGAACGCTTATGGACTATATACAGTACCTGCTGCTGATGCGCGTACGTACCAGTACCACAGCAGCACATACAGCAGTACCAGTATACTATCACACGATATGGTATGCACGTGGTATGGTTATACTGATATTTGTTGTTGCCGTTCGTACCAGACGAGTATGGTATCGGTAGTATTGTTTTTACATACGAGTACGCTTATTTCGGTGCTGTCAATACGTATAATACTGCGGGTATACCAGGTATGTGAACCTAGGTGGTGCGCGAGTACATGTCGGGATGTTGTTGTCGCTGCTGCTGCTACTGCTGCTGCCCCCACCCCTTTCCTTCCCTCTACACTTCCCTCACCTCCAACCCCATAGTTTGCTGCGCACCTGCCACCCGAGAGGTGTTCTCCATAAATCAGCACTCACCGTCTTTCATGTTTCATGTTTTATTTTATTTATATATTTTTTTGACACGAACAAGCGCCCTTTTTTGTTAAAAGTACACCCCTTGGCAGTACAGTCGCTTTTGCGCGGCCTTGGCTTACCTATTTTTTGTGCCCCCTCTTTCACCGCTACCGGCAATGCGCGAAAGAAACCGCAAGCAGGCGTCAGCTCGCTCCGGGGAAAAAGCCCCGCTTGTAACCGATTTTATTGAACACGTGTTTTTCCACGACTACAGCAGGGTGAAGAACGTAGAAACTCTGCTGTTGAGGTACACCCCTTGGCAGCACAGTAGTCGCTTTTGTGCGGCCTCGGCTTGCCATTTTTATATACCGCTACGGGCATTGTAACCGGTTTTATGAACACGTTTTTTTTTCTTTGTTATTTTCACCACGAACCGGTATGATGCAGGGGAAGCGCGCATGCCCGGAGCTCCTGGGGGACACCATCGTCCGGGAGGTGACACAGGATGAAGCGTGGGATGTCGTGCTCGACTCCAGCAAGATGGAAGTCCAGTATCGCAACCGGCTCATTCGAAAGTGAGTGGCGGGCATGGTCCAGTGAGCGTTTTTTGCCCCCTTCAGATTTTGCGTGCTTTGGGCTTTGGAGGCCTTTTACCGCACGTACAGCTCAAGCGTGCGTATATACGGTATACCTGGTGCTGTGTTGTCACACTACGGAGACCTATCGTACGATGGCTTGGGCGCCGAAACATTTTTTCTGGTATATGTGTACGTTTTTGCATATACTTTGGGCGGTGCTGGGTTTGTGTTGAATGCGACGAGCGGTCGCATCAACCAACAATGCAACTCACCTACCTACGAATCAACCAACGAGCCACCCAACCAAACATCCAACGAATCCCCAACCAAGCCCATCTCAAACCGGCGAACCAACCACCGAACTTGCCAATCAAACCATCACCGAACAAAACAATCAGTCAACAAACCAACTAATCAACCAATCAACCAACTAATCAATCAACCAACTAATCAACCAACCAACTAATCAACCAATCAACCAGTCAACCCACCAACCATACGACATTTTTGTTCTCGTCTAAAACCGAGATGTAGGCGTGTTCCGCTCGTGTCGTTCTTCGTTTTTTCCTTTTTGTCTGTATCTGATCCGCATTTTGATCGATCGTTCGTGCGCGCGCTCAACGCGCTGCTGCTGCTGCCTGCTGCTGCTGCTGCCGCTTTTGTGTGTGTGATTTCTGTTCTTGTCCGTTCTACTCCGACACCGACACCCAACGGAACAAGGTTCGTTAAGCGAGCAGCGGAAAAGCAAAAGGTTCGAGAGGAGGAGCAACGGCGCAGGGAAGAGGATGATGCGAGCGGGGACGCTTTGGGTGCCACCGGTGTCAACGGTGCCACCGGTGGTAGCGGGGGAGGGGATGGATCATCTCCGTCCCCGGCATCACCGTCGGTAGGGACTGCCGCTGCTGCTGCTGCCTCCACGTCTTCTTCGGTTCCGATTGGAAACGCGAATCGGTGATACATACGGCAGGATATCTGTTGTTTTATGAGCAAGTCTTTTCGGTCGTTTTCCGACCGGAGACGGGAATCGGCGATACAGCTGAATTTTTGTTGTTTGCTGAGGCGTTTTGTTCAGCGGTGCCGGTTGGAAACGGAAAATCGGTGATACAGCTGAAGTGGTGTTGTTTTCAGAGGTGTTCGGGTTTGTGGAAGGCGGCAAGGCGGGAGAGGAGGGGGCGTAGGGGATGTCGTGGGGAGCGCGGGGAGGGCGAGGGGAGGGGAGGGCAGATTACAGGGGAAGAGGGGAGTAGGCGGGAGGATAGAGGGGGGAGGGGGGTGTATACCACTCGCAGGGACACGCCTCAAGAAACTGTGGCAATACGAGAACAAAAGAGTTTGTTGTTGTTTCGTCTAAGGCCGGTGGCACAGGAAATGGTCCGAGTTGGTGGGAGCCATGTAGGGGTGTTGTTGGGCCTAGATTGGGCAGGAGGGTTGGCGATTCTAGGTCGTGGGTGGGGGGGGGGTTGGGACGCGGGGGGGTGGGGGGGGACGCCAAACGTTGACACTTGATGCACTCGCCACATTTACTTCTTGGTACGTAGGCTTGTTAGAAGTATACCGGAGAACTACAGTACAGTATGTAAAGAGTTCGCGGGCATAGTGCGTCCACATACATACCTGCGGGCGCGTGTCATGATAAGACACCTTTATCCCTTCCTTTTTTGTTTCAGGAGGCTTTCGAGGTGCTGGCCGCCCTCCTCCGTCATGTGGCGAAACCGGAGCAGAATTGCTGCTGCACGTATCATTGGACTTCCTATTACATTCACTTGTTGTTATGTACTGCATGCATTTGTGCGCCGACGACCTCGAGAGGAGCAAGGGCCGCCCTCTCTCTCTCTGCTGCTGCTGCTGCTGCTGTAGCAAAGTACCTACCTGGTATGATAAATACGACTCGTCGATGGAGGAGACTCTCATTTTTTGCTGTTGAACCTTCGAACACAATACCCGTATCAATTTGAACTTTCGCAGCTCGATAAATGGTTCCGTACCTCACTCTGTATTGCCGACCGTCCCCAAGACGATATCTGTATTTTGTTCCTCATCGCAAGCCCAAAACTTGCAAATTTCGAATAATTTGGCGATCTAGGGTCACTGACTTCACTGTTAGCTACCAGGTCTCCTATTTTTAGGACTGTACTGTCTCGTTTTGGGGACACAGCACTCAAAGTGTGATTATTTTGTCCCCAAAGTGGGACTGCAGTACTAAAACAGTTATAACGCGTCGTTTCTTTTGTAGCAGGACAGGTTCCTTAGGCCCTTTCTTATCAGGGAGCGTTTTTTCCATAGTTTCCCAAAGTTTGGGAATAATTGGAGACAGGTATCAATGTACGGAGGCGTTCTGTCACTATTCGCGAAATGCTCCAGAAGCGAAAAAATCAAGTTCGTTAAACTTCACATATTTGGGAAAAAAAAAACAGGAAAATATGAAGGACTGAAAAAATTGTGCGAAAACAATGTCGAAAATTTGTGAAAAAAGATCTCCGATAAGAATGGCCCTTACTCTATGTGACAACACTAACCGATCTTTCTTTTGCTCGAGACAGGTGATCCATCCTTGTGCAGCTAACGCAGCAACTCCCAACGAACGATAGCCTGGCAACGTCAACGCATTTTGCTGTGACAAGTGGAAGCAGGAACGAAAATTCGAACAACCGGCGTACGTCACATACAGACCCTAGAATCCGCCCAGATCGTAATGGACGCATATCAAGCCTGCACCCTCCGTAAGCCATGAGACTCCGTACACGAAATGCTTCGAGCCCGACTGCGTACGGTAGGAGCCGTAGGATCCACCTCGTTATTTGATGTACGAGTGGAAGCTTCCACCCGACTTCCATTCGACCTGCATTCAACTTTCAAACTCCGACTTGACTTCCATTCGACTTCCCATACTCTCCTTTTGACACACAAAATATCCAACTTCCAAAAGTTCCACTTGACATCCGTTCAACTTCCAAAACTTCCAAGTGGGAGTCCAATGGAAGCTTCCAAAAGGGATGCGCCCATGTAAGTAAGTAGAATGGAAGTCCAGGGCTTCCATGCATCCCTGCGGCAACTCCCATCTAGGTTCGTGACAAGTTTCCATTCACTCCTTTCTTTGCGCAAGCACGACTTTCACCTGCTTCCGCTTGCTTCCATTCCTTCCAACGAGCTTCCGGTACTTCTATTTGACATCTGCGTTTACGGAATCTTCCATACACGTCCGTCCGCAGAAACTTCCATTCGCTCTCATGTGGCCCAATATAGTATTTCCTGGTACTCCCCTTACATTAAATCTACTTCCATTCCTTTCCACTAATAAGCTCCCAGTACCTCCATTTGGCTTTTTTTTTCACAGAAACCTCCATCTACGTCCGTCCGCACAAACTTCCACTCACTCTCATCTGGCGACCTCTGACCGTTTACAGGTTCGCGCTTCGCGCTCCCACCTTGTGGGTGGGGGCAGGGTGTCAAATGAGATCCCATCCGGGATCAGGCCCGGGTGGGGCATGGGAGTGGACAGAAGCTTCTGCGGACGCCGATGGAAGTTACTTCGAAAGCAAAAGTCAAATGGAAGTTCTAGAAGTTAGTTGTGGAAGTTTTACCGAAGTTTTGGAAGTTGACTGGAAGTGGTTAGGAGTGGGTGGCAGTAGTAGGTGGAAGTAGGCTGGTAGGTGGAAGTGGATGGAAGAAGGTGGAACTATACCAAGGTGTTTGGAACCTCCGTGGAAGCTGGACGAAGCTTCTACTTTGGAAACTTCCACAGCCTTGCACTAGTACTAGCTTCCAAAGTGAAACCTCCCATGGAAGTGCATGTAAGTTTCCATCCACTTTCAATCTACTGCCGACTACTTCCATTTGACTTCCAAAATATCCTTTCGACTGTCATTTGACGTCCAAAACCTCCATTTGAATTCTTCATAACTTCCAAAACTTCCATTTGACTTCCAAAATATCCTTTCGACTGTCATTTGACGTCCAAAACCTCCATTTGAATTCTTCATAACTTCCAAAACTTCTATTTTGACTTCCAAAACGTCCATCAAAATATCCATTCGACTTCCTTTCGACTTCCAAAACCTCAATTTGACTTCCATTTGACTCCCAAAACTTCTGTTTTGACTTCCAAAACTCCCATAAAAATATTCATTCGACTTTCATTTGACTTCCAAAACCTCCATTTGACTTCTATTTTACTTCCAAACTTCTATTTTGAGTTCCAAAACTTCCGTTTTGGAAGATGAATTAGGCTTAGGCTTAGGATTATGGTTAGAAATTCTGGAAGCTGAATGTAAGTTTTCGACGTCAACAACTGGAAGTCGAATGGAAGTTTTCGGAGGCAAATGGAAGTCAAGTGGAGGTTTCCACACATATATATACCACTGATAGTGAGGAACACCGCCCTGGCGGGGCTCTCCTCGACTCTAAAAGTGCCCTATAGACTTGCGTTCGACTGTGGATACCAGGCCCCCTTCCCTTAGATCGCACCGCCTCATTACACACAAGTTCAAGGTCACCAGAACCCCCCCACCCTCGGTTTCGTGAAGGCCCGAGGCTCCGACCCGCCTCGGTGGGTTCCCCAAACCACAACTGCACATACATGGGATTAACTGCTCGGGGCTCTGCCCCACATTAGCGTCGACGGCGGGAACCACGATGCAAATTCTACGAATGTGGCAGAGGGTGTGGTGTCATAAATAAATGTATCGTACCTAAAGTCGCCCGTTGGATTGTGCGTAGGGCTTACTTTACAAGTTGTTTATGAACGACGCAATTTTTGCGAATGTGGTGTGACACATTTTTCGTACCTACACTGTAGCCCGTTAGATTGTGCATATTAGGGCATACCCGGTACTTTACAAGTTGTTTCAAAGCCGGCTATCGAGTGAGATGTCTATAAAGCTCAGAGGATGAACATGAACAATCTCCAATCGTATCACGTGGTTCCACGCCGCGTTTTCGAGCATACACATACTACTCGTAGTATGGTGTTTTGTTTTCGATAGAGGCAAGAAATACGTACTACTTGATATGGTGTTTTGTATATTGCCGTTGTGCTAAACTCGTCACACTGCGGCTGTGTGTCGATCGGAACACTATTCAGCACTTCGTATCTAGAACGATTCAGTTTGTTGACGAAGCCATATCCGCCCAGCAGGATCAAGTCGTAGGAGACTACCTCGAAACCATTAAAATTTATCGCCGACAAATTTCCGGTTGCCATCTAGAGCAGTACGTAGCCCTCGTTTCAGTTCAGGCGGTGGCGATGTTCTGGCGGTCCGAATGATGTGACGATGCTTCAGCGAGACGGCTGAAACGACGCTCAAGCGATTGTTCCGTGACGACCCCGGACTCGATGTTCTGGCAGTCCCAAACGGCGACGCTGCAATGACCCCGGCAATGGCGTGTTTCGGCAGCCGGAAGACAAATTTCATGTGCTTTCCTATATAATACAAGTTGCTATAGCTCCACATGCTTCACAGAGTGCGCTAAATATCGAACATTTTGCACATTGACGACGGGTGGCGTTTGGTGGTCGACGGTGGACACCATACAGGTTTACTCCGAGATCACCAAAGGGCAAATGAGAGCGATACCTGATGGAGACACAAGGCAAACGTTCGGATTGGCCTTTCGCGTACTTAAGGGCCTACTCTGTGAAATACCTTTTAAAAAATTGAATAAAACACATTGTGCCAGGCGAGGGTATACGAAAAACTGTAAAACGACACGCCGTAGAACAGACGGGTTTTCGCTTGACAGGCGCGGGGGGGTGTGTATTCATGATCATGTATGGCCGTAGTCGTACGACCATACACCCTCGCATCCTTGCAGTGCCGGGGCGCAGAACGTCTAGCCGATAGTCGAGCATCGGTATGGAAAAAAACATATATATGCCACGCACTCGACCGCTTCCATCAAGCACGGCACTACTGCCTTAGTGGCGGCCCCCAGTAGCCCCTGTCAATCCTCGCGCCGGGGTGATGCTCCACGCAATGTAGGGCTGTTGGCTGGCTGACTATAAGTCGCCAGCTACTGCTCTAGTTGCAGTACAGCCAGTAATACATGGTCGGCTACTTGCAGTATTCTGCGTTCGGTAAGTTGCGGTATTCTGCCTTCGGCAATCTGCGATATTCTGCGTTTTTTTTTCGTATCATCTGGCTGGCGCGTTTGTGGCTCGGATCGTTGACGTTTTTGTTGTTGTCAGGTAACACGAAAACAAACACCTAATGACGAAAGCAGCTACGTAAACTTTGGCTCTCGTCGCCACGCCCCCTATTGCGGGGGGTAAGATAGGAATTACAACCCGCGACGGGCCCGAAAAAATCGGGTATCCCCCGGAATGTTCAGACACCATATTTGAGCCTGATTACTACGTCAGTACGTTCCCCCAGTGCATAGTTCGGGGGGCCACATGGTAACCAGAACCCACCCTCGATCCAAAGACCAGACATCAGGCATCCCCCTGTGACTACACACCACGTTTGGTTCTCATCGCTATGCATAGGATAATATCTACGTTCCGCTGTGATAGATAGGAGAGGGAACGAGACCTCTAAAAATGTGCTATATACTGTATATATATGTAACTGTAGACTCCCCGGGCAGCTGTGTACGAAGCTAAATGTTTAGACGGGGTCGATAATATTCGTCCAACCAAACACGTACCGTTTGCCCCCCCCCCCCCCCCCCCCCCCCTCCCCCCGTGGGCGTAGATGTGTCAAGTCGCCGTTGAAGGAGAATAGAGGGACGCCACCCGCGGCACTGAAAACCACCACTCCTGCCACGAAGGCACGGAACCGAATCGCCTTCTCCTCTTCTTCTTGTCTTGTCGTGCTGGGGTATACATCAGTATATATATTCGATTACCGCAGCTCTTGGGTTTTACTCTTCACGGCCGTCATCAACACACACGGCAAGTAATCTGCAGCAAATAAGGAGGTAACAACTGGTAGAAGCTCGAATCACGACAACTTGATATGTGGGCGCGTAGTGAGCGTGGTCTCGCTCATCATAATATACGGGGATACTTGTAAGCGGGGTCTGGCACGGAGCAGGGTAGAGGAAGATATATCGAGCCTATTATAGCGTGGCGCGGTACACATGTATGTGTTGTATGCTTGACATATATATGTACGCCATCTTACAATCGCTGCACCTGGGCCCTTTGCATGATGAAGCTCACACCCGCTACCCATCCGCATTATTATTGGAAGCCGTTGAGTAGGACGCGCGCGCGATCACAACACGTACTTGGGACCATGATATAGATAAATATTTCGGAGGAAACGCAAGGATGCGGTGATATTGCTGGCCGTATCCCAAGCGGAAGAATCGCAATCATGTAGATGGCAGTGCAAGGTAACACTGAAGGGCATGTACCATTTATCCTGTCCTGCGGCTGCATTCACTGCGTTGGAGGCGGGCAGCAGCCTAGGCGAGAAGGTGAGGGCAGGCTGTCCGCTTGCGGGCAGCCTGCTTTGTCTACATGATTCTTCACCTGTGCGGTTCAGATAATCTAATATCTCTACTACAGCAGTTCAGGTATGTATGTGCGTTGTACTACAGTACCTGGTAGTATTTAATAGTAGTACTGCTTGTAGTAAAACATCTGAATCCGTGCGATATATTGTTGCACACTGTCTGCCTTTTCTACGTTCGCGAGGAAGGCTCAACAAATACTGTTTTCATGAACTAATCGACTCCCCCCGTCGTACACGGTACGATAACCCTTACACAAGAAGGTGTGGTTATTCCCCCCCCCCCTCAGTGTGTAACCGCAACGTGAATAACATAACAGTAGTAGTGGGGAATTCACCTATCTATCAAGAATCTGAGGGCCTACCGCTGCTATGTGGTATGACCTTGACTACTTTATTCTTACGGGGGAGCACACTGAAACGGTACAGTAGTAATCAAAACCCGATGTGGCGTCTAAACATAGGGGGATACCTGCTCATCATATGGGTTTTGATTACTCTTCTTGGGGGGCCATAGTAAATAGGACCCAATAATGTCGTTCGTAAACATAGCGAATTGTATAGGTTTTTGTGTGAACCCTAGGTCCTATTTACTATGGTCCCCCGCAAAATATGTACTCACTATGGCCCTCCGTAACACCACCCCCTTCCTTACATCTTCAAGCCCATCTACACTGCGAGTACAGTACTACTGCTTGCCGCTGTCCGGTGCAGCTCGGGGGCTGGTACAACCAAGACTCCCACCTACCTACGGATTTGATTATTTAGTACTACAGTAGTAGTACTCGTAGCAGTGCCTGGTTTACATTGTGTAGTACGAGCCAGGTATTTATTGTTATTATTACGTAGCGCAGCGCAAAGTCAACATTTTGCCAAATTGCCAGAAAGAACCTCACCTATTGAGAGCGAGCACAGCTAGCTGCTGATGATTGATATTATTGGTGGAGAATACGTTGTGGTGGAGGTTGATCGGTGTGGGCTCTTTCAACGTGATGAGTGCTTTTCCGGGTCCCGTGGTGGCGTCCGTCCGACGTATCACTAAGCCCCCTTCCTTGCGAGTTGGACCTGCAAAGAAAGGGAGAGACAGAGGAGAGAGCTCAATCAAACAGCAACACCACCAACAAAACAACAACAACGAACGGCTGCAAAATCCCGCACATAATACGTATGCATAGGAATTTACTTTTTTCAAAAATAAAATTGTGAAAGACGTCACGGCTATATTTAGTAGCTGCTGTGGGTTCGACGGATTAAATAGTTGATACTCAGCTTTGCAAGCTGCCTATTACTTGAATAAAAAGAGGCAACTCAATTTCCGGATCGCCCGCAATCTATATGGGCTATGATATTTTTTTTCCCTTCTTCACAGCCCATACCATAGCGCGCAATAACAACAACGACACCACCTACCTGGTCTCACCAATCAATCCTGATGGTATGAAAAGCAGCAACTCCCCGGGATTATTACTTTATTGTGTGCCAATGGGGACGGGATATTTCACAATCCCGAAGTAAAACACGAACTACAACAACAACCGTACTTCGTATAAAAAAGCGAATTCATTGAGACGCATGTATACACTCCTCCTCCTCAGGACCTGTGTACTCGTACTGCTGCTGCTGTATAGCCATATATATACCTGGTATGTCAGAGAGGACACCACTTTCACCCCCTGACAGACAGCAACTTTGCCTTGACATGGGTTGACTGACATCAAACTACTGGTAGGTTATTATTGTGGAATACTCGGCCCTATACACCCTTGACAGGCGTGAGAGCGCAGTTAGTTGGTGTGGCTTGACATGCCTGACTCCTGATGACACATCAGATCTATCTTTAACTTTGCTGTACAGCAAATACAGCAAATCAGCAATTCACCAATAATAACGCTGTTCATGGAGCCCGGCAATCCTATTATTCCACGCTTCGAGCCAGAGCAACGGACGTACCTGTAAAAAATGGATGGGAAGGTGAACACACTTGGTGGTTGCTCGCCAACTCTCCGAGCTGCTGCTTGCTGCTGTTCTTATTGTTTATTGCTCGTATTCGTATCATAGGTAGGATGCAGCTCACCCGCGATACTCTGCCGCAAAAGGCATCAGAATGGTGGTGGGAAACATCTCGTGGTGTCCTCTGTTGTCCTTTATGTTGTTCTGCTTGTTGTAAGACATACGTACTATACTGCAAGATACACTGCGGGTATGATGTGCCTGCCTGGTACCTGGTGGTGCGAAACAACTTGGTGCAAAACAAACCTGGCGGCACCAGGCATCTCCACGAGTTCCTGGGAAATGGAAGCGCAAACAATTTCAGAATTTAAAGAGCTACATTTCCGCGGTTGAAGAAGGCGCTTGTGGGACCTGACGGCATGCAGAATGCAACTGCATGCAGCAGAACAAGTATATTTATTGCGGTATTGCTGTCCTGTATGGTAACACACCTCAAGAAGACTTATGCATAGATACTAAAAGACCGGCGTGATGAGGAGTACAAGATATCACCAACCGCGAGATGACGAAGGCTGTCCGTTTGTGGCCTCATCTTGTCATTCGGCACTGGGTTCGTGAGCTCGCGGCAGTACAGCAGTAGTATTAATAGTAGTTTTGCTGCTGTAGTAGTACTCGTAGTCGCCTCTCCTCTCCATCTTATTATATAACTGGTACGTACTACAGTAGAGCAGTAGTATCTCGTAGATCTCCTTTGGTCGGGATTTTTTATTCCGTGACCGGAAATCGTTTTTTTCCAGTACAAATATTCCGCAAACCTTCGCCATATTTTGCGGCATACTGCGAGAAAACTCTTACCGTACCCCCAGCCGCCCCTGGCGCAATGCCCCAGTGACAAATGCGCCAAGAAAAATTCGATGGTGCGGGAAATTGCAGAATTAGGGTTCCCCTGTCACCCGAGAGGGTAGAAACGCCTGCCATGGAGGCCGTGGCAGAATCCCGCCACCAAGCCACCCTGGATCACTCATCGCCCATCCACCAACACTCCCTCTTGGCTCACTGGTCAGCTTTTGCCAGCGCACCGTACACCACCACCGCTCTCTAGGTGAGGTTCCTGCTGGCGATCGGTATTATTGTGATGGGTCTCCGCGATGGGACGACAGTTGTTGTGATTGTTAGCCTGAAATTCTCGAGTGTGACTGCTCAGACGCACAGCAGTTACAGCAGTCGTGCGTGGTAGTCGTTACAGTTCGGCGGATCTGTGCGAGGGTGATCGTGCCCTGGCTTTAGTGGCGAGCAGGAGGCCTGCCCTCCCTGCCGCTGGTTGTAGCCGAGGGCATAGGTAGCGCAAACCGTGGATCATAGGACGGAAACTTTCGCGTCTGACAATGCTTGGATCCCTCGGTTTGTTGGCCATGTTGCCGTTATTAATATTATTACGGGGGACCATAGTTAATAGGACCAAATACTGTCAGTAAAAATGGTCAAATATATAGGTTTTTATGTATACCATAGGTCCTATTAACTATGGCCCCCCGTAATAATATTAATAGCTGTATGCGCAACGACGGAACAACCGAACAAAATCCTAAAACGTTCTTTGGGTAGATACGGGCTTCCTGCATATAAGAGGCAGTCTGCAACAGGTAGTATGTCTATAGCTGTACCAATACCTGGAAGAGTTGCGTAGACACCTGGCTTTCTCCTCGCCCCCCCCCCCCCCCCCCACCCAACGTCGCAGCGACTGCAGGTTTAGACCCAGGGGCAGATACCACATAGCCTTATGTCGTACCTAAGGTGTCGGATGGGTACCACGTAGAAGCTGACCAATACACTGCGCTAAAATACAGCCATCTCATGCGCAACTAGCAGTGCTTACGTCCAGTTTGTGTTCCGGGCTACAGCAATTTGTGGGGGTCAAAATACCCTAGCCTCCGGCCGTTCTGACCCCCCCCCCCCCCCCACCACAAGCTCAATGCCGATCATACCCACACGCGTTTGCCAGATTCGGGCCACACCCACCAAGCGACCACATTGAAAGCAAGCCGTAGATTCCGTGACTGGATGCAAGTGCATTTTTCATCCCGTTTCCTCTGTCTTGGTCATTCATGAGCAGGAACCGACCGAGCCCTCCGGTGCGACTGTACGATTCCAGCGCCTCAAGGCTGATCGAGAACAGGATGGTCCAGCTGCTTCCCTTCGTTGCGGCATGTGGTGTGTTCAGCGCCGCCGCTGGCATACCTCTACCGTTCTCCAAGAGTGAGTTGGCGGTTCTGCTTCCCTTGAGGGTGGTCTAACCCTACCTGGTCTACATGTACGTGTCGCATGCATGACAAGTGTAAAAAAATTGAAGCGTAGCTGCTCTGGGTCAATTTTGTATTGCTACTCATACAGCGTCGACGCGTGAGCACGATAGAGGCGCAAGGATGGGCAGGGCTCCTGGAGGCAAGCGGCCCATGAGGAAATAATTCCATGCTCGATGGGTGCAGTTAGTTGTGTGCGTACCTGTATGTATTCTCGGCGCTATCGATGCTCGATTTGACAGCATAATACGCAGAAGGCGCGCGCGCGGGGGGGGGTACAGTGGGTGCGCCGATATTAAAACCGTGACGAACATCGGCTTGCAGAATTAGACCGAAACTTTTGGTTTTATACATGGGGTCGACACTGCACGAGAAGATAATGATATCCCGGTGATTACGCACACACACCAGTACAGTAATGATTATCGCTTTTTTGTCCCTTCTTTGTTTTCATTTTTCTTTCATTCCCGTTTGTACCTCTTTGTGTCTTTGTTAGTATGGTCCGTTTTGCCTTGCCTTTTTTTCGCGTTTTGCTATCTGCGTCTGTTTTAGTTTTGTTTTTGTTTTTGTTTTGCTTAGCTTCATCTTCTTTTTTTAGGTTTTTGTCTGCTATTAATAGTCTCCTTTTTGCTTCCCTGGTGTCCGCAGTGGTGGAGTGCGTATGCTTGTTTTTTGTTTTTTTTTTTGCCTCTGTTTTTACTTGAGGTATTTCTTCCACTCCAGAGTTATTGGAGCCTGTCCTGCGACCACGGACTGCATTGAATTGTGAGTTAATGTGAGAACAACAACAAAACAACAAAAACAAGTAATAAAGTATACAGTGGAAACTCTGCAGAGCAACACCACATATATATACTGGACAGCACTAACCGACGTGCCACTTCGCGAGCGCTGTGTACGAACCCTCCCCGGTGACACCGCCTCTCGATATGTTAGCCCAACACGTAGATTGCCATGGGTCCACGCCAGCCCCCGTGAGACTGCCATGCCCGGCTTCGGTTTGGTGCTTGCTACGATAGGAACACGAGCATTTTTTAAGTTTGATTCCGGCCAAAGTATTTTTTACCGACGGGGCTTCTTAACCCAAAATTGTTGGAAGACCAGTTAGTTGTCGTCTTCAACACCACTCTGGGCGTAAACACAAGGAGCGTTTATACATTAACCTGACGGAAAATAGGTTTCTATATTCCGACCAGAGTTGTATCATTCGTGATGTACACCTACTAGTAGTTAGCTAACCCTAACCCCAACCCTTGCCCTATGTATTACTGCAAACTTCGGGATTGGTCGTGGGGTTGCCCTTTCGGTATTTTTCTCAATCTCTCTCTTGGGTGAAGCGTACAGCTCCTACAATCGAGTCATAACGTATACCAGGTAGGCGCTATCCCTGTAAGACAGCAATCATCATGCGTTGTTTTGCGACGGTCACAGGGGAAAAACGACACAATAAACGACCCGCTGTACGTGTGTCGGCCCTCGCGCCCCTCACAACTTGCAGGTGCAACAGGAAATACCGACAACGGTCTTCGCGGCAGGCGTTCTCTGACGGTACGAGGTGCAGCATGGGGGTATGTACTGTTGTAGTGAGCGCGTGAAGTGCCCTGGTTTTGGGGGTGATGGCGACTGCCGATATCTTGCCCGCAATCAGCCACTGTAAGATTATCCCTTCAACCCTCAGACTCGTTCCGTAAAGGAAAAGTACTTAGTGTAGGGACCGTGCAGTCAGGTTATATTAACGTAATACGTAGCGTAATCGTCTAGCCGGAGAAAGCTATGCCCATACGATCGCACCAATCCCGAGAGTTAAGTACGTCCACCGTTATCGAGGCGGCATCATCAGCGAGTCCTGCCAGTCCCTATTTTATTGAAAAAGGTGATGTCCTCATATCGTATAGTGCACTGAGATAGCCACACCTCCTACTTTCTATACCGCCTACCTTGTTGCCTCCGGTTAGCAGAAGGACGCGTACTACTGCGACTCCGTCAAATGCTCGGACGGCTACTCTCTGATCGAAAACGCGGGGGATGTCAAGTGCGAAGGTGACAAGTGCGAGGAAAAGCAGTGCTGCGAGATCTTCTGCTCGTACTACAAGTGCCCTGACAAGTACACCCCCGTACACGACGCTGACACCACCAAGTGCGACTACTCCGGGTGCACGACCGACCTGTGCTGCGACCACCGTGAGTCTCAATTATGTATACTTTTTTTTTTAAATAGTTCGGGAAGCATTTCTTGGTACATGTTCCCATTTGTTACCTATTAATAGTTGTACGAACGACCGTTGAATAGGCATAAAGGCCTCTCACGCCCACCCAACGCTCAACAATGGTTTAAGTTCTCCCCATCCTACTTTACTTCCGCTTCGCACGACAGGTGATAAGAAGTATTGCGACTCCGTCAAGTGCTCACATGGCTACTCTCCGATCGAGAACGCCGAGCACGTGAAGTGCGAGGGAGACAAGTGCGAGGAGAAGCAGTGCTGCGAGGCGTTCTGCTCGTCCTACGAGTGCCCCGACAAGTACACCCGCGTCTACGGCGCCGAGAAGGTCGTGTGCAAGGACTGCGGGTGCACCTTCGACCAGTGCTGTGACCACGGTGAGCCTCATGGTTGAAATCACGTTTCGATTTGTTTTTTTTTCGGAGCGTTCGACGACAAACCGATTATTTTTGGAAGCATGCCCCCTGTAACTAACTATTGTTGTCGTTGCTCCGCCGTTCTCTTATTTTTGCATTCCGCACTATCCCCTCGACTATCAGAACCCGAATAGAGGTGACCCGAGACACCCCCCCCCATGGCACAGTGCGGCCGTAAAACCAAACCTTGTGGAGATATTAAACCACGAAGCACATCTTTATTCGTACCGAATTGAGAGGGTATCGACATCTATCTTGTGGGGGGGGGGGGTTGCTGCACTGCTGTAGAGACGTTGTTGAACAGTGCAGCAAACCCCGAAACGTGTAGACAACCTCTCAATTTCGGCACGCCAAATTGGTGCGCTACATGTTTCATGCCTCCACAAGGATGTTCTGATGCCTTCATTGTTCCACCTACCTGTGGACTTTGGGTTCTGTTCCAAGTACGCACGGCAGTCGTATCAATTAAGTAATGCTGTACTATACTTCACGTAGAACGCTCGGGTGCGCGACGGTTCCAGTTTAATAGATACTGTCGTGTTTTTTCGCGTATTTGCCTTCCAATTGTTTCGTGTAAATCTCCGCCGGGACAATTTTTTTAACGTTTCAAGGCCAACAAACGGTACCGATTGCGACCGACACTCATTGAGTTGAGTTTTACACCAAGAGAGTATGGGCCAACCCTTTCAGAAAATAGCCACGAATTTGCTATTGTGGGGACTCTCCACACAAGCGACGTCATTTTACATCGCTGCAAGGCCGACGATACCTTATCGTTTTGATCTAAATCGCATTTGTTTCCCACCCTGGATACATACACTCAGTTGCAGCATGCTGACCCCGCCTGTCCTCCCTTACAGGCGGCGGGGCCGTGCTTCACACCCTACGGTACTGTAGTATTGTGAAGTCGGCACGATCGATCGTGAGCACGCGCAAAAACGACGCAGCGTACCCTGAACGTTTGGTATGCGATTCACACGATCTAAGAAATATATTCGTCGTAATTCGATTCCGTTTCGCGCAACAGAGGAGAAGAAGTATTGCGACTCCGTCAAATGTTCACATGGTTACTCTCTGATCGAGAACGCCAAAGACGTCAAGTGCCATGGCGACAAGTGCGAGGAAAAGCAGTGTTGCGAGGCGTTCTGCTCGAGCTACTGGTGCCCCCACAAGTACACCCCCGTACACGACGCTGACACCACCAAGTGCGATTACTCCGGATGCACGACCGACCTGTGCTGCGACCACGGTGAGTCTATAAACTAAAGTATTGTCTCGATAGTTCTCGAAGTAAAATGACAACTAACAAGAAAGCAAGAAGAGACAACACACCGTCTACGTTTACGACAAGTTGGACACAGTCTAAACTTATCTCGAATCAACGTGGAAATCTCTCCGCTCGCCAGACGAGAAGAAGTACTGCGACTCCGTCAAATGCTCCGACCGTTACACTCCGATCGAGAACAACAAAATATATATGTGAAATCGACGGTGGCAATTGCGAGGAAAAGCAGTGCTGCGAGTCGTTTTGCTCGTATTATAAGTGCCCCGACAAGTACATATTCCATTTTCGATAGTTCGGGTAGAACTATTGGACGAACAGTTCCCGTCATAATATTCACATGCCTGTACATACAGCACGGAGAGTACGTGGAGGTTGCAATTTATGGATTGATGATTTTTTAAAGTTATTCTACTGTAGTATGAACTGATGAAAAAGTTGGGTAAATAAAGGAGGAGAGAAGCGCTACTACTGTTGGATTATCGTGCGTGTGCCTTTGGATCTTATTAAACGAAAAACGCTGGACTGGCCGCTTGCCCCTTTGACCTTTTTCGCAGAGAGTTCATGGTTAGTAGAAGGCACCGTAGATTAGCTGTGTGATCCTCGCTGTGCGGTATCGGTGATACGAAATCGCTAACCTATACCTAATGCCACTATTTACCTGTTCACTTCATCCCTGTTTTTTCGGTACGTTCTTACGATTTTCCTGCCCGTATCCCGCTGACCACATCTACAGCAGACAAACGGAAAGGTATATCAACCTTTTTTGTTCCAGTATAGGTGGTGTCGATACCCGTTTTCGAGGTGTAATATTCCAGTAGCGTATATCATGGCAATTTCCTGCAGACTTGGCATGCGACGCAGGTTTCCGGCCTCGTGGAAGGAGTTGCCCCCGATTACATCTGCTTTAAGGCCCTGTAGGATTCCATAGCGACAAATCCAACACGATGGCAGCGCGGTTTGTATTGGTGCACGTGAGGCATTTACTTCCGATAACCTGTGGGCATACTCGTACCATTTTTTATTCTAGGGGACCGTAGTTAATATTACGGGGAACCATAGTTAATAGGACCTATGGTATACATAAAAACCTATATATTTAACCATTTTTACTAACAATATTTGGCCCTATTAACTATGGTCCCCCCTAATAGGACATATATATGCCACTCACAAAAACCTACCTGGTACATATTTACCCATTTTTTCTACCAACACTTGGTCCCATTTAATATGGCTCCCCGTATTGGGACAATTTCTACGCCGTTCTCGACAACTCCGAGAAGCCAGCGCGAAGTCCCACATCCACTTTGCGGCGTTCCGGTCCCCTACGAGGGTGCGCACGCATATATATTCATGAATACATAGCGCCTCCTTTGTTCCACGCTTCAGACATCATCTCTCCTTATTCTGTTTCTCGGAACCTCTTCAAAACCGACCAACGCCTTTCATGGGGTGGTGCCCCATTCTTTCTGAGCTCTTCGCACGAACGAACGAAGAGCTCGATGTCACCCGAAGCACAGCTTCAAGATTTCTGTTCGATCAACCGACCGGCCTCTCTATGCGATCCTACTCCTGCTGTAGTCCCGTAAAAACAAATACACCTGGTATTTACACTGCAGGAATAAGGTCATACTGACCGGTGTCCTGATGGTTTCACGCTGAAGGAGCCCAAACGGTCACAAACTCTCTAGCCAACACGTGCAGCCCCTACCGCGGGATGAGTAGCATCTATCTCACGAACAGCTTAGTGGTGATGGTACCTATCTAACAAACGCGTACGTACGTACGTGTTATCTATCTCCTGATACCATACCAAGATGGTGTCTTCGCCCCCTGCCGCGGTGTACCGAGCTTATCTACTGTGTATACACGTTACATACCCGTACAGATAACACGCGCAAGTAAGTGACAGCGGCCGGATAGCGTATTGGTATGGACGTTGTCGACAGGTCGTTCCGTTGTTACGATATCGCTCCGCCCCCGCCCCGACACGCGGCGAGGGCTATCGAGGACCCCTAGTATAGTACAAGAGAGAGGGTCGGACAAGCGATTGTGTGTAGTATGGGTGAAAGCGGTGCGTCAACCCTAACCCTTTACGCGTTCAATGCGACTGACAGAAGAACCGTTCACCTCATCTCCGTCCTGCTCTTCATTCCGCTCCACGCACCAGACGAGAAGAAGTACTGCGACTCCGTCAAATGCTCCCACGGTTACTCTCTGATCGACAACGCTGAAGACGTCAAGTGCCATGGCGACAAGTGCGAGGAGAAGCAGTGCTGCGAGGCGTTCTGCTCGAGCTACTGGTGTCCTCACAAGTACACCCCCGTACACGACGCCGAAACCACCAAGTGCGATTACTCCGGATGCACGACCGACCTGTGCTGCGGTGAGTCCCGATTTCATATTTAAAGCTTTAATAGTTCTTGAACTTCGTTCGACAAACAAACGTTGCTTCATTTCTAGTACATGTGTCCGCTACAAAATGTTACATTAAGCTCTGGGGCCGAACGGACGACGGGAACATTATACTGGTTGAAGTGTGGGTGGTGCTCGCGGTGGACCGTCGAAGTGTAGTACATCGTTAATAACGTTTGGGTTGTCATGGTCCACTACATTATCGTCTGGAAATACAATCGTGCAGAAATCGCGGAGATGTCGAGCACGTTCGCCTCGACGCATCGTTCCGGAATTGTACTACAGAAGGGTCCTTTGTCGACGACCATATATTTACCACTTCTTTCTTATGTAGGTTTAGTCCATCGTGGACCAAGAACATATATATGCTGCTTTCTGCCGCTACTACTGTGCTAGGAGAACCTGCTTTCATTGGGGGTTGTCTACGTACAGGCTGCCCAGTCTACACTTGACAGAGTCTCACTTATTTTGAACCAACTTTGAAACCTATCCACTCACCAGATGAGAAGAAGTACTGCGACTCCGTCAAATGCTCACACGGGTACTCTCTGGTCGAGAACGCTAAAGATGTCAAGTGCCATGGCGACAAGTGCGAGGAAAAGCAGTGCTGCGAGGCGTTCTGCTCGAGCTACTGGTGCCCCCACAAATACACCCCCGTACACGACGCCGACACCACCAAGTGCGATTACTCCGGATGCACGACCGACCTGTGCTGCGATCACGGTGAGTCTCATTTCTGCTCGTATGGTATATATATATATATATATATTTGTACTCTGTAGTTCTTCCATTAATAATGTAATTAGTCAAACGTTGTACTGTAGTTAAAACAAGAAACAGTGTTTACTTAGCCATGGCTCCATCAATTTAGCCGGGGACATTGTACTTGTAGGGGTGTTGGTTGTACTGCGATGGGCGATAACGTGGAACCGTCGTCCTGAGGTTCACCGCTTCAACCTATTGAGCTGTCGCGATGTTGCCTCCACGTCTATAGATCCACTTTATTATTGTCCTGCGATACATCGTGTAGAAATCGCGGAGATGTCGAGCAAGTTAATCTCGACGCATGATTCCAGAGCCGAATTCCAGAAGGCTCCCGTTCAACTGACCATGGTACTAGCCGCCTATCCTATGCCCCTTCGTTTTTTCGTGATACTTGAACAACGCGGTGCATTCGCAGTAAAGAAGCTGTGCTGATCGCTGGCGCTACCACTCCTACTCTTTGAGTGACTATCGTAGTACTTGCACTGAACGTAGAACGCGTTCTACGATAGAGGTAGCACTTTTTCGTCAACACATATATATTGCCGAATGACTGTTTTTTTTTAACCCTAATTCATCGGAATGCCAATCGTGTTTCGAAAACTGACGTTTTGGTATACTTGCGCCGTGGGATAATTCATCGGTCTACAATTTGATTTCTGCTTAAGTCAGTTCTCGGGTGAGGTATGGAGCTCCTTAAGTGAGGACTCTCAAACAGTTCAGGGTGAACCTCTATCGTAGAAACGCCTCGTTGACTACGTAATAGGCCACCCAGCTTCCACTGAGAGGCCTAATTTATCTTGAACCAATTCTGAACCCTCTCCATTCACCAGACGAGAAGAAGTACTGCGACTCCGTCAAATGCTCCCACGGTTACTCTCTGATCGACAACGCTGAAGACGTCAAGTGCCATGGCGACAAGTGCGAGGAAAAGCAGTGCTGCGAGGCGTTCTGCTCGAGCTACTGGTGCCCCCACAAGTACACGCCCGTACACGACGCTGACACCACCAAGTGCGATTACTCGGGGTGCACGACTGATCTGTGCTGCGACTACGGTGAGTCTCAGTTATACTGAAAATCTTTGGTACTACTTCAGGATGTAAATGTTGTTTGACGAACCGAGTAGCACAGTAGCTGTGGGTTGGACAAGATATATGTAATAAACACCCACGTGGCCAAACTTCTGGCGGGCGTCAATATATTTGTGGGTTGACAGCGTGCAACGGTCGCCTAGTGATCTAGCTTCTAGACTCACCGGGTTGTCATGATCAACTGACATCGTCTAGAAATCACGGAAATCTCCAGTGTGTTCATCTCAACGCATCGTCACAGATAGATATGGATTCCAGAGGGTTCCCATTCAGCAGAACACATGTGCTAACTGACTGAGATAGGACGGAGCGCTACATCCTTGTCTACTTACATACCGTGGAACATCCTCAATGAAGAAACTCTGCTGCTGACACCGCTAGTTTCTACAGTACTTGCACCGAACGTTGACTGCGTAATAGGTTGCCCAGATTCCACTGAACCGGTCTAATTTATCTTGAACCAACGTTGGAATCTCTCCACGCGCCAGACGAGAAGAAGTACTGCGACTCCGTCAAATGCTCACACGGGTACTCTCTGATCGAGAACGCTGAAGACGTCAAGTGCCATGGCGACAAGTGCGAGGAAAAGCAGTGCTGCGAGGCGTTCTGCTCGAGCTACTGGTGCCCCCACACGTACACCCCCGTACACGACGCTGACACCACCAAGTGCGATTACTCCGGGTGCACGACCGACTTGTGCTGCGACCACGGTGAGATATACTGAAATGCATGTATAACTCATGATGTAAATGTTGTTTGACAAACGGAGTAGTAGAGTAGCTGTGGGCCGAGCAAAACATTTGTGTACGTTATTCACGGGGACAAAATTCTGGCAGACAACAATATATGGAGTCTAGGTGGTGCTGTGTGGGGTGACAGCGTGGTGAACGGTCGTCTTGTGATACAGCAGCTTGATCTACTGCGTTGTCATGATCCGCGGCACTGGCTTCGAGATACGTCGTATAGAAATGGCGGAACTTAGCAAGTACATGTTTTCGCATCGTGACAGACGTAAATTACAGTAGTAGGCTCCCTTTCAGCGGAAAACCATACTACTATTAATAGCTGACTGTTACAAGATGGACGCAGCGTTATATGCCTGTCTACCTGCAAACCGTAGGATGCCCGTAATACATAAACTCTGCCAAGCGCTGCCACTAAGTGTTTCGCGTGACTATAGTACTTGCACTGAACGTTGTCGACGAAATAGGCTACCCAGCTTCCACTGGAAGGTCCAATATGTCTTGAACCGACGTTAAACTCTCTGCACGCGCCAGACGAGAAGAAGTACTGCGACTCCGTCAAATGCTCACACGGGTACTCTCTGATCGACCACGCCAAAGACGTCAAGTGCCATGGCGACAAGTGCGAGGAAAAGCAGTGCTGCGAGGCGTTCTGCTCGAGCTACTGGTGCCCCCACAAGTACACCCCCGTACACGACGCTGACACCACCAAGTGCGATTACTCCGGGTGCACGACCGACCTGTGCTGCGATCACGGTGAGCCCCAGTTGTACTGAAATGTCTTCACAACTATTGCAAGGTTTGGTTGACAAACTGTTCCGCACTTTCCTCTATTAGTTCGAACAGGAAATGTCTATTTCACCGTAGAGCCAACTTTATGGCGGATAACGATATACATCTTGGGGTCTCGGCGGTGCTGTGTGGGGTGACAGCGGGGCGGACTGTTGCCCTCTGTAACGACGTCTATAACCACGGGGCCGTCAGTCGTACCGCCACGTCCGTAGACCTCCGGCACTGCCGTCCTGAGTTAGATCGGCTCGAAATAGCGGAAATCTCGAGCAAGGTCATCTCAGCGCATCAGTCCAGCCCAGAAGGCCTCCATTCAACTGAACACTGCACTCACGGATTATCCTAAGGACGCCAAGGATTGTCCTAATTGACTTGTAAATCGTAGTACACCATGAACAAGAATAAAGCTTTCCTGATCATAGCCTCCACTACTGCTAGGAGTGACTACTTACACTGAGGGTCAATTATGTAGTTTTCTACCCGGCCTACACTGTACTTGCAGTCTAACATGTCGTCTTGCGCCGTTTACCTCCCTCCGAATACCAGACGAGAAGAAGTACTGCGACTCCGTCAAATGCTCACACGGGTACTCTCTGATCGACCACGCCAAAGACGTCAAGTGTCATGGCGACAAGTGCGAGGAAAAACAGTGTTGCGAGGCGTTCTGCTCGAGCTACTGGTGCCCCCACAAGTACACCCCTGTACACGACGCTGACACCACCAAGTGCGATTACTCCGGATGCACGACCGACTTGTGCTGCGACCACGGTGAGTCTCAGTCGAAATAAAAGCGTTTCGATAGCTCGGGAAGTATTTCCTCGATAAACACCACCGTTAGGCAGCTACTAGCTCGAAACGATAGGTTCCATCGGTAAAAAAGATGCTCTAAACCCTCCACGACCGCTAGACTATTGGCACGGCCCAACTTACCTGCACCCTGCTTAAATTCCTGTTCGTGCGCCAGATGAGAAGAAGTACTGCGACTCCGTCAAATGCTCACACGGTTACTCTCTGATCGACAACGCCAAAGACGTGAAGTGTGACGGGGACAAGTGCGAGGAGAAGCAGTGCTGCGAGACGTTCTGCTCGTACTACAAGTGCCCCCACAAGCACACCCATGCACACGACGCGGACACGATCTATTGCCCCCGTTCCGGGTGCACGACCGACCTGTGCTGCGACAAAGGTGGGGCGAAACCACAATTTGTACTGCTGTTTCCACGGCTAAGTTGTGAATGGCAAGACACGTCGTACACTCTTGCATTTTGGTACGACCGATCAGGCGTACTCGTATACATTTCTGGTAAACGCCATGCAACATTCTCTTTACGCTTGACTATGCGGTGAACACAGTCTCAACATGTTTTCAACTTGTTCTCACTCGTCCGTACGCACCAGATGAAAGCAAGTGCTGCGACTCCGTCAAATGCTCCCACGGTTACACTCCGATCAAGAACGCCCACGACGTGAAGTGCGACGGTGACAAGTGCGAGGAGAAACAGTGCTGCGAGGCACTTTGCTCCGGCTACAAGTGTCCCGACAAGTATACCTCCGTCTACGGCGCCGAAAGCATCGTGTGTGATCACGCCGGGTGCACCACCGACCTGTGCTGCAAGAAAAAAGTGAGCAGTATAACTCGAAAGTCGTCATCCGTTGTTTTTAGTCCGGCCACGTCGGCTGATCCCAAACAACGTGGAGGTGCCAACAGCACACGATGTTAGGTCGTGTAAGGACCGATAGTCGCTAGGCTGTCTTTAGCTGTTGCGCCGAGCGTACGTTTTGCTCAACCATGGCACCTCGTCGTCTTGTGGTTCGTCTGAAGTGAAAGGATACATATATGGCGGATATATCACCAGGTTGCTGGACGGATAGCTTCGATGTCGACGTCAGTTCTAGCAGTGAGCCGTCCCCAACCCCGAGCTAAACCACGCATCGACCACCATGCACCAATCCGTCGCCCTTAACGCCCACCGACCTTCAATCCGTCGCATTTCCTCACGTTGTTTCCACAGTAACCAACTCGGCTACCTGTCAGTATGGAAAACGAAGAACTCAAGGATGAGCTAATTTGGCAGCGGTTCGAAGTCCTAGTCCGTCAATAGTTCCATAATTTTGACGGACTCGTACCTGTAGATTTGTCGATATGTGCCTCGATGAGTGCGACGGTGTGTATAAGCCGACTGCGGGGAGAAGACCCTTGCCTTCATGTGTTTCGTCCCCCCTTCTGTTGTCGGTGGGGAAATGTGTGCGGAGGCGTGCTTAGATGGGGGTGGTGCTGGTTGACGAATATGTTTCTGACGTGCAGGGATCCTCAGCTGAAGGAGCTACCGAAAACAATGATTCGCCATAAGCCTGGGCTACATAACTATTTCCTGGGTTAAGCTTGACGCTCAAGTTATTTGTTTCCGAAGTCAGTTTTTCGGTTGGGAGATGTCGAGTAAGGTAGAGAGATCGTCGGAAGAGGAGCCTGCCTACTTCCGTATCGCAGCGTCCGTCTATTGGAGAGCGTGTGTGATGGTACGGTTGCGTGGCCTTGAGACCGTTGAGGGTGACTATTTCCGCCTCCCACCTTTCATCGGTTGAAGGATTCCAACCCGAGATATCCGAAATCGAGGTTTTCAAGCTCGGTCTGTGTGCCGTGACACTGTTTCGACAGGCGTCGACACGTCCGCTTGTACATACACGCTGTGTGTGTGTTCAGTTGCTTAGCAGCTATCCGATCTATTTTCGATTTGTTGCTGATCAGCCACTCGATCTATTATTTGGTTTGATGTTGGGTTGCTGTGTTGGTCACGGCAAATATGTTCCATTTCACATTTTTATTGATTGTGACCGCTTGGTGTATAGCAACCCTAAGTACAGTTCCGTAAGAAGACAACCGCGTGGCTTGTCGATTAGCGTGTTCGGAATTATCATGTAAATTGGATCTCGAGCCATTGTTTGGGTGAGCGTCGGGTGCCCTTATGATGCGTAGAGCGACTTCGTAACGGCATTGTTTGGTTGAAAGCAAATGAGGCGCGCTCTGACTTCTGTCCCCGGATAACCGAAGCGCTCTGGTTCACAAAGGGAGAGTAGAATGCCATTATCGTGTGGGCTTGTACAGTGCGTCGTTTGGTTGGTCACTGCCGAAATGTTAGTCAATCGTTTGACCCATTGGTTAGGTGGAAGTGGCATGCACGTTACGGCGCTACGAGAGTTGTCGTTGTAGCTCTCCGTGGTTAGAGGTCAACAAGCTGTGTTCGGACGTCGGTCGTCGCGCAGCGCATTCGTAATTGTGCGCCAGATGTACAGCGAGGGTGCGTTTTTCATTCCCTGAAGTGTGGGCGTGTCGGGTTAGTTTTGTTCGCGAGGAAAAGGCAACCATGGGTCTTGACCCAATGGTTTGGCAAACGTCAAAAATCCCTGTGATGTCAATGAGCTTGGTCGTCGAAGCACTCGGTAGTTAGAAGTAGACGCGTTGCGGCCCGGCGTTTTCGTCAGGTGTGGAAATGATCTTGTGAGTACAGGACGAGTACGCCCCCCTCACTCTTACGATAGCTCCGTAGACTATTACGGGGGACCCTAGTTAACAGGACCTATGGTATGCATAAAAACCTATATGTTTAACCATTTTTACTAACAATATTTGGTCCTGTTAACTATGGCCCCCCGTAATAGATGCTTACACAACATTTAAGAAATACTGTTAATAACACCAATACGAAGGGTGATTCCTTCGGCTTGTTTCACCATTATGAGCTTGCCCCCCGTGGGTAGGGCGTGCTATGTGTCCGTCTCACATACACACACATTGTTCTTGAAACCCCAGCCGCGCTTGCATCCGCCCGTGGCACTGATTAGCGCCCAGCTAACGGACATGATTCGCGCTCCGCCATGCCGTTGGCGTTGGAAAAATCTTCAGCTGCATTTTGTTTCCCGTCGAATACATATACCATACCAGGTATGCGCGATATTGACTTTCAATAGCTTCCCCTCATTTTGGGTTCGTTTTCGCACCCTTTGCAGCTTGCTTGCGTACCCTTAAAAGCAAAACGCACTCTATGCAGCTTAGGTATACGACACATCAACTGGCATGCGAAGCACTGTGATCGCTTTCCTGGCCTGGCTCCGCAGTATAAATTTCCGCCTTCGCCCTTCCGTCATCTCCCTTGTTACTATAGCCATAGCTCAGACTCGGGGTCACATGCATAGCAGGGTCTTCTCCCACCTCCCCACTTCAGAGTTCCCGCTTTTTGTTTTTATCGCGAGAATAAATTAAGTAATTTCTTCCATCGTCGACTCGACGTATATAATTATTCTATCTGCAAATGCTTGTGTTCAGTTCACGTGGCAACCACACGTAGGGCTACCTGGCACAAAACACCGCCTGGTACACGGCGTGGGTCGCTGTGTTCTTCACATCAAACTGCTATTTCCTACGGTCAACATCCTGGACACCCTGTGTCCAGGCCTTATCCTCGATAGAGACAAACGACGCGCGACAGGAAGTTGTGGTAATTGTGCAAGGTTTCCGCGCGGTGACGCGCATCACAAAAACAAAGTATTTAGATTGAAAAACCGATTGTTTCAATAACATCGATCTCAATGCTGTAGTACTGGTGCAGGTTCTCGTGGCGCTGTGGTGCGCTGCGGCTGGTTGTGCTACGTTCGAAACCGAAGCGTTGCTCCTGTGTTCTCGGATTCGTGTCTCGCTTGCTGTGTGCCCGGAGTCTCTGCCAGCATCTGTCGCCTGTTCAGGTCCAGCTGGCGGGACAGCTGGCGGGACAGCTGTCGTTAGTGCTATACGACGGGACTGAGAACGGCAAATACATATCCGTTACAATACAACAACCGCCATTGCAGTAGCTTTGTCCCGTTTTGGAGCTTGGCCACTGTGCCGTAGATCTGACGCGGTCGGCATTCCCACTCTTCTAGCACTAGTAGGCTGTGGAAGGGTCTGGTGCATCACTACTATACCAACAACACGAAGCAGAAACGTTTGTTGTAGGATGTTGAATGCCCTTTACGAACCACGACGAATTTTCTATATCCGCACCCAGTACCACCACGCTTAGGACCAACAGCCCGCACGCAGGCGCTCAGTCTGAGTCAGACCCCTCCTGTTGGGGTGCCGCCAGTGCCGGCGCCGACTGGTCTCTCTCGTCACTCTCACCAGCTCCAACTGCGACTTCACAAAAAAGACAAGCAAACTGAGAACTGCGCTCGAATGGTTTGTGGATCGAGGGCACTAACAATGCGTAAAGGTAAATTGTGATACCTCCCAAGTAAACTCTCGACCGCTCAAACCTGTCTCCGCACACAACGGCTGTCGTTTATTCTCAAAGGGATGTGATTGCTTTTTGAGGCGTTCAAATGATCATCCAGAAAAATAGATAAAACGTGCAATCCCTACTGTGGGAGGAAGGGTGCCTCGTGTAGCTGCTTTTCTTCGCACTAGTCATTTTTAGCCTTGACTTTATACCGGGTTTGTCGATCGGGGATGTCCGTTACATCAAGCAATATATATATATATATATACCGTAGGGCATTTAAGCGATCTGCCTGGCGACTCGTTGCACAAAGGGGAACGTCAAACCTGCGCGGTGACCAAATTTGATACTCTACACATCGGACGTCATGGTGGAGACTCCTGTGGCTTGTGGGCATGGCATCCGTGGCCGCGTGCCGTTTGGACCAGGCTTGCTTGCTATTATTAGTTTTTTTCACGAGCCTTCTATTGTTTCGATGTAGCCATGCCTAAATGTTGAGCCAAACTGATCCTTTTCAACGTTATATATAGCTGTGGGCGGGAAACGCACGCGTATATGTTTCTTGAGGAAAAGCATTCCCGTACGACCCTGAAGACTCCCTGGCGACAGGCAAGTTGTGGGTGTCAGCAAACACAACACGACTGCTTTCAAGCACACAACACGATTTTTGCACTCTATATCACAGGAATCGTGGCTTCTTTTTGTGTACACTACTATGGGGGACCATAGTTAATAGGACCGATGGTATCCATAAAAACCTATATATTTAACCATTTTTGCTAGCAATATTTGGTGCTATTAACTATGGTCCCCCGTAATACTACAATACCTGGTAGTATACACTAAAGTTGGCGATGACAGCAGAATGAATGATTTGGTACAAATAATGGAACTAGGTGTGCCGTCAGAAATGTCTTGAATTTGTATTGTGGAGTGGTCGCCTACGATCACTCGTAATTTCGTTCCCAAAAACCTCGTGAGCAGAAGTGGGCACGACATGTTTATTGAGATGTGGAAGAGAACGAGATGCCTCGGACCACGCGGTCGACACGGACCCCACCGCCTTCGGAGGACGCGACGGCGCCGGTCCCGGCGGCGCCCACAGTGCGTTTGCCCAACCCCAACCCCGATCGGGCAGCGGCTACGTTGGTGGACTCGGCGACCATGCTGGAAGACCTCCCCTGTTTCATTCCGGGTACCTTGGGGGCTGGCATGGTCCTGGACCTCGAGCGTGTTCTCTTGGCGACGGGCGGCAGCTGTGCTTCCGGTTCGCGTTTCCAAGTCTCATGAGCCCAAGGCTGAGTGGCAATGCGGGTTTTCCCTCGCTGAGGTGCTGACACCTGGCCCCAGGTCCCGGAAGCGGCGGAGAAGAGGACGACGTCCTCGCGAGGAGGGGCGTCCCGCGCGTACCGGGAGGTGGAGGCGACGCGCTTGATGGTGCGCCACAATATGGACCTGCTTCACTTCCATGGCTTGCTCGTACAGTCCAAACATTGCGTCCTCCTCCACGAGGCCTCCGAGGTGGGGGACACGACGGGTAGGCCCAGGGAGGGGTCGGGAGCTGCAGGCACGGGGGTGCTCGCCGCCCAAAGGGCAGAGGTGGAGGTCACCCCAGCTGTGACGACCTCAGCCGGAGCGAACCCTGGTGGGGCGAGCGCTGCAGCTGGGTCGACCCCAGCCGGAGCAGCGACAGGTGGGGAAAATGCGGGGGATACCTCGGGGGGGCGGAGCCCGGCGGGAGCGAGCACTGGCGGGGCGGGTGTCTGGGACGCGACGGAGTCGAGACAGCCGGACGACCAGACCCAGGCCGACGAGGACCTGTTCGGGCTAATCACCGAGACACACTTCCCGGAGGTACGCACCGTTGTACGAGTACTGCTCTGCGGTACCATTGTGTGCTTTCATTTACTTGCCTATGTTCCCTGTTAGAAACACATGATTCTTGTACTGGTGTACGTTTTGATTAAAGTTGTGATCGTGTGCACAGCAGTGGCCTTGTCCATCGCGGCCGCTACCACGTACGTGCTGCTGTTTGGTGTATATGGGACACGTGTATCGGGCCCGCTGTGTGCCCTCCATTGCCCATGTTTTCTCTCGCGTCACTGGGTGATTTGTCCGTGCGGCTGCTTCGAGGATGCGAGGGACTCGAATCTGACCCGCTCGTCTTCTACAAAAACACCCGCAGCCTCTGTTGGCTGTATAGGTGGCACTCGCGGTGTACGAGGGTGTTTGAACCTGTGCCCCTGTTTGCTGTACACGAGGCTCTTGCGGTATACGAGGCTCATGAATCTGGCCCGCGGCGGGCTCTCCAGGTCACGTGCTCGTGTGGGTCATTGCTCATTGGTCCGTACTGCGGTTTGGAGGACACGAGGTACTCAAATCGGTTCGTATGCGTTGCTGCTCATGGGTCCATGCTGCTGTTTGGAGGATACGAGGTACTCGACTCTAGCATGCTCGTCCTCTGCTTCTTTCCACACTGCCTGGGATTGAGGTATGGAATTTTTTGGAAAAGTAATTAGTGAAGATCTCGTACACACGCCGTGGGGGGCGTGAGTGTCGACATATTTTACTGAGATGTACGTCAGGAGACATCGTTCACACCCGCCGTATCTTCATTAGAATCTCATGAGGAAGTATTTCACGAGATCTTGTACACATGCCGTAGGTACGTGAGCGTGGCTAGAAGGCGTATTAAGGAACACTTCGCGAGAACTCGTACGTGCACCGTGGGTACGAGAGCGTCTAACGCAGTAGTGCCCGGTACCGGGGTACCCGCTCGAGTGCATGTGTTTTTTCTCTTTTTGTCCACAAAAAATTCGCAAAAAAAAAGAGGAGCAGCACCTTTTTCAGCCGGCTCCGGGAAACCCTGCCTGCGACAGGTGCACGGCAACCGGACGGAACCCCAACCACGACCACCGGAACTGTGCGTTCTCTGCCTGTTCCCGTTGCAAGCGCGTGGGACACCGGGCGGGGGCATGACCGTACTGACGGGCTGTTCTCCGGGACACGAGACAAGGAGCAGGGGGGGGTTGTTTTTCTTGCGCGATTATGATGGGGGCTTTCGGTTGCGGTTGACTTGATATTTCAGCTCTGGGTGTGCTCGCACGCCAATTTTCATTTTCGACCAGCTTGCCTCACTGTATGGAACATGGGTATCATCGCGTGGTCGCGATCGCCGGGGCGCCCCGGGAGTGTACATAAAAAAGAATAAGAAACAAAAAAGGAAACAATGTGTTTCACGCGGTCACCGCGCAGCACCGGGGGGGGATTTTCGATACGTCGAGCCAAAAGCCAGGGGGCTCCGGGACAACCGACTCACATCATCATGATTCCCGTTCATGTGATGCCATTATTTTATTTCACTTTATTTTATTCCTTTTAATGCCTTTCTCTATGCTCACGCAGTCACCGCGCTGCAGTGGAGCTCCGGTAGGTTGGAGATAAGGCGCCGGTCTGGCCCAGGCCTGGCCGGGGGCGTCCACGCGTCTCACGTCTATAAGGATTCGCCATCAATTAGTTTAATCGTAGGGCACATGGTACCGTTATAGGTTTTTTATTTATTTTTTATTCCCTGTTATTGCCTTCCTTTATGCTCACACAGTTACCGTGCTGCCGCGGAGCTCCGGTAGGTTGGAGGCAAAGGGCCGGTTTGGCCCAGGTCTGGTCGGGAGCATTCACGCATCTCACGTCAAAGAGGATTCACGGTCATTATGTATAATCGTAGGACACATGTTTGGGTCGTCGCGACAGCCGGGCTGTCGCGTCAGCGTCGTCGACTTAGGCGACGGGCCACATCGTACTCAGACACCAACGCAACTCGTTATCCACAAATCTCATGCTTGCTGTAATACCTTACTGGTAGATTCACCAGGAGTTGCATTGCCAGTGTTTGTGCAATTGTCATGTTTTCTTGACATCCCGCCTGGATACACAGCATCGCTTCGCCGTGTAGGACGTATATACATATACATTCCCACGAAAAAAGGACAAACAAACTCGGATACAAAGCATCGCCTCGTCGTTTGGCACAAGCACTTACCGACACATATATTAACACACTTAGCAAAACAACAAACCAAAAGGGGGGCGTCGCTGCGTAGACCAGATTTACGCCACCGAGGGGCACAAAAAAAAGAAAAGTGCGCTCCCTCGTCACGCTATACGAAGCGAAGTGCGAGGTCGGCGACCAGCGTCCGCACGTCGATTCGTTTTCGGGACCCACCAGATCGCAGCGCCCTCATCGCCGGGGATATTCCTATAAGGGCATGAACGGGGTTTATCCATATCTATATATCCGTCCACCCCCCCCCCCTTCTCCTTCTTCGCCACGTAGTGCCGTAGGTGGCGGCCGACGGGTGGCTTCAGCGCCTCGATAAGCGCCACGTCCTCGTGCGGCCCCTCTGCTTGTGCCGCCGCTGGGCGCCGTCGAACGTGAGTGGGTGCGCTCGGGGGCGCTGCCCGCCGTTCCCGGACGGCTGCCATCGGCGGCGGATGTCGCCCGTGATCCCATCAGGGCCCGCGGCGACGTCTGCCGTGGGACGCACCGGTATGGGACGCGGGAGGCGACGGGGGTCGGTTCGTGCCAGGGTTTGTCCGCCAACGTGTCGATTTCTGGCAGGACATCATCCTACAGGACCACCCGCTTCGGTGCACGTTGGTGTCGTACTTACGCGACGGGATGGGTCTCCACGACATTGTCCTCAAGGAATATAGAGGTCCGTCGATCGACCGCCCGTATAGCGTGGGCAGGTTCCCTGGGGCGGCGTTCAAAACCTGCATCTCGCCCGCCTTCGCCAGCTTTGTGGACGCCGAGATGCAGGACATCGTCGATCGGGGGTGTATTTCGAAGTGGGCGGACGTCCAGGGCCCCGGGGGGCCGCCGCGGCACCGTTTGGGCATGGCGCTGGCGGTAGAAGAGACAACCCCCCGCCTGATTTACCACGCGAGGACGTTGAACAAAAGCGGTGCAAAAAGACCCCGTTTTCAATGGATACGGTGGCACGGGTGGCTAGCGTTGCCTCGCGAGGGTGTTTCATGACCTCGCTGGATGACGCCTCCGCCTTTCACCACGTCCTCCTGCGCCCGTCTTCCTGGCCATTCTATGGTTCATCGTTCATCGTACGGCGTCATCGATTACTGTCGGTGCGTTTCGCCTTTCGGCTTCAGTCTGAGTCCATGGTGGTATCATACCCTCAGCGAGGCGAAGGCAGCCTGTCTTCGTTCCAAAGGGATTCCAGCTTTGGCTTACCTCGATGACTCGTGGCTCAGCAACGTTCGGGCCTCCCATGGGCGCGCGACTCGAGCGCAATGGCTGGCGGCGGGAGAGGCGACACACTTAGCCATGTTAGTATCGTTTCTGTGCGGACAGTGCCTGCCCGCAAAGAAGTGTGACTTTCGGCCGACAAGGCAGCACCAATACCTCGGTATAGTGTGTGACTCGGACACCGCTACCTTCCGAGTGCCGCAAGAGAAGCTGGACAAGTTGCAGCTGCTGCTGCGAGCAGCCGTGGGACAGCTATCGTTCCGCACGCTACAGCGGATCGCGGGCAAGTGCATGAGCATGCCGGTCGCTATGCGACCGGCATCGCTTCGGACAACACGTAATGTTTGCGGTTGTCGCGGAACTCGAGAAGTCAGGTAGGTGCACCGTCGACCTTACACACGACTCACGGGCGGACCTGTTGGGCGAGTTCAGGCAGTGGTTGGGCATCATGGCCACCTCGCAAGAGGGGCCGTGGGAACGGGCACCACATTTCTCGGCAACCTTAAAAACGGATCGTCGGATGCGTCCTTGGTCGCATCGGGGGGCGTGGTGCACACGGCCGCGGGCACCTTCCTCGCGGGGGGAGGCTTCTCGCCAGACTGGTTGGAAAAGCATATCAACTAGAAGGAGATGTACGGCCTCTACCACCTTCTACGGCAGTTTTGTACCCGACACCCGGACGTGTTGAGGCGAGCGCAAGTGCTCATCGACGTGGATAACCAGTCGGTAGTGGGCGCGTTTGTCCGGGGGGCGTGCTCGGAAGCGCGAGACTCATGCATTGCTGGTCCAGTGTTTGTCGTTGAAGTGGATCCCGACGGCTGAGAACGGAGTCGCGGATGCGATCTCGCGGCCGTCACGGGAGGTCATTATCCGCATAGCGTCCGCAGCGTTTAAGGGGATATGGGCGGAGATGGGCCCGTTCAATGTGGACCTGATGGCATGTACGGCTTCAGTCGTGTGATCCCCCTTAACAGGGGAGGCACTTCCCTCCTTTTGCTCTCAGTACGACTGTGCTGGTTCCACAGGGACCGACGTGTTTGCGCAAAAAGTTTCTATCGTGCCCGGTACAAGCGGTCCGGCGTTTGGATTTTGTTCCCCACCCCCCATCATGGCCGGACACATCGTCCAACACATGGCGGAATGCAAGACTCACGCGGTTGCCCTCTTGCCAGACGTGAAGGCGTATTGGATCCCCTTGTTGCAGTTCGCCACGGTGAAAGCTATCGAGGTGGCTTGGCTCCGGCGGCGGCGGATGGGTGCTTTCTGTGGCCCAGCGCAGATGGTGGCCTCAGGAATTGGCGGTACCCTCGCTGAAGGATGGCAACGTACGAGGTGGACTTCTGCCGTTTGGGTTAGTAATGTCTGAGAAAAACCCAAAATAATAACTACAATAAATATAATAATAACAACATAAATTAACTAAACGCTACGTAGTTGTGTTGGCACGGGCTTGCTAATGACCCCACCCCCTCCCCGGGGGGCCATCGCAAGGCGGCGCGCTCACACGCTTCCGCACGCCCACGGGGTGTCGTGGTCCGTTCGGCTGTTTGCCTGTACACAGAGCGCCCGCGGGAGACCCGTCTAGGGCGCTGCCGCCCGCGGAGGGCTCACGACGACCCGGGGCTTGGTGCGGTTTGTGTGTTTCTCCGCATGCGACGATGAGAACCTTGCGCAATTTAGTTTCTGTTGGAAATGCGGCGTACAGCCGGCTCGGGTTCTACCGGCCCCGCGGTACCCACAGAGGTCGCCGGTCGTTGTGGATGTCCAGAAGCTCCAGGAACGGCGGCGAAAAGGATTGGCAGCGATGGCAGGGCGCCCCGGGCAAGTACGGAAAAGCAGGGTAGCCGATGAGTTCGACGCGTTCGTCCTCGTCATTTCGGCTGGATCCTGTGGCTGGACGACAGCAACGCCGGATGAAGTCTTCGATTTTCTCTGCTACCGTGACGCTCAGGGAAAAGGCACCAAATTAGTGCATCCCACGTCTTGTCCAGGCGTAGGCCGGGCCCGCGACGACGCATACCTGGCGTGGTCTTCATGCACAAGACGCTACGCGGCTGAATCCATCCGAAACGGGTTTGTCTCTACGCTAAACAACATGGTCATGAAATATCACGGAAAAGGGGAAGAGTGGGACCCAGCCCGTCGGGTAGGCAACCCTTGCGCGAGCCCATTGGTAGATTCGTACCTCACATGTGCGTCCGAGGAGCAGAAGCTGGTCGGGGTACCGGTAAATCAGGCAGCTCCAATGCTGGACCATACACTCATGGACCTGCTGAGGGACACGAGGTCGGGGGCACAAGTACCTAGCTCGTTGGCGGAGCGTATCTCCCTGACGAGAGATATTGCCCTGTATGCAGGTGTTTTTCTCGATGCGCAGGTGATACGACCTCTCCTTTACTCTGGGGTCACATGTCCTGAGGCTCCCAGAGTCTACAGGCTTAATCTTTAATTTTATTGTTTGGTAAGACGCTTCGTGCTTCTAGTGAGGAGATAGTGGTGTTGGCAGACCGGGTCTGCCTGGAGACATGCGCGAGCCGGGTGGTTACGGCATACATATCCGCCGCATAGCGGATTGGGTGGGATTTAACCGTTGGGCATCTTTCCCCCGTGGTTACGACGGAGGGGGGCGGGGTTTTCGGCCCCTCTCCGCAGCCCGTATGACCGCTTCCCTGCAGGTCCATCTGCAAGAGGCGGGCCTGCCGAGCCATTTCAGGATGCACTCCTTTCGGGTGGGTGGCTCCCTCATCCGATCACCGGCCGGGACGGCGGTGGACGAGATTATGAAAATCGGTGGTTGGAAGACGGAGGCAATAGCAAAATACTACATCGGCGCTACTTCTACTAGTAGTGGCCGAGTCCAGGGTGGCAAGAGAAAGCGCAGGCCAGCACTACTCGGACGCTAGCCGGCTTCCTCGGTCGCCCGAGTTCGAGAACGATTTCGCAGCATGTGCGAGACAGGGTTGAGGCAAGCGTAAAGAAGTTTGGGTGGGACAACTACGTATCCGACCAGTGGTCTATTAAGGGAGTACTCACCAAGATAGTATCTAACGACGCAACGAAGTATGGGGGAGGCCACGGGTCGACGCAGGAGGCCTCATCCAAAAATCCGATACATACATCAAATGATCCAGGACATCGAGTCAGAATACTACAGGAATATAAAGCAAGGCAACCTCGTACTTGCAGCGGGCCGTGTGCGTTCCCACAAAATACAGGAGAGAGCCCCCCGAAACCCCGCCGCACTCAAAACACACCACCAAAATGACACCGACCGGGCTGCCGCGGTAATCTCGAAAGGAAGTGACGAAAAACTCTGTGGTCCAAGGTGTTAGATGATCCGCCCCCGCTGCAATAGATCCCGGGTTAGCGGTAATCGGCATCGTACATCTCTCTCAATAACCGAATAGGCGACACAACGCCGACAGACTGTACACAACAGATGTACCAGCTAAATACGGACGCCTGTACGCACTCCCGTACTATATACAGCCTAGTAAAGCGCAAACGAGGCAAGGAGGCCTCGTACCTGCCGCAACTCTTGTGCCAACAATACACACTCTAAACAACGCAAGGTACTCTTTCTATTACTACTGCTCCTGTTTCTACTACTGTCACGACCTATGTGATACTATCGCTACCACCTGGTCAACCAAGACGAGCGTTCCCAATACATATGTTTTTATTGAAGCGAACGCCTTCCGTCGAAGGACCCTTCAGTATGCATAAACCTTGGGATCACGTTTTTCATCAACCGATTTCCGCCAGAAAAAACACTTGAATCTATGCGCGACATTGGGACAGCTACCAAATCGAAGCAAACAGGAACGACAACAGTTCACAACAACACCGATGCTGTTGTGCCTTCCGCTAGCGCACACAGTTCGTGCCAGGGACACGCATCTAACGGCCCGAAGTCATACATATTGATGGAAGGTTCCTATGATCTTCCCGGTAACAGGCACAGCGTGTTGAGCTTCCGCACGACAAACGTATCGTAGTTGTGTAGTCACGCTCACCCACCAGCATCCACCAACGAGTTGTGAACAGGACAACCAACACAAGCAGGCATGACCAGATCGCCATTCTCACCCCAAGATGCATACCCTTAGCCTGTAGACCAGGTGCATGCGTTGTGCACGTAGAGTTGAGGAGGATCGCCGACCCCCGACCTATGTACCCAGGGTTGTGTACGTCTTGTCGCGTGCATGCCTCGGACGGAAAATGTAACTAGGCAAGAAAAGAAAGCGCCATTGACTAGGAGTTGCAGCAACACCAACCAAATGATGTGTTCGACGCCTTGAGCCTACCACCAACAAGGCACCAACGAAACTACAACGCACGTATGAGAGAGGCTCATACACCGCCTTGGCATCCCTGCGCAGTATTGGCATCCCTGTGCCGTAGTAACTACCTGCTGCGGTGGCTTCTATCACGAGCGCTGATCGGTCGCCACGCTTGCCGTCTACCAGCACAAGGTGGGAGTGATTCATATTGTATGCCAGAATAGGCAAGCAAGCAAGGCGTAGGTTGGCGTGTGAAAGTTCAACCTCACGTCACGTCACACAAGCAGCCTCAGCAGCGACGACATACCGTCCTTGTGTGTGGTGATGATGGCTAGTTTCACTCCCTAATACGTAGGCCGACATGCTCCCGCGGCGGCTTTTTGTTCAAACATTAGAGACGGAACAAATGCAACGAAAAACAAATAACGGAACCCGCCGCGTTCAAAACCCACAGCAGTGTGCCCCCCAACAAAACAAACGAAGGGGCGAAACGACCAAAACCCACTCGCAACGTCATACGGCGAACCAAGTCCTACACGTTGTCCCTACTTACCCCAAAAGTGTAGACCCCGCGTAGAAAGGAAATTGATAATACACATCTCTCGCAATCGGTGAGAGCGCGAAAAACACAGACAGACAGATCACAGCGCACGTCAGACAAGCAGACCAATTACAGATAGAAGCCTGCACACACCCCGGTATGAAGAGGCTTTGCTGCCTTACAGGCTAAAATCGGTCCGGGGCGATTGTCTCCCTCGGCCTTGCCTCATTGTTTGTGGTGAGGTAACTGAGCCACGTCGACCTCATACTTACAGCCCAGACCGTGTGTTGTCGAAGGAAAACACAACAAAAATGTTACCACGAGATTCCACCGTACTCAAAACACACCACCTAAACCCCAACAGCCCTGCGACCGAGACAAACTCGAACCGTCTTGCCCTGAGCCAAGTCCGACGCGCTAGGCCCTGTTCCCCCCACGTTGAAGACCTCAGACTTGTGGAAATCGGCCACTCACAGCCCGGTCAATCAATGATACTGCGACAAAGCAGACAGTCAGTACGCAGTACGCCACAAACAGACGTATTCAACAATGAAAGCCTGTACGGGCTCCCGTACAAAAGGGACTTGTTGCCGTACAGGCAAACGACGACCTCATTATAACCCTTACTGCAAACACGAACGGGACGGCCAATAAAACGATCCACCGGCGGCCTTATGTCGGGTTCACACACCCATACAGTGCTGTCACTCCACAACGGATTCATCCCAGTCAAGTATACGGACCTATTTGGTTTCTAATATGTACAACCATCGCATGATGACGATTGCATCCGTTAAAACAAGTAGCGTAGAACACGCTCGACCAGCAAACCACGAAGAGCGTGCAAAACTACTGTTGATTCATGCGATTTGTTTGGACTTGAGACTCTTACCGTCCTTCGTATGTCCCAACTAAATTCGCAGGAAGTTACACCCCCCCGGCGGCCATCTGAGCCAGCGGTGGTCACGGTTGTCGTCCCTTCTCCTCCGCGTCTGGTACGACGTGTTTGGTTGCCATCCCCGTTGAAGGGACGGGTGCCGCGATAAGGGTACTAAGTTTTTGCCACCCAGCCTCTCCAACGGATGACCTCCCCCATATTGTTTCGTTTTACCAAACATGTCGATACAAAACTATGTTGGGCGGTTGATTGCACATCGGGTTGAAGCCAGGCTTTTGGTAAGGCCGTCCTTGAGTGGTATGTGGAGCTCAACAACACAGGCGACCCGGACCCTCCTTCTTGCACAATGTGGAGCCAAAAATGTATTGGTGGATAAGTTGGACAGTAAAGCATACCCCAAAAGATGTCGACAACTTTTCTCTTTGGTGAGCGAACCTGTTGGCGTTCTGCACATTTCAATTATCTCCACAAGGGTGGGTATACTTCTGTGTGGCGCATGAAAGAGGTCTGTCTGTCGATGTAGAGGCAGCGCATAACTTATTTATTTGGCCATTGCTTCGTACAAGTGAAACAATAAAATGACAATAATTGGATCCTCGGTGGATCGGATTTTAGATGTTCAGCATAAAGTCAATGCGTGTATTCAGAACAACCGATCTAACCTGTACGTTGTCTACGAGGAGTACGCTGCCGTGCGTGTACTTTGTTGTACGGCGCCAATCTTGCTGTACGGTATCATCAGCACGAGAACAGTACGAGTGTATATATACCCCTCATGCCCACCTGTGTAATCGCATATGAACTTATTTACAGGTCATCGTCTTGAGCGTTTATTGCTCACAGAAACTTCTTTCAGCCCTCATGAACTATTCGCATCCTCGACGCACAGCGTGTCTGCCCCGCCTGTCTAACGACTGCCTGGGCCAACCCTTGCAGCCTATCCCGTCAGCTTGTTTGCATATGCTTATTCGAGTCACGGCTTACTGTGAGAGGAGGTAATAGTGTTCGGGTCACAGCCACCTTTGGAGGGAGGAGTCGTCTGGAAAATTACAGGCGACCCCCTATCGAAGCATGTGGCAGTGTTGATTACTAGTCGCCCGATGTAAAATAAACAATATCCTACTCGAGCTCTCGAGGCGTTCTACGATAGAGGTTCGCCCTAATTTTTCTGAGACTCCTCACCTGAGGAGCTCCATGCCTCACCCGAAAACTGATTTCAGCAAAATCAAAATGCACCCCGGCGAGTAATCCATTGGCCCAAGTCTCAAAAAAACGTTTTTTTCGGAAGCAAGATAGACATTCCGACGATTTGGGGCTGAAGGAGCCCCGCCTTTTCGGAAACAAAATAGAGGAAATGTGCTATTAATACCTCTATCGTAGAACGGGTCTCTCGCACGCTCGGCGACGGATCCCGACTGACTGAAGAAAAAGGTCTATTACGGGGGGCCATAGTTAACAAGACCTATGGTATACATAAAAACCTATATGTTAAACAATTTTTACTGACAATATTTGGTCCTGTTAACTATGGCCCCCCGTAATAGTATACTTGAATTTCGAATTGAATTTCAAGCCGCTAGGTTGATTTGGCCTCAGATATTCAACGAACGTTTGGCACTAAATTTACATCGCACTGCTACGGGTGGCCGTAGTAAATAGGTAACCTAAACAACTTCGTAGTATTTACCTATTTTTGCTATTACGGGGGACCATAGTAAATAGGACCTATGGTACACACAAAAACCTTTATATTTACCTGTTTTTACAAGCACTATTTGGTCCTGTTCACTACGGTCCCCCGTAATGACAATAGTTGGTCCTATTTAATATGCCCGCCCGTGATACCATGCTCTTATATATAGAGCCAAAGGGCGGTCTTGGTGAGTACCAGGCAGCCTAGTGAAGGGCGGGCGTCCAGATAGAGATCACATGGCCCCATGGGCAGGGTGACCGATCAAGGGAAACCCAGAGGGGGATTGGCGTGCGTGTCAGCCGCCCGTGCCTACTGCGGTGTGGGCATCAATCGAACGGGGTCTTATGAGGGAAGCTCATACGTGCGCCAACCATGGGCTGCGAAAAGACCACGAACATTCCATCGCGTGAACAGACCGGGGCACGAGATAGAGGGCTCGAAAAGGTGAGCACATGGATTTGTTTCAGAGCGTGAGTACACGAAAACATGAAAACTTGAGATCGCCCTACGAAGAAGTGCTATGGAGACCCTTGATACAATGAGGCGTTCGTCGGACTCTCGGAGTAGCTATCATAGGACGTATAGTTTGGACATGGTGCCGAGTGTCAAGGGCCATAAAATACAAGGAAGCCCGTCTGTGATGGATACGTCAAGGGCGTGGGGCAGCCAGCGAGCGGTCTGTAGTCACAATATCTAATCCAGAGTACATCCCGCTATTTTACGAAACATGTTGACTTGCGAGCAGACCACTGCGCACTTGGCCGTTGAAGCAGTTAGAACACCTGGTATCAATATCCCAGGTATTGGTTTGCAGCTAAATTCTCTAAATCAATTTATCTTTGTATCCATCTCTTAGTGCCGGATGTATATCCCTATTGCCCCCACCAACAATGCAAAGGCCGAAACTTGCAGCGGCGGAAATGTGCACAGCAGACCACCGGTACCTTGTGAGGTTCGATTCTAGCACGTGTGCATACCGACCGGTGACGAGGCTGCTCTTGGACACTCTTGGACACGAGGAGTCAGGGCGCATGCAGGCGCCCATTTAGAACGAAACAAATGATGTACTAACCGTATAGTGTATGCCGCGTTGTGGAAACAAACGCATGTCATTTTGACCTACGGCATGCGTCTCCTCCACCACACCAATACATACGCATATCATAAGGACGGGTGCCGATTGGGTATGCGCTGCAACCCAGACTTAAAAAGCGCCTGCCATAGCGCTTCTTGTTTCTAACAACGTTTAACGTAATACGTCGACACCTTCCCCCGCGCCCGCAAACACAAGCAATAACGCACCCGAGACAAGTGACAAGGCGCACGAACAAGTGAAAACATCGTATGTTTCCGGCTTTCTCTCAAACGGCACATGTTCAACCAAATGAGTGGCACCACGTTGAATCCGTTCAAGTGCCCTAAACCTCGGTGTTAAGAAGACCTCCGCCCCCGGAAATATACGCCGACTGGATCACTGCACGCCTTCTAGATCAAGAAAAACAACTGCTGCAGCCACGGCATGCCCACGCACGACTCCCAACATTCATGTATCAAATAGTCGCTAGCATACAATAGAGCGGAGAGCAGCACCTCCTGGTGAAGTTGGGTCGGGACAACTCTCCTCTCTGCCCGCGCCTAGAAATCAGACCTCTCTACCCCCAGCCCCTTCAAAAAAACAATCCGAAACCAACTTGAGATAGTACAACGATCCCGAAAGCGAACGCGTTAGCACCCAGCAAAGCGGAATACGAGCTCTGTCACGCCGATACCAACCTATTTCGGAGAAAGATTGACATGCACGAGCATTGGAAGACGTGCCTCCAGCCACCAGACGGTGAGGAACGTCCAAACCCTGTTCATCCCGCAAGCGAACGTTTAACCGCTTCCACCCCAATATTAAGTTACGAAATACAAATAGCGATCAAGTCCGAAGCGAAAGCGGAGGCACCCTGTAGGATGTTGTGAAGAGGCCCAAGCTGGTCCACCGCTTCCCGACAAGTAGCGACACGTCGTCCAAGTGCCCGTTTCGATTTTATTCAATGGCAGGCAATTCGACCTCTTCGAGCACCCTCCCCTACCAACCATACAGGTACTACGCAATCGTAGATATGTAAGATTTTACCATATAAATGCAACCCTCTCACACGATATCTTGTGCCTATCGTCCTAGGAATGACCGTCATGTAGGACCTAACGCGGACACTCCACTAGCTTTACCAGACCCCGACGGGGGCGGCACAGCCTCTGCCCCACTGGTGCCATGCCGACTCTCCATAATCCATCCCATCGTCCATGTAAGATACCAGCCATATACCTGACGAATAGGAAATATAAATATAAACCTGAACGACCATCAGAACAGCGATAGTCCAGCTGGCGGTGAATGCATACCTGTTGTTGTGTCATACCAGGTAAGTTCATGTCCAATGGACTTCTAAGAGATGAAAGACGACATCACGTTTGGGGTATATGGGCCCCGCAGGTCCTGAATGTACTTACTATTACATCCAACGTATACCATACGTATACTCCAACGCCCTACCGCAACTATCAATCTTCAAACCGTTTAGAGAAAACCTGCTCACGCCCGCCGTAACCCCCCTACCCCGCGTGAAGGTAATATACCCTAATATGTAGGTACGCTGGATAGGCAAGCCAACATTTCTTCCACCAATGGAGTAGTGCTCTTCCGCACCGACGTAAAGTGGAGTTTTATAGAAAGCCCTCCGATCCCGTACCCGACCCGTGCAGGCTATAGAGAGATGGGGCGTGCGAGATATGGCACTGTGTTCTCAGCTTTTACTCGCGGCCTTCGTCGAGTTTATCAAGCAGGGCGAAGTGGGTGTCCAGAGCGCCATCTGCCAAAACTCAAGATCGGGTAGGATACGCCCATCCCAGTCTTGCTCACCGCCTCCCTGGTTGTTGACACCGATGTTCAGGCGCACCGTCACAGTCGACGTCGTGATCTTGAAGATTGCGTGGGTAGATTGCAGGTCGGCAAGATTCTTATCGGCGAGGTATTTGCTGCACCATTCGGGCGTTGCCATGGATATGGACTTTAGTATCCAGTCTTCAAGGGTTTCATCTCGTAGCTGGCGTTCGCCATGCAGCATCGCGTCGTACATGCGGGCCCATATTTTGTCCCCACCAAACTGTCGGCATTCCACGGGGAGATTGGATGCCGACACTGTGATACCATTCGCCACGTACCCCTCCCTAGAGAAACAGAGGAGGTCACCCATCACCTCCCCATCCACGATTGCACGCAGTCCACCGTTGGCAAGGCAGGGCGAGACGCCTTCACAGCCGCCCGTGTCAATGCTGTACGGGTCCTTAACCTCGATTACGAGAGAGTGGCCCTCCGACACAATGCCGAGGCCGGTAACCAGCTGTCGGTCGGGGAACTCGTCGGGTAGAGGAGCGGTAAGGCGAACATTGACGTGGATATCGGCGTGCTCGTCCTTGACAAGGGAGTACCAGCCGCCGTCAATCCCAGACCAATCGATGCCCTGGCCTCGCAGACCTTGCATGTGTGGATCGCTACACGTGTCGTCCGCAGGGTCGCACTTGCCTGCCTCATTGGAACCCGAATTCGAGACGTAGGAAAGAGGAATGCATTCGCGTACGGCTGTCAGGCATTGTGTTTGACACTAGCACCGTGAGGAACTAGGCTGCTCTGTCGACAATGCCAGCGGATCGACATCAATGTTTACGTAGAAGATATCTCGACATGCATAGCGTACGCCACGGTTTACTTTCGGCAAAACATCAGATGCGTTCAATCCGACCAAGCCCGTGTATTCAAACGACGACAAGTTGTGCTTTGTATTCTTTGATGACCGGGGATCGGGTTTGAGTAAGGACGTAGGTTTAGTGGCAGTCCCACGCAGTCGAGGAAAACAATGGCAACGTTCCAAAACTTCACATCATTTTAGAAACAAGGTCATCAAACATTTTAGATCTTGATTCCGGGGTTGGTTCGCTCGGGGTTGTTTCACGAGAACATCCCCTCGTTGGAAGAGCTCTCTCGACGATTCTTGGCCAGCACGAATCATTCGGGGGCTTGGGGCGTACTTTATCATACCACAATGATCGTAATCACCACCAATAAAACCGCCCGTTACGAGACTCCGACGACCACTGACTTCATCTTGGCGCTTTACTCACCAACGACGTAAATATCAGAGTTCCGATTCGTTACGGTAGCTGATGTGGCTTGGGGAAACCCTATCCGTGAGAATAGGGACCTTTTATCAGACCTTGTCTGTGTTGTGTATTATACGCTTTTATCGCCTCTAGTAAAACCAATCTAGACCCAAGCAGATTCGGTCGACCTCGCCTCCAACTCTGTCTTCCCTTGATCACATGGGCAATGAACTTGTTCTCTGGTATTTTGGGGTCGAATCCATCTGTGCGATATACGTTCGTTCGCGCTGGTATCGGAATCGAAGCCTTTTGTTCTTGATAGACTTGCAACACACTCTCGTCTTGCTAAACCCATAGACAACTATAATCCAGCACATACATTCATGAATCACACAACGGGGATCTATAGAAGTATGCCCGACTATAAACTCTTCAGTACAAACTGCCGGGGTTGGTGGAAGAACGTCCGACCCCCATCTGTCTTCAGGAAAAAAACAGTTAGGCTTGCGACTGCAGAATATGATACCACAATATCTTCACACGTGCGCGGCCGCCTTATTCAGTAACGCATGAGCACCTCCAGCAGGGTGTGGTGATTGCATTTACGCAGTGATAGTGATTGGCGTGAACTCACCACAGACGCCATTGAAAAAAAACAAGCCAACCCTGCATTCGCAAGCGAAGAAGGCCCTCTGCCTCAGACCGACAGACTGGAAATCGTTAACTGATAGGCGGGACAGCAAGGTCGAACGGACAGGCGAGATCCGGAGTGGACGCAAGCGGGTATCAAGTTAGAGCTACGTTTCTACCTTGGTGCCATACACGGGCCTACTGCAGCGCAATCCACGGCCGTCTGGTCGGTTATTGAAGTGGAGATGAGGGGTGTATGTTTGCGAATATTTTCAACACGATGGTATATAATTGCCATTAAATTACTCGTATATGCACAATATTGAAAAGATACGCCGGCAATACAGGTTCTTCCGAAAAAAAAAAAACACGCTTTCAATAGCACACGTTCGCCGCCCAACACTACCATCACCCTACCGCTGGGTCAGTCTGCCACGGGCCTAAACTGGCCGCCTTAAGCATGAAGCAGGAACGAGATATGTGCGATTCATCACTACTTCTCAAGAAGACGGCTTAGGTACACTTGATCCGCGACAGACTGTCTGCGACTTCCGACATCGAGGTATCGGTGACACGTGCGGCACACCGTCCGCCCTTTGACAGCGAACATCTACCTGTATGGGTATGATATGAAGGCGAACGTGAACTTGGAACAAGCATGCCGATATTGGACTACCTACCTGAGCACGCTCCGGAACCTATGTCGCAGCACTTGGGGGGTGGGCAATCGTCGTTCCCTAGGCAGGCTTCAGACGGTGAAGGTGATTTTGGCATACCAAGCACAGCGAGCAACATCAATCGGAACCGAACGGTAGGAAATTTGACAACGACAAGAAGGTGGCCATAAGAAGGACGACGAGGGAGGTGTGTAGCGACATTGACATTAGACAGTAACAAGTATGTTCAGTACATGCACGGCGTTTTTAGCGCTACAGCTAAAAACACTTTTGGCGTTGGCGTCGGATTCGATGCCATCCCTAGCCGGAAAATAACTTTAATTATCCCGCATTTATGGATGTCGAAACTGCTCCTGTTGCCACGATCGCAAAACAGAACACATTTACAATTCCGAAACGAATACGTGAATCGAAGCCGGGGCTAGGCTTTCACAAGATTCAGCACAAATGTCGTCGACGATGTGACAAGTTACACATGCTCCATATGGACTCACAGCCACATCTCCCCTCAGTGACTATGAATTTCGTTGGATCCTGGCATTCGCACTGGTACGTGGCCATGGAGCCTCTCGAAACTGAGCCTTCATCAAGATCTGGCACGTAGAACGTAGATGGGAAGATGGAGATGAGAGAAGCGCCAATCGCAGTTTGTATTCCAAGGGCATACTCGTCAATTACGAACAAGCGAGGACAATGGCGGCGTTGCTTGGAGCCAAATTTGTTGTCAGATCAGGTCGTTGCCCGCACCGGGTGCCAGCTCGCATGCTAAGCAGTACAAAGCATCATCGATGCCTTGTTTCTCACGGCTGCCCTCGTGAGCAACTCGAGCCCACGTCGGGAGCGAACGTGAACCACGTTCCACATCTTGGTACCGTCTCAATATGCAGCGCGTCGAGCTTTGAACCGAAGCACTTACTTGAGCATGCCCTTCGTAGAGGATCACAGCACTTCTCGCCTTCGCATTGGTCATTGTTATCGCATTCTTCAACCCGATGAAGTATGGTTTCGGCAAAAAAAAAGACATAAAACATCAACGGAACGAACGAAAATAGAAATTAGAGAGAAACACGATTCGAGATCGATCGGTTTTGAGCAGAACGACGGGGGTGCTCCGGGGGTAAAGAGGTTCGGCTATCGCACGTGGATTACGCAACTGTCATTCACGTTCAGGATCTGTCAGTACGTTGCGGCTACTCGACATTCCGCGCATTCACTCGAGACCCGCTGAAATTGCTGGCCGACGCCTTTGAGGCTTATACCGGAAGGAAAAAAAGGTAGGAGCTTTCGCCTCGTTTACGAAGGAATAGTAATTTTGGGACTGCGAAAAGTCCACATCTACCGGACCAGTCGCGTAGGCTGCCGAGTGGTTCGGCAGAGGTGCCGGGGATGAGGTGACAAAGTACTATTGCCGGGGGCCATAGTGAATAAGACCGAATAGTGTTAGTAAAAATCGGGAAATGTATCGGTTTTTCTGTGTACAATAGGTCCGATTTACTATACCCCCGGAATACAGGTTTAACATAGACTCACGGCCGCATCGTTGAGAACCTGGTTCGGAGTCAAGGCCAGGCGCGCAAGCACATGCGTAATCCCCAAGGTTTCCGTCAGAAACTGAATTCAGCTGTTGCCCTGTTCCATAAGCAGCAAATGTGAAGGTAGAGACGAGGTCATACGTGGTATTCAGTCGCAAAGAAAGTGAATACTTATAGCGATTGTGAGCAAGCGGCGACTAGCAGTAATGCTATGACCGCTGTAGCCAGGCCCAGCCAGCGTCGTCAAGTATCGAATCTTGCAAAGCACGATGTTTGAAGTACCAGGTCTTTGATCTTCCAACGTACATCAGTGCAGCCTTGGCGAGACTCTCGTGACCCCGCCTAGAAAGTTAACGCTAAATCCGGGTAACGATCAGTTTATGCAGGCGGTGGAAGGAATACCACGCTGCTGTGGGTGCAGCAAATACCGCAGACGCTGGGTATTGCAGCCTTCCCCTTATTTAAGGAAACTTCGCCATGACTGACACGGGCTCCGGTGCCACAAACCCCCTCGCGGGTATGTGGCTCAACAATACCCAGCACTATGCCCTGGCAGTTGGCCAGAGTCGACAAGGAAACAAAAATCGATGGAATCTACACGAATACGCACCCGCACCCAACGGGCCACCAGTTTCTACAGTCTACATTGATTGGAGCATATTGGCGCCGGGTGATTCGTATGCGAATGTTCGGCCTGTCGCACGTCATTCCGTTGCTGACGAAACGCCATCCCAAAACGTATCAAGTTTGAGGCTTTTGAGCGTAGAACACTTACCAGCGCATTTATCTTCTTCCTGGTCGCAGCAGTTCGGGGCGCAAATAGTCTGATTTGTGCAAGTATCTGTTCAGGGATACGTTGAATGTGCAGCAGTGGGTGGAAGTGGTGAGACAAAATGTCCTCGCAGACAAGTAACGATGATCACACACTCGCTATTGTCCCTCTCAGTACGGTCTGCGTATCAAACCTGGTCAGGGCATCACCGCGAAACCACACCAGTTCAGATGCTTGACGCTGCAAATAAAAATTTTATTGTCGCTGTACTTGCTTTATTACGGAGGACCATAGTTAGACCTATGCCAATGGAAACGCGAAGTTGAAATTTTTTTTTTCAAATATATGGCTTTAAAAAAACAGCCGAAAATTTTCTCGTACCGCCGCTGTGGGGAAAAAAGAGAAAAATGTTTGATTTTTTCTTTTTTTTTTCCCCAACGGCTGCAGGCGGCGCAATTTGTGTTTTTCTGGTCGCAAATTGTCTACACGGTGATCGAAACCAGCTCGTGCGACGATCGACCCTCAATCTCGACATAGACTCAGCCCACGGCCAACCCACTCGGTATCTGGCAAGCCCAACGAGTATAGATGACGGCCTCGAAGATATCTGGCGGATCCATGGTCTAGGGGGCGAGAACTTGCCGGCGGCGTCCTACGGTATCCTCCCAAACCTGAAAAAAAGACTATTTTTTGCCATTCGAGACGGATGGAGAAGTTTTGTCTTCTGTTTTGTGCAAACCAGCGGTCAAATGTTTTTTTATCACACGCCTGGTTAGCTTCCGCCACATGACACCGGCCATGGTGTGAAGACGATGACCCTAGGGTGGGTCGGAGCCCCTAACGAGCGCACTCCGTTCAGAATTCGTGATGCAATCGTTGGTTTTGTTGATCGATGTCTGTCGAGGACTCGGAATCTCGCCGCTTCGAACCAAAGATCGGCCTGAGTTTTTCTCAAGACGATGTTGGCCAAACATCGGCCCCAGATTTGCTTTTTTCGGGCTTTTTCAAAAGGTAGGAACTTGTTTTGTTTTAGGTGGCCCATAGGAAGCGTGTTCTGAATTTGTTTGGCAGGTATCTTTGAAATTCAAACTTTTTATTGCAACTTCGCTGTACCATTGGCATAGGTCTTAATAGGACCAAAATATTGTTAGTAAAAATGGTTAAATATATAGGTTTTTATGTATACCATAGGTCCTGTTAACTATGCCCCCCCGTAATAGTTTTATTAGCACAACCATACCCTTCGAAGATGTGATGTCATGAAACCATGAAGAAAAAATTCCATCACCACTCAAGCGCAACAAAACACATCGGTGTTGGAATTATAATGAGTTGATGAACACAATGGACAAGGAAAGTTTGAGTGGGTATTGCGACAAGACAATACTTCAGACCTAATCAATTGTAGCAAACGGCATATTATCGTTGCTTATTATGCCGTCACGTGTTTGGCTCGTACGCACAACGTAGGCACGCCAACACACTGTCGCCTATAGACGGGCATGGACGTCTGCGATATCATCGCGGACTCACTAAATCGCAGTTCGAGAGTTTACGATCTAAACTCACCGTGTGTTGCAGCATACGTTGAGACGGCCAGAAAAAGCGCGGTCACCCCGAGTCGAAGATCATGCATGAGACGCATGGGGGAGACCTGCTGTTCGCTAGAGCCTGCCAAAAAAGCGAACACGACGAAATGGGGAACACGGCCGGGAGCAAATTTTTTTTCTCACCTCCTGTGAAACAACAAAAAACAAGATGGGATCAACTTAGCTTACTTGAAAGTAATCGTGAACACAGTAGCTTCGTGAAAATATAACCACCTATCTATGGAAACGAGGTATTTTGAGTCCTAAAATGCTCTGCCTGACATTGGTTGGACCTTGGCCAACGAAGTACCTGATATATTTTTAGCAGTCCCGGTTTGGGCCGTGCATCAGAACCCGTGGCGTGCCTGTATCGCATACGAGAACGCCCATCGGAGGTGTGCCAACTATGTATGTATATCAACGCGGCTGTTGGATGCGAAACGTGGTCCATCATGTATGTAACGAAAGCCTCCGACAAATAGCTACCCTCTCTACCCTCATGACGCATCTTTGGTCGTCGTGTTGGCGTAAACACTCAGAAATGTTTCACGGTACCAGTAGCAAGGGTTTTTATTATATATCGTTCGTTTGCAATGCGGGCTTAGGTTTAACCGCCGAGAGAAAGCTATACAAGCAACGGTTACCGTGTAGAGTGCACTGTAAACCGCACCAACTCTTTGCAAGACAATACGCATGCCAGGGCGCTAAGCACGCAGTAGTATGATACATAAAAAACAACGATTTCTTAAACCTGCCATTTTTGCGAGAAAAATGTGGGAAGGACCCCGAGCAGCCAGGCTTGGCTACCTTAGAAAACAGATGATTTGACTTGACAAGGGGGGCCAAACAAACAAGTAAGTCCGAGATCATTACGGCGTTTGCCCATTTTCGGTGGTTTGGAGGTAGGTGGGGATAGGCACCACCAGGCAACCATATCCCTGATCAAATTGCGCTAAATACCGAAAAATCAGTTCCCAAATTAATTCTTGGATATTGTTTTTTTCTTTTCAAACTACGAGAAAAAGGGGAATGGGAGGCACTGATGATGAGAAAACACGAACATTCTCAGGGTGGAACACGTGTCAGCGGCCGGCGGCCGCTACCTGAGATAATCTGATCGGAGGAGTAATATTGGAAATTTAAGGATGATTGTGTTTGAATGTCAGGGTCCATACCTTCCATAGTATCCTGGAAAACTCACTGCGCACGAAGCGATGGGGTACGATTGATTCTTTATGAGGGCGAACAGACTAAAAAATTGCATCGTGGACATAGTCCAACTAGGTGCTGCGCTCGTCGATTCTGGCGTCTGCTCTCTATCACGTGTTAAGTCTGTTTTTCTTGCGTTATCACATGCACCGGGTCGTGTTACATGCCTCGGTGGACAGTAGGTCAAACACAACGACTGAGACAACTTAAGCAATACTAACGTTAGCTTGCGTTGACAGCGTTTGATCATGGAACTGCTCGAAGTTCGACAACGCTCCAACTCTGCTGTAACGATGCCGACAACTAACTGTCGTTGGTATCCTGAGTTGTTTTGGCACATAGGTTGGATTCATGCACAAAACCAGCCCAAGACATGCCTCAGAGCAGGCATAACCAGCCATACAAGTGGCACCTTGTGGACAAATGCACAACATACTATATCGCCGTCCCGGTCCAACGAGGATTGCTGGAGCTTCTACAGGCAATAGTGTGGAGGTTCGACATTTTTGCTAGAAGTTCACAGGTATTTGACCCAGAGTCTCGTCCGACGCCCGGTTGATTCAGTTGGCGAGCCTCCGGGCGATAGCGCGTGACCCCCGCCGCGGGCAGACCCTGTGGCGTCAGGAGATTGATGTTCCTTCGCGTCCTCCAATGACATATTATATAGTATCCCCATACCCCCGCGGTCCGCCCGGCAAGCAGCACAACACTCCCAGCCCGCAGCACCAACAGTATGGAGTAGGTTTAGCGCAACACTACCAGCCCCCAGCACCAACAGTATGGAATAGGTGTAGCAGTAGGTTTAGCAATCTTGGAGAAGGGGTCTTTAGGGAAGTTTTTGACTTGAAAAATGCGTACCGTGGTCTGCACTCCGGGAACGTCGTCTGCAACTGAGAAATTTCCTGGTTCGATGCAAACGCGGCGCAGCCGCGTTTAAGGCGAGGTTTAGCCCGTTTGGTCTGTGGTTAGGGTTAGAGTCAGGTGTCGGGTTGGGTCTTCGTCCGTACCTTGATCCCGACAGGAACCAAAACACCTGTACAGCCCACCGACCTAGCGATCCCTTCTCTCAGATTGTTAAAGGTCCTCACGGTATGTCATATCGTTCTATGCTCCTTCGATCGTCGCCCTCAATAAGGTTATCCGACTCGATGAGGAAAGCATTTATCCACTATTAATAGGTATAATATATATATGAAAATGTTCCTAGAATAATATTACTTATCTCTGTATTTGCTCGAACACAAAGAAGTTAACCCCTTTAGCACCGCACTCCCATATGTGGGGACAATTCACTCTAAGTTCAAGTTTTTTGTCCCCAAAACGGGACTGGGGTCCTAAAAGGGTTAAACTAGGCCGGGAGTGGTCGAGGAGTCAGCAAACAATTGTTTGACCGAACGAAGCTTTGATATGGCATCCCAGTCTAACCGACCACTTTGCGGTCGGACGAACGCTAGGTCGACTGCTGTTGAAGCGAGATTGGCTTCTTTGTTCGTTTCTTTGTGCTCGTTTCTTTTGTTTTTTTTTCGTGCTTGTGCAAGGCTGGTGGGGCGCCTGCTACCAGGGTGGCTGGTAGGCCTCCGGCGACACATGCGGGGGGCTAAATGATTCTCTGCATATTGCGGGTGGGAGAAGCGTGCGAAACGGAAAGGACTCACGGGAGGGTCAAGGCATCAACCGAGCTTATTATTGAAGAACTCTACTGGTGTTGATTCTTGTTTTCCCTCCTCCTCCAAACGATAAACACGTACAGGTTGGGGACACTTACTTGCAATATATCAACTTTGACTATATTTCATAGTCCATCAGCATCTAGTGCATCACGTCCCATTCTACCTGCTTTCAATGCTCTTTACGGTGGTGTTGGAAATAAACCTTAATGTGTTTGATTTGGGTGTGGAAGGGTATTTTCGGCTGACTGATGAGCCAAAATTAATTGGTGATCAAATCAAGTGGTCGTAATAAATCATGATGGGTTTTCAGCACGGGTATAAAAAGGTCCATTTTGGGATCGAAAACAGGTACACTCCAAAACGAAGTAAAACGTACGCGAGGAGTCCTGCGATTGGCCAGCCTCATATATATCGCATCTATCTGTGGTGGTTTGAAACATGGACAGGGACACCTGGTTTGTCTCTTTTGTCTACGGTTATGTAGCGTTAAACTAGGTTTGCCCAAGTTTGAACGAATCAGAGGCCATAGCATGTGTTTTTTCTTGCTTTTTTTCGTAGGCGGCTCTCTCGGGTTCGGTAGCAACTCACACGTACACTCTGTACACGTAAAAGGGCTCCGCATGCCACCACTCTTACACCGGCAGAAAACTACGCATCATCAGGTAGGTACACAATACAGGGTATTAATACGTCCGCCATTGATGTTCTGAGGTGATTACCAAGTAAGTGGATCAATCAAGTCAATCAATGCCGAGTGGCGCAGGTAGAAGAAGGCAATCCCGAGTCTCATCTATCTCTCGGATTTCGCTTCTTTCAAACTCACGTTTTGGTTTTTCCTGGTCTCTTTTCTCAGTCGGTCCCGACTCAAACTCTTGATCTCACTTTCGCTTGTACTTGGATACCTATCTTTATATCCCTAGAACTGAACCATCCAAAAAGAGTGCCAATATTGGCCGTATTCGCTCATACTTCTTCTGCGAGTATACCGGTCGTACCCACATCGTCGCACCACGGAGTACTCGAGAGCACAGGCAGTAAAATTCGCGGTCTATAACCGGAGATACTGCGAGTCTGGGCAGTATGGAATACCCGATATCAAACCCCAAGGAAGTACAAAACCGCGAAGTACTGAGAACATGAGCAGTAGTCTCAGTGTGGACACCCTAACTGTTCGCGCTGGAAACACGTAAACCCCGACCTACTGCGAGTGCTCGCAGTGCGCGCAGTTTCGAACCCCGAAGTACTGCCAGTAGTACTCGAAGCACCTCCTGGGTCGCTCGCCAAAAGCATCTACGTGTTACCCCCCACTCCGACTGTGGTCATATTTCGCTGCAGCGGTCAGTAAACGTGTATGCGATGAACAAATTGGGGCCATCCCTAAAAAACAACAAAAAATCACGATTGGTGAGATTTTGGTTTTGAATCGCGTTTTGTTTTTGTCGTTGATCATGACAACAAAAACACAATTAATTCATGACGCAACGTTTTCGTTTTCGTTTTTTTTTTTTTTTCGTAAACTAAACAAACTCACGATTCATGACATCTGTCGTGTCTCTCTAAGTATGCCTAACCAAGGCGCTACGCTGCCTACGCGCACTAACGGCATCCGAACGCCGGGGTAGGGGCATGGCACACTCTCCTAGGTAGGCGATTTTTGTGAGCAACGGGCGGCTACCCTAAAACACCGCTGGGCGCGGGCTAACGAGCACGTTGTGGTGTCGAAATGACGGAAAGAAAGAGCCACAGCTCCAGACGAAAGCGAAACTGATCTGAGAATGTCAGAGGCCAGGGAAGGCAGACGGCCTGAGAGAGAGAGTATATCGACCGGACCGGGCTTGGCCGATGAACAGTGAGCTTATAATCTCGCAGGTTGGGTCAGGCTTTATTTATCCCATGGTTCGAATATCATGGGCCGGTCCGGGCGTGGTCGGCCAGGCCCAGCATGGGCGTGTCCCACTCGCGGGAACTGCCCCCCCCCCCGGAAAAGTCGTTGGATTCGAAATATCGGATATTTTTCTATTTAAGAAGGAAACGAAATGTGGCCATTTTTTATTTTGTTTAGGTATAACCGATTTGTCACCGATTGTGATCTCTTGTCTACTAGGTATGGCGATTGGCGTGTGTACCAGCTCGTAGCGGATGTCTACGCCTAGACTCTATTGCCGATGGCCTGTCAATACACAGTCAATGCTCGAGGCAAACGTATAGCCACTGCCAGGTGACTTGAACGAGGAGCTTCAATTGAAAAGAAGAGAAGGAGAATAAGAAGAAAAAGAAGAAGAAGAATAATAATAATAATAATAATAATAAGAATAATAACAATAATAATAATAATAATAATAATAATAATAAGAAGAAGAAGAAGAAGAAGAAGATAGTGGCGACACCAGGCAGATGTGCAGGTTGATTTGCTCAGCTGCTGGACGCTGATGGCGGGCAAAGAGGTGCGGTGCGATTGTGTGCACACAGCTTGCAACAAATGCCGACCTTGGCACTCTGTTCAGTAAAACACAAACGGGGAAAACCCTTGTAGTCAGTTTCATGAAAACGAAAACATGAAGACCCCGGTTTCCCTGCAACGATCGGTATGTCTCGGGGTACGCACTCGTGTGCCCATGTAGCCTATAGCCAACATTCGGCAACGAACTTCATATTGTGATAGTTTCGGAATCTGTGTTTTTCGCCGGACAAAACATGTGCGGAACAAGTACCTGTGGCCTCTGGTATGTACCAGACCCTTTGCTTGCTGCTTGTGCCGACCTGATCGCCCACGTTCGCTGCCGCACGCTCGCCAGAGGCGGATAAAAGGCCGCACGGACCGCGACGATGCGTGCCACTCGCGTGTTATGTAGTGGACGCTCTCGCGGGGGGGCATTAGGTCGCTCGATCCAACAATGTAACGAGGTGTAAGCACTCGTTGGAATACGTACGTACCACGTACAAGGTGACAAGCAGGCAGTAGGGCTTCTTGTAGTACGCATGCTCGCGGCGCTTGTTACGTGTGATATATATGAAGAGTGTACTACTTTTTCTGTTGTATGTAGCATGAGCGGTTCTCTCTCTCTCTCTGTGTCTCTATCTCTCTCTCTATCTCTCTGACGTAATCGCACCGGTCTGGCCCTCCTACTATTATATTACTGACACTTGAGATAACTGAAATACTTGATTAACGTCATTCCGAGCGTGGAGCTGTTTAACTGGGCGACCAATGCAGCGCAAACAAGATCCGAACCAAACTGTCTGTATTGATGAGTTTGTCCTCACCTTGTTAACGTCGAGTGGAGGGACTGGGTGAGCCTGATCTGCGCTGCTGCGAGTCGAACTGCTACGAGTATGGCCGAGCAATCTCGTTATGACTACTAGATGAGCTCGGGTTGCGTGGTGGAGTCGTGTGCTGGGATGATGTGAGAGGTGGCTTTGTTTGGTGTAAGGGTGAATCAAGAACACAAATAATTTCCTGTCGTCCGTCTGTACTCGAAGTAGGTCGTCATCAGTGTTCCTCAACAGGTATTATGCTGGTGGACTGCTTCAATAGGTTGTCTGTCCCGCCATCAAGCACACACCGAAAATTCATACTCGTAGCCTATTTTATTGAACATTTCTGATGCTACTCGATCACTATATTTTTTTGCTCGTTAACGATGTTTGTTCGGTGCTGTTTTCGCACTACGTTAGTTCTCCCTATTGACACCTACATCGTGAACGATGTCGGGGGGGGCGGGGGGCAGAGGGGGGCCCGACTACCCGAACACTGAGAACAATCCCTCCCCCCTCTGCTCTCCCTGTGAGACCCAACCGTTTCGTTATTTCGAGTGGTTTATAAGGCCGGCGTCGTCAGTAGTGTTTGGATATCTAACAGAAATGTTCGACATGTCGTTCGGTGAAAATTGTATTATCGAACCGAAACGAAGTCGCTATTTCGATGACTGTGAGGATATCTCGATACACGATAACGAGACGATAACACGATAAGAGGCTGAACGCCTTCCAGGGGGATAAGGGACACGGCAACAAACAGCACTATATACCCTGTAGTATACGGACATTATATATATATATATATGAGGTCATGCGTATAACACGATCAAATTAATTGGTTGAGATGTCCAGTACCGGGTTGAAGTACTTGATACGTTTGCAGCAGTACAACAGTGTAGGGTGCCCGGGGCCTACTTTACTGGTAGTGGGGAAACGAACCACTAAGAAAGAAATACTGAGATTACCTGGAAAAAGAGAAATTCGGGAGTCGTTTTACTCAAATTTGTTGATACCGCGCGCCCCCCCTAAGAAATAACTCAGCCCGTGGGCCAGATCTCTTATTTCTCTTTATGGCTCACACTTTACGTTGATTATGATAAACAACTTCTTCTTCTGGTGTTTGTATTTACAGGCATACGTATGTTTTTTTGTATTCATAATACGATAAACAGCTGAGCTATATCTCGTACGTGCATACCAGTACGTGTTATATAGTAGGGTTAGGGTTAAAACAGAGCAAGATGTCTATGGAAAAAAACGGGCAACAGGAATAACACACTTACATAAAGAAGAAACAATAAAATTCAGGATTCATTATTACTGAGATGAGTGTATATCACACCCATTCTCGTTGAAGACATTCATCCTCGGCCAGCTTTACTGTTTCTTATTGACTCTTTTTACTTTTTACCTCGGGTACCATTGAACTTTAACAATATTACGATGAGTTCCTAGCGGTGTCATTATATGTATGTGTAACAACGTGCACGGTGTGGAATGGAGAGGGAATACGGCTAGAGAGGTAGCAGGACGGTGTGGTAAGACCCTTCTAGGTACGACCTTGAGCAGTATCGATAATAAGCTGTACTGCATAACCTTCGGCGAGTACCAATCTAAAACTGACCAGGTATAAGAAAAGAGAACTGTTGCTCGACGTTTTAAAATAAAATTGATGGGAGAAAACTTGGCTCTTGTAGCAGCAGGTATCCGGGTCGTGCGTGCAGGTGCGCGGCGGAAATTACAGAGGGGAATTTGTAAAAAGGCCGGTACACGAAATTTCAATAAATATATTTTCGTACTAAAAAGCTTGCCATAATGTGCAGAATGAACTTTCACGTTGATAAATCAAAACATTCCTGAAAGAAGAAATCTGCGTATACGAAGGAAACCTACACACCAAGTCTATCTACCCTCTATGTCTGCTTATTTTCCGTTACGTGTTGGATTTACTCACTCCTACATCTACTCTTGAATCCTGACCCGCATCCAAGCTTCATCCCCACGCCATCGGTGTGTGTCTGTCACCCCCCCCCCCCCTCCACCATTCCCTCGGGCACCACCCAAGCCGGATGAGCAGCGCTGCCTACTCATCTCGGCCTCAGCATTGTGCCACGTTACCCTGGACCGTTCGGCTGCTTGAAGGATCCCCCGGTACTACTTCACCGCCCTTTTTGCTGCAATGGACCACAACGCGGTTTCAACTCCGAACACCAAGGAGGCAACTTCTGCTGACCCTTCGGTGGCTCGGAGCTCCCTAAGGTATTCGACTATGCATCTATGCCAAGTCTCATACTGTCCGCCTGGTCTCGGGTTCTCCCCACAAGCTATCGTCCCGAACATTACACGACTGGGTAATCGCTCCTTGCTTTGCCGTGCCACGCCCCCCGCAAAGAGGAGCCACCGTTTACGAATGGTGGTTTCGATGCGCTCGCAAAATGTCATCTTGAGGGCCTCCGCGTACGAGAGGGTGGCATGGTCAGCACGGAACCGGCGCTGGAGGCCAATGCCTCGCAGCAGGACTTCGTGGTGAGCCGTTCGAAGCTTGGCAAAGTGTTCCGCTGTGACGGTCCACGTCACACACCCCCGTACAGCAGGGTCTCAATCACCTCGGCCTTAAGCTGTCGGACTTTTAGGCTAAGGGGGACGGCCGTCCTATCGTAGTGAGATGAGAACCGTTTACAATCTGGGAGAAGGGATATTTAGGTTGGTAGGCTGTTCGGATGTTTTGGTTCCTGTTGGGATCAAGGCACGCGCGAAGACCCAACCCCACCCCTGACTCTAACCCTAACCCTAACCCTAACCCTAACCCTAACCCTGACCCTGACCCCAAACCGCAGCCGAAACGGGCCAAAACTCGCCATAAACCAGGCTACGCCGAGTTTGCATCGAACCAGGAAGTTTCTCAGATGCGGACGACGATTCCGAAGTGTAGACCACGCCACACATTTTTTTAGTAAAAAGCGTCATTAAAGATCCTTCCTCCGAGACTGCTAAACCTACCCAGTGAGATACAGCAGAAGCCGTCGTTTTGCACACATACTGCTGTGCACCCGTACGCACAGAATAAACCCCAATGACAAGTAGCACCCTGAATCTACTGTGGTACGCACGTGCATAATCTACGGCAGGCAGCGCATTGTACGTGCCGGTACGTACGTGCTATAATTGGTAAATAACGGAAAGGATATCTTTAGCATCCGGGAACATAGTTTTAGTTCTGGTTGGAGTAACTAGGCTACACGGACGGGGTCATGGGTGCGTACCCCTGGAAGGATGCAACGATTAAGGTGCTGCACAAGAAGAAAGACAGGACGGAGTGTGGTAACTATCGTGGCATTTCCCTAGTCGCGCATGCCGGCAAAGTGCTCCTCGAAGTCATCGCGCGCTGACTCAGCGACTATTCCGAACGGGAAGGCATCCTGCCGGAGGAGCAGTGTGGCTTTAGGCCCGAACGATCGACGGTCGACATGATGTTCGTGGTGCGTCGCTTGCAGGAATTGGCAAGGAAGAAGGACACTCCGCTCTTCATGTGCTTTGTCGACCTCACCAAAGCCTATGACTCCGTCGACCGAACCCTCCTGTGGGCTGTCTTGGCTCGCTTTGGGGTGCCACCTAGAATGCTCACCGTTATCCGCCAATTCCACGACGGCATGCGAGCATGCGTGCGGCTGGATGACGGCGAGTGCTCAGATATGTTCGACGTGAAACAGGGCCTACGGCAAGGGTGTGTGCTCGCGCCATTGTTGTTCAACATGTTTTTTACAGCGGTGCTGCGTGTGGCGGAGAAACGTTTCGCTGCTGATAAAGCCATCACGGACAGCTTGGTGCAACTCCAACAAAAGCAGGAGAAGAAGAAAAAGAAGAGGGGGAAGGCACGGGTCAGGCAAGCCGACGGACAGGGGAATGATAAAGAAGCCCAGACACTGTGGGCTATGCTCTATGCCGACGATGCAGGCATAGTATCGAGATCACCCAACGGCCTAGAGAGGATGATGACGGTGATCGTGTCTGCATGTGCCGCTTTCGGCCTGACGGTCTCGGAGGCCAAGACGGATATAATGTGTCTGCAAACGAAAGATGGGGGGAACGTGCCGTTCACCGTCACCGCCGCCGGCAAAGTGTACAAACAAACGACCGAGTTTGTGTATCTGGGCGGGGCTATCAACGCAGATTGGACGGGCAGAAGTGTCGAGGTAACGCGTCGACTCCAGAGGGCATGGGCATGCTTCGGACGGTATAAGATGGAAATTTATGACCGCCCGGGTGTGCGCCTACGCCTGAAGGTGCGAATGCTGAGAGCCGAGGTGATCGAAACGTTGCTCTACGGTTGCGTTACTTGGAGCCCGAGCAAGACTAATCACGGTAGGCTACGGGAGGTCCACCACAAGATGCTCCTCCGATGCATCGGGTGGCGAAAACGAAAGCGCGAAGACCACATTCTATCCTATGCTAGCGCGCTTCTCAGGACAACATCTGAAAGCGTTGAGACGACGGTACGCAGACGTAGGCTCTTGTTTGCGGGCTTTGTGACACGAATGGGAGAGGAGCGTCTGCCGAAGAGGGTGATGTTTGGGGAGATGGTTGGGGGTAAGGGTTACTCCGGAGGACAGGAGTGAGACTGGATGAGGTACCTTGAGGAGGACCTCAAGGAGTTCGGCATCAAGCTGAGGGTGGCGCGAGGCAGCACAGAAAGCCGGCAGATGGTTCCGACGGGTCGAGGAAGGGGCGGAGGCCTTCATGCGGAAATGGCATACAGATGAGAAGGAGGCATCGGCAGAACGGCATAGAATAGCTGCAACCACGACCACAGCCGTTGACGCCAACGCGAGTGTGCAGAATGGCAGGGAAGAGGGGGGGGGCGAAAGGGGGACGAGGGGGAATGGCGAGGGGGGGAAGGGGAGGCGGTCTGCCCAACAGACTGAAGCCTGGTTATGGCCATCATCGTCATGATGCACTCCTTTCTTTGGGACCCAAGTAACTAGCATGGTGCCATCTGGGCAACTTTGCGTGTCTGTATGCTCCAGTGCCTGCCTTTGGCATTTTCTTTTCCCCCCGCCCGTGATTATCGCTTTTTTGTCCCTTCTTTTTTTTCTTTTTTTTTCTTCATTTTTCTTTCATTCCCGTTTGTACCTCTTTGTGTCTTTGTTAGTATGGTCCGTTTTGCCTTTTTTTGCGTTTTGCTATCTGCGTCTGTTTAAGTTTAGTTTTTTTGTTTTTGTTTTTTTTGCTTAGCTTCATCTTCTTTTTTTAGGGTTTTGTCTGCTATTAATAGTCTCCTTTTTGCTTCCCTGGTGTCCGCAGTGGTGGAGTGCGTATACTTGTTTTTTGTTTTTTGCCTCTGTTTTTACTTGAGGTATTTTTTCCACTAGAGAGTTATTGGAGCCTGTCCTGCGACCACGGACTGCATTGAATTGTGAGTTAATGTGAGAACAACAACAACAACAACAACAACAACAACCCCGAGATATGTATTTTTTACAGTAGAACTGAGGTTTCTCTTTGTTGTTTTTATTTTGAATGTAATACAAGGGTACTCCTTTATTTTTGTTTTTGTTTGACCGAAATGTAAGGGTCGCCCTTGGTTGCGAGCTGCGAGCGAACACGAGCACCGCCCCCCCCCCCTTTGAGCTCACTCTACTTTTGCTCACCATCATCAACTTCCAGCTAAGCAAATCAATCAGCACTGTGGATTGGGGTCACCACACCATCTTCTTCTCTTTATTTTTGAAGCTTCACGTACAAGCCACCATAGAGTGACTACGTGTTGCCTTGAACATTTTGACTGTGTACTATTGCCGACCATCGGCAATCGAGTCCAGGCGTGCACATCAGCTACGAGAGCTGGTACACGCGCCGATCGCCATACCTAATATCTCGCATTCATGAACAGGTGTGCTCCACGAAAAAAACTTGCTTCCTCCTACTACTAGGGACACTTAAGATAACTATGGTACTTAATAAACGTCTTCGCGAGCGTGGAGCTGTTGAACTGGGCGACACCAATGCGCGCAAAAAAGATCCCAAACAAACTGTCTGTATTGACGAGTTTGTCCTTACCTTGTTGAAGTCGAGTTGAGGACCTGGGTGAGCCTGATCTGTGATGTTGCCTGTCGACCTGCTGCCAGTATGGCCGAGCGATCTCGTTGCGGCTAGATGAGCTGGGGTTGTGTGGTGTGGTGGTGTGCTAGGATGATGTGGGAGGTGGCTTTGTTTAGTGTAAGGGTGAATCAAGAACACAAACATTAACCCGTCGTCCGTCTGTACACGAAGTAGGTCGTCATCAGCGGTCCTCAACAGGTATCATGCTGGTGGACTGCTTCATTCAGTCGTCTGTTCCCATCAAGCACACACCGGAAATTCATACTCGTAGCTTATTTTATGAAACGTTTCTGATGCTTCTCGATCACTATGTATATTCTGATCGTTAGAGTCACCCCACGGCAAGGGTCGCACTTTTCGGCCCAAAGGTTTCTGACCAATTGAGTTCCTCAAGTAGTGAGGAAAGTACCAGTTAGGAGGAAAATGTTATTCGTATATTCGTTTCACTAATAATAGGACTAGCGCACACAAGTGCCGGTCGGGTGGCTCGAACGAATTTCTTCCAAATATTGTATCGGGCGAGATATTGAGCTTCTAATGTGAGGGGCTGAGGAAGTTCTGGTGCGCCCTTACTGTGGGATGGGGCTCGTTAACGGTGTTTGTTCGGTGCTGTTTTCTCACTACGTTATTCCTCTGTGTATTGACACCAACATCGTGAACGATGTCGGGGGGGGCGGGGGGCAGAGGGGGGTCCGACTACCTGAACACTGACAACAACCCGTCCCCCCTCTGCTCTCCCAGTCAGTGAGACCCAACCGTTTCGTTATTTCGAGTGGTTAATAAGGCCGGCGTCGTCAGCAGTGTTTGGATATCTAACAGAAACGTTGGACATATCGTTCGGTAAAAATTGTATTATCGAACCGAAACGAAAGTAAGTATTTTCGACGACAGTGTGGATAATTCGATAAATAAATGATAAGGAGAGGATAAAACGATAAGAGGCTGAACGCCTTCCAGGGGGATAGGGAACACGGCAACAAACATCACTATATACCTACTACTAGTAACTGTTGTACACGTATATTGTCTGAGGTCATGCGTATAACACCATCAAATTACTTGGTTGGGATATCCAGTACCGGGTTGAAGTACTTGTTACGTTTGCAGCAGTACATCAGTGTAGGGTGCCTGGGACCTACTTTGCTGGTAGTAGGAACACGAACCACTAAGAAGAAAGAAAGACTGAGATTACCCGGAAAAAGATAAATTCGGGAGTCGTTTTACTGAAATTATTTGATACCGCACCCCCCTTCCCAAGTAAGAACTCAGCCCGAGGGCCAGATCTCTTATTTCTCTTTATGTCTCACAATTTACGTTGGTTATGATAAACTACTCCTCCTGGTGTTTGTATTTACAGGCATATGTATGTTTTTTTGTATACATAATACGATAAACAGCTGAGTTCTACCTCGTACGTGCATATCAGTACGTGATATATTATTAGTCTGCTTGCTTGTCATCTGACAATAATGTGTAGTAGTAGTGCTGTTATAATAAACGGCTAGCAGAAAGTGAAGAACTCTCCAGAAAAAAAGCCCGGCAGTATCCAACGACAAATAAATCAGAACTGATGTGACGCTCATGAAGACTACTGCAACCATCATCCCTCCATGTCGTCCACCAAAAAAACGACCACTCCCCTCCTTAAGCACCCCCGAAGAAGCATCTATCTACCGAAAACCCGCTGCCCATCAAAATGGCTGGTTTATTACTGCTACACGCATGTTTCAACGCGCAGAGGGTCGTTCGTGCGGTGTTGCAGGTCTACACTGCTATCGGTAGTGCCTACGAGAGAGTCCCTGCCGTCTCGCTCTTCCTACGGCTCTTCCATCTTATTCTCCAACCCTTCCCCCCACACACATACCTCTACAGTTACTTCGTCGGCCAGCTTTACTGTTTCTTATCGAGTCTTTTTACTTCGGATATCATTGATTTTTAACAATATTACGATGAGTTCATAGCGGTGGCATCGTATGTATGTACGTGTAACAACGTGCACGGTGTGGAGCGGAGAGGGAATACGGCTACAGAGGGAGCAGGACGATGCAGGAAGACCCGTCTAGGTACAACCTTGAGCAGTATCGATAAGCTGCACTGCATATATATATATATATATATATATACCTTCGGCGAGTTCCAATCAAAAGTCGACCATTCGTAAGAACAGCGAACTGTCACTCGACGCTTTGAAATAAAATTGATGGGCGAAAACTTGGCTCTTGTGGCAACAGGTATCAGGGTCGTGCGTGCAGGGGGGCGGCGGAAGTTACAGAGGGGAATAATTTGGAAAAAGGCCGATACACGAAGTTGCAGTAAATATATTGTTAGTACTAAGCTTGCCGCAATGTATGTGCAGAACAGCTTTCACGTTGTTCAATCAGAACATTCCTGAAAGAAGAAATCTCTGTATACGAAGGAAACCTATGCATCAAGTCTATCTACCTTCTTCTATGTCTACTTATTTTCTGTTCTATGTTGTTTTTGCTCCTTCTTACGGCTTACTATTACTGGGGGCCATAGTTAACAGGACCAAATATTGTTAGTAAAAATGGTTAAACATATAGGTTTTTATGTATACCATAGGTCCTGTTAACTATGGTCCCCCGTAATAAGTACTCGTTACTTCTACTCTTGAATCCTGACCCGCATCCAAGCTTCATCCCCACTCCATCGGTGTGTGTCTGTCACCCCCCCCCCTCCCCCTGCTTCTTTGCGATTCTTATATTATTGTTCGTAACGGGGTTTACGCTTGTTTTTGGTCTAGTTTCGTCAAACATCCAGGTCTGATCGGTTTTTCCGAAGTCATTGGGTTATTATGGATTACCCTTGATACGAGTGTGTTGATGGTGTGATCGGAATAAGCACTGCACACTGCCGTCAGATGGCCAATACTATGGTAGTAAATGCGTCACAACGTACCAGGTGCCACGGACCACGTATAAAACGACAGTGTTGACGTTTCATGCCAGTACCACACCGCCGCAGCTGGAGAAGCAAGAGCGTGTTTTTACGGGTCCCGTGAGTGTAGTACATAAAAATTTAATGTAAGCTGGCAAGAGACACAGGGATGTCGATGCTGGATAGAGGTCACGCTGTTTGGAGGTCACGATCTTCGTACTGCTGCCAACAAATAAATGTGGCACCCGAAAACAATCGCACACACAAGACCGGAGCTGTCTTGGATTCATTTTCCTCCGAAATGTTTGCCGGGAAGCACAAGGAAATGACGCTATTAGTACTACCGTACTTAGTGCTGATCTACCCGATCTCTCTTTGCTTTTGCTTTTTTAACACAGACTGGTGTGCACCTATTTTTTTCGACCGTAACGAGTAGACAGTGACCTCGGAACAACCCCTTTTATCACAAAACACCAAGAACACGCCCCCCCCGGTACACGACGCGAGCGCGGCCGTGGCTATCCCCGGCAGAGATAGAGATGGGGAGGGGGCGAGCACGGTGAGGGGCGAGCAGGAAACAGCGCACCGATCGGTGGATCTCATGACGAGCTACCTGGTCAGCTCGTAAAAACTACCAAAAAATACGGATAAAAAAATATCATTCCAGCTTTCACTCCTGACCTCAATCAACTTGATATCTGTACGAGCTGGACCAGCCGAGAAATAATATGGATAAACCATCTTAAGGGCGCATCTAAGGAACCACTGCAAATGGGGGTATGGGATTCGGAAGCACTAATTCCGACACCACACTGCATGTGGATGTGCCATATATATATAAATATATATAAGTACGATATAGTTGGCCCTGTGCTCTCTGCGCTCCTTCTTATTCACAGTGTTTCTTAGACATATTTGTTTGCGCTGTTCGTGCTAGCGCAAGATAGATGAGGTTCGCATCTAGGGACGAAACTGCCTCAACGTGATCCCCGATCCCGACTGTGCTGTGTCGGGGGCGGCCTCGGGGGTGCTCGCGCCGTGCCCTGGCTGCCAGGTGGCCAGGTGTGAGTACGTCAGCTGAGGAGTAGAACAGTTGAATGGTCGATACTTGGTTTGCAACAGTGTCGTTCGTGGCCGAATAATTTGTTTGACGGCCTATCTTTGCCCCGTCGGGCCTACGTTTGGCCCGTCCAGCCCTCTTCTAAACTATAATATTTCTCACCATCGGGATGTCCTTCGCAGCTAGCTGTGGCCGGGTGTGTTGAGCTCGTTTCTTACAGAAACTTGTGCTATAAAAGCGTCAGCTGTGAGTTGGACTAGTTTAGTGGGCCATGCTTGACGTACGACCTTCCTTGTACCCTCGCGAGAGTCTTAACCCCTTTTCGGCCGCGGTTCCGTTTTAAACACACGACTTGAAATTTGAGTGGTTTGTCCCCAAAACGGGACTGCGGTTCTAAAAGGGTTAATACGTCCGGCTGTCTTTATCTGCCAAGAGAAACTCCAGAGCACCAGGAGTACTCTTGAGTTATTCGTGACTTTGATTCTACTTTACGAAAGAAAGGAAACCTCAGAGTACCCCCAGTAGTACCCTTCGGGTATTCAGCGCTTCGACACTGCAGGCTATCTCATGACCACTTACATAGCCCGATATTATTACGGGGGGCCATAGTTAACAGGACCAAATATTCTGAGTAAAAATGGTTTTTATGTTTGCCATAGGTCCTGTTAACTATGGCCCCCCGTAATAGATCATATGATATCACACATATCCCTCGGACCAGGGGCGGCCGGAAAAAACAAATGTGAACCGTCCAAGGGCGTCCGTGAAACAGAAGAAACGGCACACCAACCCCCCATATAGGTCCGAATGGGAAGCCATTGGAACCGTCATGATCACATGATTTACAGTTTTAAAACGAAACGTTTGTTTCTGGTTTTGATACCCCCCACTAATCGTCATATGTATGCACATGAATATATGTTCGTTGATTTGTTGGCCGCTGAGTCCCAGGTCACACCCTTCAGTGGCATGTGTTACTGCGCATTGGGTGTAGCTTACCATAGACTCGTAGAACAGGGGTTGGACAAATCGTTGAGGGTTGTTACTATTTATAGTTGTTGCATATCGTACCGAAAGTTTCGATACATCGTTCAATAAAAAACAAGTAACGAGCAGAAAAAAGAAGAAAGTTTGGTATTACGATCATGGTTTCGATAATAATACCATACACGATACGATCTAACGATAAGAGGCCGAACGCCTCCCAGGGCGACAGGAGACACGGCAACAAATATACCCTGGTATACAACAAGCATAATATCCGAGGTTCTGCGCATAACACCATGAAGTTACTTGGTTGAAATATATATGCAGTACCAGGTGTATGTACGCAATAAGAAAATGAGCACTAAGAAAGGAAGGCTGAGATTGATCGCACAAGAATGAATTCGGGAGTCTTTGACTAGAACTAATGGATATCGCGCCCCCCTTCCCGACTGAGAAATTCAGTCTGGGCCAGGTTTCTTGTTTCTCAGCATGTCTCCAGCCTATCTATGCTGTACGTTGATTCTTCTGGTAATCTACTCCTGGTGTTGTATTTACCGGGATGTACGGTAGCATATATATGTGTTCTTGTTGTTGTAAACTTGGTGTACATATACTGCGACAAACAGCTGAGCTATACGTAATACACACAAATATATATAGTAGTAGGAGGAGTACAGCAGTTCAGGATGCCTATACTAAGAACGAACAATAAGAATGGGAGGCTGAGATTATCAAAAACGAATGAAATTCGATATTTTTTAGTATATTATACAGAAATGAGTACCTGGTATATATAGAAGGCACACATTCTCATAGAAGAAACCCATCCTGGGCCAGCCTTCCTGTTTTTTATTTGGGCGTTTGTACATGCCGAGGCGATTGAACCCCTGCTGTACGGGTGTGTGTGTGTGACGTGGACCCTCAGAGCGGAACACTTTGCCAAGCTTCGAACGGCTCACCCCCTAGTCCTGTTGCGAGTCATTGGCTTCCAGCGCCGGTCCCCTCTCACACGCGAAGGCCCTCAAGATGACACGTTGCGAGAGCATCGAAACGACCATTCCTAAAACCGCGGCTCTTCTTTGCGGGGGGCGTGGCACGGCAGCAAGGAGCGATTACCCAGTCGTGTAATGTTCGGGACGATAGCTGGTGGGGAGGACCCGAGGCCAGGCTGACAGTCTAAGACTTGGCATAGATTCACAGTGGAAGACCTTAGAGAGTTCCAAGCCACCGAAGGGTCAACGGAAGTTGCCCCCTTGGCGTTTGGAGTTGAGACCGCGTTGCGGTCCACTGCAGCCAAAAGAGGCGGGGAAGTGGTACCGGGTGTCCTTGAAGCTGCCGAACGGTTCGTGGTGAGGTGGCACGAGGCCCGGGCTGAGATGAGTAGGCAGCGCCATGCATCCGCCGTGGATGGTGTCCAAGGGAACGAGGGGGGGGGGGGGTAGGAGAAATAGCAGAACACCTGACCAAGTGAATGCGGAGAGGGGGTGGAACAGGAGGAGTAGAAGGGACACTGCGGTGGACGAAAGTAGGAAGGAGATGGCAGACAAGGTGGCAAGGCACGAGACCGACTAGGAAGTAGAACATGACTATAATACTGCTAGTGTCACCAACTGGTGCAGCTGGTGCGGTTGATAAGCCGTAGGGAAGGAGTCGTGTGGAGTGGGTTGATGACGAACCAGCCCTGCTTGTTTCGTATTGTCTTACGCCAAGGGGCTGGGAATAGTTGAGGAACGCAGGGCGGAGACGGCTGTCTGGGTAGCAAGGTACCAGGCTGACTAGCAGGGAAAACCTGGCTATACCACGCGTACCACAAATTGCTGCCGCTACGTGGAGGGTGCTTCGGGCTTTGGTCTGCCTGATATTTTCTCTTGTCGTTTTTCCATTGGTTCTTCGTCTTACTCTGTTTACAAGTGGTCGTGTTTTTGTCATTTTGACTTTTTTTTTCCAGCTCGCTTTTTTTCAAGCGTCTGCCACCTCGCCTGCGGTGGGGAGGCACGACAGTTTGTTTCTTCTAATTTTTTCTTTTTTTTTTCTTTCATTTTGTTTCTTTTCTCTTTCGATTTGTCTTTGTGGTTTGTTTTCTCTTTAAATGTTTCCTTTCGTTTCCCTATTTCATAGAATGTGTAGGTCGTGCCTGTCCTATTAAGGAAAGTGATGAGTGATCAATGTTGAAAAATATGCTGCACATTGTCGGAAGGCAAGGGAACTGATAATAATCTAATATGTATGATGACATGGCATTTCATTGCCCACTGCTGTTGTGCTTACTGCATACCCTGGTACGTGGCAACGTAGTATCTCTGCGGCGTAGCTTTGCGACCACAGAATAACTTGTATCTCTTCTAGGATTGAAGAATCGGCACGGACACTGGTTGTGCTGGATGTCGACGGGTAAAAAGAACGGTCTAATGTGAAGAGGACACACATGGGATACCGATGAAGCATAACAATATTACGATTGGTGGATAGCGGTGTCATCATACGTATGTGTAACAAGAATACACACGGCGTGGGGCGGTGGAGAGGGAGTACGGCTACAGAGGGAGCGCGACGGTGTGGGAAGACCCTCCTAGATACGACCTCAACCAATATATTGGGCAGCTGCATCGCACAACCTTTTGGGCGCTGCAGCAAAAAAACCCAACCGTATATTAGAACAGCCAACCGTCATTCGACGCTTTGGAAAGAAAGTTGAGAGGAGAGAGAAGTTGCCTCTTGCAGCACCAAGTGTCAGGGTGCTAGGTGCAGGGGGGTGGCGGAAATCACAGGGGAAGTAGGATAGGGCGAGTAGAAGTGATTGGAGCTAATCTATCAACAGGGGGTTTACGCTTGTTTTTGGTCCAGTTTCGTCAAGTATTCAGGCCTGATACATCGTTTCTGAAGTCATTGAATTATGAAAACCCTTCTATATATGGGTGATGGTTTTGGAGCTAGCACTATTAGTACTATACACTGCCAGATGGCAAGTAAAAAAGAGATACATTTGAACAAGCAACTCGGTGCCACATATTAGTTATTTCAGGGCAGTGCCGACGCCAAAATTACCAAGTCCACCAAGTACGTCAATCAATCAATCAGACAACAACAGGTATCCGAACATCGGCGCTCACGCTACCACACTCCAGGGTACGGTTAGTTCTTACGTGTAGGCTTTTCTATCAACCAAACATCCACACATTCACCCGCTTACATCCCAAGCACACACGCACGCTATGGATAATTGCCAATAGTTTGTGTATCTCGTCAGGGGTCTAAGGCTCATTCTTGTCGGAGAGCGTTTTTTCCGGAATTTCCAAATTTGTAAATAACTGGAGATGTGTATCAATATACGGAGGCGTTCTGTCACTATTTATTCCTGACTGGAACATTGCGCGAAAAAAATGTTGAAATTATGGATTCAAAGCTCTCCGATAAGAATGACCTTATATAACTAGTAATATGTATGTGTTCGTAATCTAACCGGGTTTTCTGTTTCAGATCCAACGCAGTATAACCAACCACGCCGCATGTGCGATTCGCTCCTCTCAGGGGGATCACTCTGCTCCATATTTATCCCTTTTAGAACTGCAGTCCCGTTTTGGGGGCAAACGAGTCCGATTATTGGGCAGCTTCTCCACAAAACAGGACTGAGGTCCTAAAATGGTTAAACGCCGTCTCCGCACTTCATCACGTGTCAACAAGCGAGCATCAATGCCGTTAACTTCGAGAGGCTCAAGCGGAAAGGCGACTGTGTCCTACGACGCTGTACACCCACTTACTTCCTGGACCACGTACCCGGTAACACGTACCGCATCTGCCCCGTCTTTTTTTTTAATATCCCTTCCTATTGGTACGCAACCGCAGACCTTACACCCACATCCACATCCTCTTCCTCTTGCTCCGGCTCCCCTCCTGCTTGCTCGAATAGAAGGCCATCCGCCAAAGTACGGCGAATACACAGGTTCCAACACGCGCCTCTACCCCCCCCCTTTCCCTATCTATGCGGACCGGTTGAATAGGTACGTCTTGCTAATAATGTGCATGCTACGATAGAGCACCTGCAGTTTTTTCAAGCGGCAACCATCTGGATCATCGTTCCCGACTGTATCTCCGTACTTGTAGCAGCGTCAACAGATCAACACATACATATCATACCTGGTACCTGGTGTGTAGTTATGTCGTGTCGCTTCGGATTTCGCTGCCGTGATACCTCCGCTAAACTTTCACAGCCTGCATCCCCAGTCTCGATTCCTTGTGTCATAACGTCTCCATTACCCGAAGGGATACCCCTACAGAGATGCAGTGTAGACCACGTTTCGTATATCACACGGTTCTCGAAAGACGCGCTTGTTGTGGCGGAGCCCGATACCAGTTGCCTTGATACGATACATGCACCATCACCCCTATCAATACTAATCACAACGCGCCTGTAACCATAAATAAATGACATAATGCACTACCAGGTAGCTGGTGTGCTACGTTGTTTTACCTTTTGCCATTTAATATGTCGTCGATATCTCGCTTCACGACAACACATCGACATATCTCTCCTGTTCGGGCCGTCCTACGTCTGATTCAATCAAATTTCGTGACCACAAAGCGTTGTCTGTATTTAGGGTATTTAGGGTGGGGTCGTTTCGAGTGTTTTGATACTGGATACAGGAGGGTATGTCTTCATCTTCTCCTGCCTTGAACGAAAATTAAAAATGGCTAAGGTCGAGCTTCGCCTACCGTAAACGAGACAATAATTCGATTATCGATCGAAGGAAAGCTGAGGTCTGTGCTGAGGTACGCAATCTTAGGCCGGTTCGAAGAGGAGATGGGGAAGAGGAGTTTTCGAGTCCACGAGAGTGCAGTTGATTGAGGTAGAGTTTCTTGACGTCATACAGCGTAGTGCCAGTCTAGGTGGGGTGTGTCATCCTATGTTATCGTATGGTAGGTGGAGTGCGGGTGGGGTCCAGCTTAGCTTGTGGCCGCAATGCCTTGTCTCTCATATGATACTGTTGTTTCAGATGTTACATACTGGGTACCAGGGAGCGCTTTTGATCCTCGCCTCATCATCCCGATCTTTTTTTTTCCCATTTATTTTTCTTCTTCGAACGAAAATGAAAATGGCTTATTTCGAACTTTTCCTACAGTGCATACAATCGAGTGTGGTAGATTTATTTAACGAAGGGAATCTGGGGTTTGTGGAGAAGTATAGAATCGCGGGCGGGATTCACGAGGCGATGGGGAAGAGGGTTATCAAGCCTATGAGAGTGCAGTTGGTCGAGGTAGGGTTTCTTGACGTTAGAAAGTAAGTGGCAGACTACACGGGGTTTGTATATTATGCTAGGCGGAGTGTGGATGAGATCCAGTTCTCGTTGATTATCGTTCCAGATCCACGAGCAAAACAAGACACGGTTTACGGCTCATTTCTGCTCTGCACATGGATTTTAGGCTCAGGAAAAATAACGACAATCTTTTTACTCGATTGGTTTGACTCCTTATCATAGCGTCCTCATTTCCCGAAGGGATACCCCTCCAAAGATGTGAAATACACCGCCTTCCAAGTAACACACGTTTTGCCAAAAATGCGCCCATTCTTGCATACGTCGATACGAGTTGCCTTGATACATTTCATGCCCCCTTTTTTGTGTCGTTTGTACACCTCTAACCAACAAGGGTCTGTTATCCTAAACGACAAAGCACTGCCAGGTACCTGGTATCTTACGTGGCTTTGCCTTTTGCCGTGAATTCTTCGATCCTGCTCCACAGTAACAACTTCAGACATCACTCCAGTTTGGGTCGTCGTACATTTCATACAAGCATACTTGGTGACCACAAAGCCTTGTCGGTCTTTATACCTTGAATGTGGTGCTGACGTGTCGCATGTTTGGATACTGGGTACAGGGTATGCTTTTCATCGTCGTCTCGTTCCGACCTTTTTTTATTACTTGTCGTGCTGCTGGTGTTGTTACAGTTGTAGTCTTCTATCAATTGACGTTGCATCAAACTTGATCCGTATATTTGGTAGTGTACACCGCTTGACTTTCTAATAGCTTTCACACTGATAGATACCTCTAATTTATTTAACTTTCCTTACGTCAACGTTGGTTTCCGAACTGAGAGTGCGTACAGGGCCGACAGTCTGAATTTAAACACTTTCAAGACGTTACAATAAAAACGTTTCAGGTATAGCCTCATATTTCCCGTTTCTCCTCCTTTCCGTTTCCAGGCCAAAATAAAAAAAACTTGCGCTGGTTATGACTACAAAAAAGTGTACTTCCACCATCAGGTCCATCCTCTCCAGCGCCAGGTACCACGATATCCTGGACTCTTACCTCATTTATTCCCTGGAGCACACTCGTCGCACAGCAGACCCCCCCTAGGCTGTTACCCTCTGCTTCTGCAGTCAACCGCGATGCCTGGCGCCATCCTAATAAGATGCGGGCACTGGGGGGGTCCATGTTGCAATTCTACTTGTGACTATTTTCCGACATCATTCCCGTCACCTGCCAGAACAGGGCATCGCCTCCCCAACATACTGCCGGCGACTCAATTCCTACCTTATGGGGTGTCTTACCTCTGCTCATTCCGCTCAGAAGGGTTCACACCTTCCTTCACTTCGGGTGGGACTCAATACATCAAAACAGCTATTTCGTCGGGTCGGCGGTGAGTTCATGTATGTACTCTCTGCTGTGTACCACTTCCGTGATTACTTCGGCCTCTATATTATTCATGTGTGCTGGCGATATGGAGAGTGAGATCTTGTTGACACAGGAAAGACACCGATTAGACCTTCCAGTCGCGACCATTATGAACTCCCACCTAGCTTTTCACATACGTGTCTGCCCTATCAGTCACCAATGACACCACTAGGAGCAGCTCCCAATAACACAAACCGGTACCTTGGTGTGTGGCGTTGGGAGCGCGGATGTACGTATGCTGCTCTTCAGTTGACAGAAGGGCGTTCTCGTGGGACCGGTAGTATGCCTAGCGGGGATCGGCCTGACCCTGGTTCGAACGGTTTTCCACCAAGCTTCATCTTGTGGCTTGCTCAAGATTCCCTTCGCAAAGCGAGCCCATGCGGTGAAGGCTGTTCCTGTGTCGTTCATAGCTCAACGCTTTGTTGCTCTAGACCGCCACATCATCGCGGACAAATCAATCCCAACTTTTTCGCCAAGATACGGCCTGTCACCTGTGTCCGAACGCTTACTATAGTGAGCCCCATAGTTGTACGATTATGACTTACAAGGTGTGATGTACTCTCACCAGCCGACTCTCACCGTCGATGGTACCACGGATACAAGGGCCGCTGCTGCGGTGGCAGATGCGATACACATCTAGAGTATTGTATACCATCGAGGTTCCAAACATGAGCACACCATGAGCAGGATTCTGCATGCGGAGGGGTTGGTTGATAGTATCGAAAGTTCTTTTTGCGCGACAGGGACCCCATGTGTACTGTTAGTTATCTTAGATGTGCCCCCCCCCCCCTACCCTATACCACTACGGCCATGCATGATATCGAGTACATATTTCCTATCGAGAGTACACCCCCCCTACCCCCCCCCCATCTAGTTAAAATATATTTAATCTGACAAAACCCGAACTCAGCACGGGTCCAGGTTCTTTGGCCCCAGGTCAAGCTCTCCGGAGTAAACTTATTGATTGCGCCAGAAATCCAAGTGGGACTCTAGGAAGGGAGGATGGCCAAGCCTTTATAGTGAATCCTTTAAGGATGTGGTTGTTCGCGTTTTTAGGCTATGTAGCACTTCCTGGGTGGGATCAAGGTGAGGGCGTAGATCCAACCCAACCCCGAAGCCTGGCCCCAACGAGCGATTTGATCTAATTCTACTGAATATTACTGAATGACCGATGTCCACACCATCGACACCTGGCCGATAAAATATCAAAACGCAACTCCCTACTATCGTGGCCAACCATTTTTGAGGACCGACGCTCGCCCCCTGAATTCTGGAGAATTATTGTACGTAGGATGAATCGGTGAAGAACCCCAGTGAAATGATCCCATTCGCTGACACAGGAAGTATACGGAATCTGTTGCTACCGACGTAGAAGAAGCGACACTCGTGTGCAACTCAGCATCCAACATGTCTCAATGTGCAATGTATAGGATCCGCATACATCTATATATGATACCGGGAAAAGAGTCCGGACGTCACGTGTAGGCCAGGTTCTCCTGTGATCATCCCGCATAGTTCCATTCCACCTCATAGGGTTTCTACATTAGAGGTTCACCCTTATTTGTATGAGGTTCGTCGCTGAGGGAGCCCCATGCCTCTACCCGAAAACTGACGTCAGCAAAAACTCAAATTACATCCCGATGAATACTCCAATGGCCCAACTACACAATGACGTCATTTTTCGAAACACGATTGTCATTCTGACGATTTTGGGCCGAGGAACCCACGTCATTTAGAAAAAGGTCTAGCCGGAGTGTTCTACCTCTATCGTAGAACGCGTCCTATGGCACGCGGAGGTTTAGCCGGCATATCTCCTGATGGCCACAACTTCTCCAGCAATATAATGTAAAACTCATCTGCTACTGTATTTGTTCAAAGCGTCATTAGGTCGACGCAAGCGGGCGATATTCTATGTAGCTATTGTCTACCAGGCATCTTCCTGTAAAACACGTGTATATTACCTATTATTATAAGACGTGTATCTGATCGCAAGAACACTAAACTGTGGTCGTATTTTGCTCCGCACGTGTACCTAGAACACAAGGTATACTAACGTTTCATGCGTGGCAGATACTAAATAGTCAAAACGTACGAAGTAATAACTTATGTATTGCATGCAGCAGCAGATCACAGAGATATACTTTACATTCAACCTCGAAAAAAGCTCCTTATCTTCTGCCCTTGTCGAGGCTTTTGCTGCCGCTGGTACTCCTCGTGGTGCTCCTCCTTATCGTCGAGTCCCTGTTTCTGTTTTTTTCCTTCCTTCTCCCTACATCGTGTTGTTCCACATGGCTGTCGCTGTTGTTCTAGTTGATACTGGATCGTTATCGAAACCACTGCCCGCACCTCCTGTTGTTGCGATATGCCCTGCACGTGTGGCAGGACAGACGCGATCCCAGATTTCCATCATTTTCCAGACCAATCGGTCAATTGGCGACGGCGTAGCATCGCCCAAATGGGCACCTTTTTTTCTTCTGTCTGAGCTGTGGATACTCCCCGTATTCGCGGAGGGAGATGATGGCAGCACGCTGGGTTTGGTTAGCTACCAGCCATGCTTATAACTCTGTGTTTTTGTCTGCGCGACATGCGTCATCCAGCTTTTATCACGGGTGAAACCCACGGAAACCTCGATCGCCCATTCTTAACAGCAATCGCTATTCCAACCTTATGCTGACTGGGCAGTCGTCTCAATGTCATGCCCCAACAGAGTATTAACGGTTAATGGTACCCTCGCCGGACACATGGTACGGTTGAGGTACCCTTGCCGTCTTCCTGAGGGTCCTCGCATGAGCTCCATGTACCACTCAAATACGGCTTTGACCCTTCTGGTACTCCAATGTACCGGGACCTGTATAAGACACATATTCCGAACGTTCTGTCCGCACAACAGCACTGCAGTCCCGAAGGGGTTGAAACAAATTGTATGGTTAACTTGATGTGAAATATCACATGTCGCAGGTCTGCACGGAAGAATACTGCTAAAGCCAACGACATTGGGTACTTCCTGAGTTAAGAAGCCCCGTTGGATGCAATTAGTTCTGAACAAATTTGCAACTCTCATCGTCCATCATCATCCTCCCCTCTCTTTCCCACCCTTTTTTCGCCTCCACAAACCCTACGACCCGCAGGCACCAACTCCAATTCGCGTTCCCAACCGGACTAAAAGATGCAGAAAGGAGCAGCAAACGATACAAACTGAAGGGCTGAATACCCTACTCCCCCCTGCCCCGACCCGGCCTTCCGTGGTGCCACCGACGTTCGCTTACGAAGAAGGAACGACTCGTGTTGGTATAAGAAGGGTGCGCTGCTGAGCCCTTTGGGCAGCACAGACCGAGGGCTTCAGTGGATTCTCCTCCAAAAAATAAGATCCGACTTTTCGTGTCGAACGGTTGCGGCCGCACGCCCTTTTCGTTACATCAGTTTTGCTTTCTCCGGGAGATTCACCTTTTCTTCGTCTCGCTTGGCGAACCTTACCTCGACACGGCAAATCGCAAGACGTGGGGGGAGCGGGGCGTATCGGGTCAGGATATACGAATCAGGAAAATCGTTTGCTCTCGAGGAGCTGCACATCTCTCCATCGAGCTAGATTTGGAAGGTGGTTGTGTTGGGGTGCGATGGTTGGGGTGTCGCTGCGTTGACTGAGCGGTGGGATATTTTTGTTGAATGGTGTTGGTTGACTCGCTGGCGAGCTCATGGTCGCTTGAACAACATTGCTGAGCACCAGGGGTGGAGGGAAAAAACACGAACCACGTTGCTCGAGAACACTGGACCCCAACTACCTGAGCTCGGCCTGCCACCGACAAGTACCAAGCATAAATACTACCGAGTACCTGGAGCCATCCCACGGTAGGGGTGCACCAGACATTCCTGAACCCCATCACATTTAGAGTTCAATATTTCACCCGATACAATACTTCGAAGAAAATTTAAATTTGTTCCTGACCGGTACTTCTATGCTGTAGTCCTGAAACGAATATACAAGTAAAGGTTTTTCATCCTAACTGCTGGTTTCCTCACTTCGGGAACTCAATCGGTCAGAAAACCTTTGGTCCAAAAAGTGCAACCCCTACCGTGGGGTGATTCCCTGGTTTTTGTTTTCAGACACTTCAAATATTATGTACACACTTACCGAAGCATATGCTGAACGGTTCGCACATCGATCCCCTCTTACGATTGTTCGAACCTACTCACTTCCGAATGAGCTGATCCCGGCGCTGGACCTCTATCTTGCTCGATCCGAGTACCACGTCCCATTTTTGGTCCTGTTGTGGCATCTCAGGGATAAGGTCGTCCCCCAGGAGATCCGGACAGGCGCGTTTACCCTAATACACAAGGTACGTGGTGCATGAGCATCGAGTTTTCAGAGCACCGCGAGGGAGAAGAAGGCGTAGGGTTGTCGAGCGCATATTTGAGTTTCTACAGAAAGCAGCGTTGTGAAAATAGTCGCGGCGTCCTAGCGTTGAAGATGGGGGGCTACTGGGGGGAGCATTAGGGGTATCGCAAAGAGCCGGGATCGTTTTTGAAACGGAAACAAGAGAGACGAAGATAGGATCTGAAAAAGTCAGAAGCAGAAAGCACACCGATGTGCGTACTTTACGGGACTGTTTCCGATCAAGCCCTTTCCCGTACAGGGGCCGTGCTGGGAGCCCAAGGGTTAATTTCGAACGTGGCGAGTCGAATGCAAATCGACGATGTTCTGCACCGTTGCTGCATCAACTTGATATAAACTACCGAGTTGCCCATTCCAGTGAGCCTCGCACGTGATAGTGAATATCAAGACGCACACCGTTCCCTTTAGAGACTAAGATCGGTAGCTTCGTTTCAGATAATGACACTAGACGGTGGTAGACCGAGCTTAATTCTCTCTAGCTGACCGTTGCCCTACCGGGTCCCGCTCTGGAACAGACTGCCGTCATATTCCCCCCCCCCGCGCCTTCTCCTCTCCCACTGTGTGATTCGCTCCAGCCTACCGACCTTATCTCCTGGAACCCCTCGACCAGATGGTACGATGCCCCATATGACATATCTGATGTGAGCCAAGCTCGCCTTGCGTGGCGTTGATAAAGTGAATGGATGGCAGTCTACGTGTCCCTGCCCTCTTCCCCTTTCCGACCGGGCGCATTGCTCCTTCTCACCAGTCCGATCTCCTGGCATGCGACAACCAGATCATACGCGATCTCCTTCGTCACTAACGAATCCTGCTTGTAGTGCGGATGGCGCGTCACGAAGTGACGGAGCCAAGCAGCGGTGGTCATCACCTCTCCGGCGGCGCGCTTTCGGAGGTGCTCCAGGTACCTTCCCACACAGACAGATACGGATCGAGCAGAAACACGTGTTAGGTTTCCGCGATAGATAGCGGTACAACAAGCCGCAGCCCTTACCAATATCCCTTGCTTTGCGCGAGGCTGGGCTCAACATGCGAGCTAGGGTGCGCCCTACCTGACCTTGCTACTGGGTATGTCATACTTTCAGTAGATGCACTCGGAGGGCTCACGTTTCTAGCTCAGGTCGAGCGAGCTAGTAATATCGACGGTGAGTTTCTCCAGGTCCGCTGCGTACTGTACCGTGCACCCCCGACCGTCGATGTCAAGTAGCCCCTATCACCAGCTCTAGCGACACTATTTACATCAACCGCACCCACGCGACCACAACGGCCAGGATGATAGCGCCGAAATCCCTAAAGCTCGGGCCACAACGACAGGTGCTAAGACTGAGGGTTCACGATAATAAAGAGGTATTTTTCGTTCAGCCGCTCGGAGCCCCTCGAAGACGAGAGCTCTCTGCTGCTCCTTAGTGTTCAGCTTCCATTGGAAGTCCGTGACGCGATATGTCACCGACACGGAAGTTTCTTGTTTACCGTGCGCCTACTAACATGCCCAGAATCAAGCTCGAGTAAGGCTTACAAGCGGCAATACGAATGAGGGTACCCGGCGGGGGGGGGGGGGGCATACTGGGAAACCAGTTCGACTTAAGCTAACGACGGCAATCGGAGGATATGTACCTCGAGAATTCTACGGTATATTCCTCGCCTTTAGGAATTTTGGAGGAAGGGGGGCGAAGGCTGACTGGTGATCGAGAGGCGGCATGATCCACGGAAGCATGCGAAACGAAAACGTGGAGCACACCCGTCTCGGTAGTGTACAAATGTCGAGCCTGAGCCTCACAACAAATCGAGACGTCTATGAAACCGCTCTATGCGGTGTCGGATCAACCTCTCACAGCACCGAACGCCTCACGCCAAGCCGGCGTGCCGGAACCACGCCAGGCTGGGGGCGACCCTACTGCCCTGACCGCCTCCTTTGAGTACATACATTATGTGTCATCCCCTAACCACCAACGTTGCGCGGAACGTTGCACGCGAAGCCCGACAAACCATCCCATGGGCTACACTCGGTACGTATATGAACATTAGTCTAGAACAAAACACATTTGGATGCGACCTTATTAGGTGGGTGTTTAAGTTGAGGATCGCCGTCGGTGAAAAAACGCTTCGGGTTCAAACGTGGGACCACATACCTGCCGTAGCAGGCCTCTCCGAGTCCATGTACATGTATGGTCTACATCCGTGGACATCAGTCCATTCTGACTAGTGCCCCAACATGATGGTGCTTGCGTGCCGCGATAAACGGAATCATCAACCATGGCTTGGCTTACCACAGTCACTCTCAGCGCTGTGCGCGTCCGGGAGGTAGCGCGTGCGCGCAAGGGGGTTTACTCACGTATCAACCAGATGAGTGGTTGACGGGTCGACGGATATGTAGTCCAGGTAGGCGTGAATCAAGGGATTCAACCCCGGGAATCCCCCCTTTTTCGAAGCGTTATATATACGTGGCACGCAGTGCAAACACAAAACAACAATGGTAAGGAGTGGGATAGGGTATGCCGAAAGGGAGAACCGAACAAGAACCCTAGGTGCGGCGGATGCAGAATGGTCGATGCGCCTCCTCTAACAAGATCGTCTTGATACCAGCGTCAGAGCGAAGACTAGGGCAACATATGCGTACTTTACGCGTCTTGTATTTCCGTCAAGCAATGGTTAGGCAGTGCGCACGATACGGGTTGCGCATTAATCGTACGCGGCGTGTTGGGGTCTGCAACCTCGTGAGTAACGGTCATCACCCACGATTCACCACTAGGGTATTCGTCCAAAGTATGCCAGCGGGGGAAATCGCACGAAGGAACATGACTTCAAGGTATAGGGTATAGACGGATACAACTAGCTCTCCGACGTTCGGTATGGAGAGAGAGAGAGAGAGAGAGAGAGAGAGAGAGAGAGAGAGAGAAAGAACATTTTCGGCTGAGCCTGCCGTACTTTTTCCCACAATTTGTGGGGTCTGCGACAGCAACACATAGGTATATCGCTCATGTCGCCTGGTTGAACCACGTGGCAGCCTCCCTCCCCCCGCCTCCTCCCTATTACGGGGGACCATAGTATATAGGGCCTATGGCACAAACCAAAACCTATATAATTCCCTGTATTTACTCACAATACTTGCTCTTATTTACTATGGCCCCTGAAAAAGTGTCCATGCCGTCCCAGAACACGAACCGACGTACGGGGCGTCCGAACATCTCTTCCAATCTACCCACCTTTCCCTCTAAGATTTGAAGCACCGTCATTTCCTCTAGTCCACGAAGCGGGTCGAAGTCGCGTGGCCGGTGCACCCCTCCGTTATCCATTCCCCCCGTCTCACTGCCCCATTCTCCGTTGGCGCTGCTAGAGGTGCCCCCCCCACTTGTGCCTCCGCCGCCGGCGGCACTGCAACCGACGCCGCCACTGGTGCCACTCCTGCTGTCCCCCGCAACGGTATCGGAGTCGTGGCCGCCGCCGTCGTGTTCCGGTTCGTTGAAGATGTTGCTGGGGAAGAGGAAAATTCCATCGCTAGCGGCGTTCCTCTCGTGGGCTCGGCGCATGTTTTCGTCGACCTGGAGTGGGCGTGATAGACGTGTTCCGACAACGAGCATGTGCGCGGCAACACGGGACACCCAAATATATATGGCGTACTATTGGTAAGGTGTATTTATCGAGACAACCAACACTTACCCAAGTAATGGCACAAGTGTACATTGTGCCAGGTATGGTACTACCGTGTGTGCAGTCCAGATGCACGCAACAAAGCATAAAATTGATAGAATATTACGCCCACAATATAAACACCGGGGCTCAGATGCGCACAACGATATATGTAGCGACATTCTCTACGTCCTCAGTCCACAATATCCAATGGTCCGTGTTTTGACCCGTAGAGGATCCACGGGAACCGTGCATGTTTTACTCCAACTTATCGCGGTAGTGGATCCGACGATTTTTGGCTCCCCGTAGACCACAAGCGTTCGAAGTGGAAAACAGTGCTAACCAGTCTGTGGCGAAAATGTCACGTAGGCGGAAGCCAACCAGATTAGTGCCGAGTGCAGACGAGCACCGAGTAAGGACACGGTTACGCCATGATGACACCGAGCGGCATACAGCTGTTACCTGCTCTCGCTTCGTTCCATTCCGCAAGCCACCCGTTGTGCTCACCTTTGACAGTGGCATGTGAAGCTTTAGGTCGAACGCGAGGATGACCCTTGTCAACAACACGATAAACACCGTGTAGGCCGCGTTCTCGAAGTCGGTCTGCCAAACCGATTGGGCCCACGGAGGGTTGTGAAACACGCAACGGGACACGTTTTAAGGTGGGAGGGGAGGTTCACATCCGTTTTAAAACGGGTCCCTGACATGGACGTTTTTATAGACTTCCTGGCACGACCTTGAGGAGCTCTGCACCTCATTCGAAAACACACACGCCGAGAAGCAATGCTACTCCAAGCCGACAAAATGATTTCTGGTCTCTAGTTATACAAAAACAATTCGCGTTGAACAAAAATAGTACAATTCCGACAATCTCGGGTTAAAGGACCCCAGTCTTTCAGACAGTTTTTGGCCCACACGTGCCACCCGTTTAGTACCACGCGACAGGGAAAGAGTAAAGGCGTGAGTAGGATTAGATAATTTCAGGGGGGAATAGACATGGGAACGCGAGAAATCACGCTGAGCACTAGTTTTACCTATATTGGCCATTGTTGAGGCAGGGGGGGAGCTCCGTGCCCTGATTTTCACTGCTGCCGGGAGACGTGGCTACTGCAGGGGTTTTGCACGTCTAAGGTGGCCACACGTTGTCACTGACGAAGAACCTTCACTAATATGTGAACTATACCCAGACGTTGTCTACCCTCGATGTCTGTTGTTGTATAGCACATGCCAAGGTAGAGGTGCGCCGATGGCTTTCTAAGGCTCCAACCCCTTGAGGCTCTATAAGCTAACAGTAACTAAAACCTGTTTTTTGAGGAAAACGAAAGCGCAACTCGATGGACAAATCCCTCGGCCTACTAGGTATACAAAAACCGAATGCTTAAAAAACAAATGTAGGGTATCCCCACGGTTATGCGCTAAGGAGCATTGCCGGTCAGAAATATTCTAGCCGAACGTGCTACCTGTACCTCTAGCGTAGCACGCATCGCATAATCGTTCGCAAGACCCCTGATTGCGAATCGGGCTTAGCTTAGACAAGACGTCAACGTCGGTTGAAGGGCGGGGGATAGAGCTCCTTACGTGTGGGGAGGAGGCTCGTGAACATTAGATGCTACCCCTATCCACCGTGCCACGCTTCCCGGGGCCAGGCCCTTCTGTTGCGCGAGTAGCCCCGTGTCCTCCTCGAACCAGTACCAACTACTGAAAATAGGTTTTGTTGAGGCAGTTGGACTCAAACAGACTTAAACGGCATATATCCTCAACCTGAGAAGATCTGCCACACTCGAGCTAGTGGTTCTCAGCCGTTGGAAACTGAAACGGCTCCAATCGTGATCCCCCCCCCCCCCCCCCCCCCACTCCAAGCACCCTACTGTACGAAGCCGTATTGTGTTTTCGAGAAAACATCCCGAAGGCATTTTAGATGCATACACAACACTGAGGAAGGCCCGCAAACGGGAAGGGTGTGTAGTTCGTGTTTGACCTCTCCTAGACTGGAAAGTACATGTTAACCACAGCGCGTGGTACACCCGTTTTTGTGTTTGCCCGTGGCAAGCCATCCGACCTCTCCGAAGGAAGAACGTTTTTCGATACGTCGCGTCCAAAAAAGGAGAATGGTAAGGGGACGGGCAGAACGTGGTATTGACTCAGTAAGAGCGTCAACACGGACGCCGTGGTACTTCATCAACAGGACAATGACACGGTGAGAGTGGGGGCGTATCTCACGAAGGTTTTTTTATTTAAAGAGCTCAACACTGTTGGGGTCCCAACCATGCCGTCGAAGAAATTAGTTTGTTTTTTTCGCAGACCGGCCCACACGTGTCTTGCGCTAGTCCTCAAAAAAGCAAATGGACTGTAGTCTAGTTGATCGTTTGTGGAGAACGGTCTGTCGAGGTCCACCCAGGCACTGCAACCGCTACCGAGCAATGCCACGGTATGGCCGGTGGATTTTGTTTGAGTGAGTTCCCCTCGCATGAACGGGGCTCGATATTTTGATTGAAACATGCCTTCCAAGAAATAAGTTCGCGAAACCCGACCAAGAATCATGTGCCCTTGTGATCCCATGGGAACGATGTCATACTGACCGGCGGTTGTGTAGTTGAGAGGAGCTCAACCGGGAAGACAGTATTGAGACAAACAGTGAAAACCCTCTAGAGCAGGATGCGTCTAGAGTGGGAGGACTTACCTGATTAAGAGACTACCCAATATGTTCGATATCTCTCGAGCATGTCCTCTCGGCGTAGGCCAGTGTATGAACGCCTCCTCTGGTCGTTAGTCGGGATCCGGGTTTTGTATCCATCGTTTACGAAGTAAAGGGTTGGGGGCGATACACAGACCGTTCCCAGTGGCAGACAGACGAAAATTGACGAATGTTGGGAAACCCGCGCCCTGTACGCGGTAAACGATGCTGCAAGATTCCAGCGGACACCACCCGTGACCGCAGCGGTTTGTCCGCGGAAGGTCACTGAGGGTAAGACCATCTACGGCAATATTTGAAAAGCAAACATGGTGATAGAGATGGTGATAGAGATGAGCGGTATTGAACAACATTTCACACGTCAGGGGGCATATCATTGATTTCCACTTCATGATCTAGATCTACGAAGGCTGATGTGTTCCCGATCTTGAAAAATCTCGCTCTTGTTGCCGGGTAAGACCCATGTTGTCTGCACGATTTAGGGCACATGTTTACTGGGCTGATTGTGTACGATATGATCCTATACAACATTTCACGGTGGCAGACAAGGAACAAGATAAGCTGGGCCCTGATCGGTTCAAGGTGTGCAACATTCGGAACATGTGAAACAGTGGGTACCCGGTCTTATTCAGTTGCTCGATTCTTGCCCACTACCCCCCCCCGCACCCATATTTCCCGATCTCGTGCAACCAGGCGCCCACCAGCTGAATCTCCAGGCTCCGGAACTCCGTCCTCCAGCCGATGTGTGGGTCCGTAGGGCTGACCTTCGGGGGCGGCGGCTTCCACCTCACCGTTTGCCAGTTCGTCGACTGAAAACTGTCGAAGTGTTCCGTCTGCCTCGATTGATTTCACGTACAGGCCGGTATGATTGATTGACTGATAAATTAGTCGGCTACATATTTAATCTGGTGCGTTTGGTTGGTAGTATTTTCGTTGGTTTGGTTTCCTCGATTGCTTGGTTGGTGGATTTGGGTCGTTTGTAGGTTGGCATAGTAGAAGATTTCCACTCATCTGGAATGAATCGGTATCAACTCACGTCGGTCGCTCCGATCTGGTTGAATGATTCATAAAGCTCAATCTGAGAGGGTTTAAAAGTTTATATCCACCCTATTCTAGAGTAAGTATACAGTATTACGGGGGACCATAGTTAACAGAACCTATGGTACACATAAAAACCTAGATGTTTAACCATTTTTACTAACAATAATCGGTCCTGTTAACTATGGCCCCCCGCAATAGTAATTCGTTCTTCTTCTGGGTTTTTCACGGCTTTCGTCCTGTGATCGTTTGGAAATGAGTACGTATGGCACGAGTGCTTGGATAATTTTGTTTAGCCTTTGCGGCGTACACACAAATCTGTTATGCTTTTGGTGTGTAGAGGGGCCCTGTTTAATTTATGTTCTCAAACATCAAGTCGTCCTGGCTGAACAAGGTGCGATCGTTTCGCGGACAACTCCCCCCCTCCTCATATTATCGAATGTTCAACGCACCTGACAGATCGCAACCTAGACAGCGTTTATCGTGATATGCCACACTAGACTATGTGCAGGATCTATATAGTGCCGATTCGCCCAAGGACACATGTGCAAAACAAGCGACCGTCCGTTTTGATAGGCTCAAAGAGCCAGCACGAGCTGTATATCCTATGCATATCATAGAGTAGACATTGTTGCCTTGAACGATCTGCACCATGAGGTAGCAATTCGTGAACTTGCCGATGTGTGCATTCGCCTACCCCCCCCCCCCCCCCCCCGCCTCCAGCACCTACCTCGTATTCATCACCGACATCTTCTATCCTACCCTCGACGACCGACAGATTATCCCTCGACAAAATGTGCGCAACGTGTGTGGAGATTGCCTGCGTGACACGGGTGGGGATAAGAAGGCGGGGAAATACCAGAAACACAGACGGGTAGGGTCGGCATGCGCATGTGGTAGCACACGACAAACAAAAAAATACGAGGGCGGATACGGCGACAATAGATTGGTCTTGACGACCAACGCCAAACTAGTTCATGTCTAAAGATGGTGGGGAAAGGTATGGGAAGGGATTTTTGATAAACCGGGCACGGAGGAGGCAGAAAAGTTGATAGGACAGCGTTGTACGTTTCAACCTGAATTCATACTGTTTCGTCTACCTCCAGCAACAACACAAACATGGTAGCACCCGCGCAGGAAGCCACCTTCGCCTCCTCAAATCCACCAACTCTCACCAGCCATCCCACCCCCCCCCCCCCCTCGCCACTCATCTCCCCACTCACCCACTCACCCACGCCCCCACCTACCTATTCAGTCACTCGAACGTGAAAGCGGTCCGAGCCCCGCATTGCCGTACAACCCACAAAGACAACCCCACGCCACAGGAACTAAATTATAACGTGACTGGTTGTGAATCCACTACGAAACATAGCCTACACCTTTTCCCACCTGGCACGCCGCAGGACATTTCTCGCGTCGATGTCTACGCACCCGATCGGTCAATCGTTATAGACGAGACACAGAGCAGTACCCAACTGACGACGCCAGCGACATACCAGATCAGACGAGAGCTACGCCGCTTTCCCTGCACCAGAGGAGATACAGCCCCGTTACTTGTGTTTGTGGAGGGCCTTAACCCCTTTAGAACCGCAGTCCCGTTTGGGGACAAAACTACTTGAAATTTGACTGGTTTGTCCCCAGAACGGGACTGCGGTTCTAAAAGGGTTAACGGCACTGAGCTCGTTATCCTCGTTGTTGGTGTAGATGGGTGTTTGACGTTTCTTGGGGTCTAGCGGCGTCACCCACGCACCGCATCGAAGCCCTGGCCGAGGAGCGCTTGAAACGAAGGCTCATGCACAGGGCAGTCGATGTCGTTGCACTTGTCGACGTAGCGGTCGAGGGCGCTTCCAGGGCTACCACGGTAGATGAAGGTGCTGATTGAATCCCACCTTGGAAGCCATCCGATCGGCATGAGAGAAACGGGACAAGGATAAAATCGGTTCACCCAACTCGGCGAAATCGAACCGGAACGCGCGCCTTGATCCGTGTGATGGTAGGAGCGCACCGAAATACCGGAAGGCACCCCTGACCAATCGCACGAGAAGCTGCACACGCCGACCTAGCCGCCCAAGAGGCGTTCTAGGATAGGGGCAGCACATTTCCGCCCGAAGGACTTCTGAATGACGGGGCACCTCACCCCATAATCGTCGGAATGTCAATCTTGTTTCGAAAACCGGCGGGTTTAAGTACTTGAGCACCGGGATTATTCTTTGGGATGCTACTAGAGTTTTCTTGAAGCTAGGTTTCGCGTGAGGTGTAGAGCTCCTCACGTCAGGAGCACAACAAAACGTTAGGGTGAACGTCTATCGTAGAACGCCTCCTAACGCGCAGAAGAATGAACAGTGCCACCCGATGGAAATCCCAGGCGCTAGGACTGTAACGATTATTACCGTACTTGTACAGTGAAATCCCCTTTGTATTCCAGTGACGGTGGCGAGATTCTCATCTGTGGGGGCCAGAAGGTGTTTGGACGCAAACGTGTGACCCGGATAAGTAGCGCGCACGTCACAAACATGACGCAATGAGCGCGAAGCAAGGGCATCGCTCCTTGGTTGACCACCTAACCTTGAGAAGGCGATCTACCACCACGACAGTTGCATATATGCCGGCGTGCGCGTCCTTGTAACGATGATTTCATCGCCTTGGAATGACCGTCTGAGCCATGGTATGGCCACGGTAGTGATTTGTCTTGCTACAAAGCTATTGTCGCCGACGAGGCGCTCCAACTTTATACTTCCGAATACTCTTCGGAATCCGATGTTGCACTTACACTATTTCTATGCTCCATACACCCCTACAGCAATCCTATTGTACTGTGTATCAGGATGAGCTGACAACCCCAGTCCCAGCGTCGATCGTTGTGTGGGGTTACGTTAAGGTTTTCTCGTGAGGCGAGGCGGCCCAAAATGCTCTGTCCACTGCACTAGGGCGTCTGGGCGGGACGACTACACTCCGACACCGGAAATGAGAAAGAAAACAAAACACCGATTCCTAACCGTCTCAAGCGACACCGAAAAAAACGTACAACCCGTTCGGTCGAATACCCAAACACCCTTACACATGAGCCTATCGAACTACTTCGTATCGCCCTTTTGGCGCTTTGTGTCGCTGCATTTTACCATGGTTCTCCCCCGAAACCAAAGGGCCACTTGTAACTACCTGCTCTTCGGCTGACGCATGACGCCTACATGTGTGCTCTGTCCGTCCTCCAAAGGGAACTCTCTGGCCTCTCCAGCGCTCGTCATGTTGGTTGGCCGCATTTCGTCTTCTGTGCGGTCATCCGCCGCCGATGATATGGTGCTCCAGCGCACGTCCGTGTCGGCAAGTCGGCCCCTTGAATCAACCACGAAAATTGGATTGTATTTTACCGGCGTCTGAGGTGTTTGATGGAGCACACCAAGAAGGTATGTGTGATCACGAGAGTTGCAAGTTGCACTCCAGATATAGAACCGAAGGCATACAGCGGATACATTCAATGTCTCGCAGGCGAGGCGATGGTGAACGCAGTAGTAGTATTGGGGACTCCATAAGTGCAGCACGAGAGCACTGGTAGCAGAAGAGCACACATAAAGAGGTTGGAAGGGCAGTCAAGAGTAGAAGAAGAAGTGGTAGGGTAGTACTAGGGGCGGTAAAAAGATGAAGTGGCCTTGCAGTGGTGCGTGCAACAGTAGCCAACCGCAGCGGCAGTAGCAGGAGCAGCGGCAGTGGTACGAGTAAGAGTAGTGCTGGCAAGATTAGTCATATCGGTTGAAACCAATGTACTACAACATAGTAGGGGCAAAACAAACTCATCTTGCGGTGTTGGTTACCAGATAACGTTGAAGCTGTGTTTGGTTTGGTTCGGCGGCATGCACCCCTATAGGTTTGGTTGCTTCGGTACGCCTTCAAACTATCCGAAAGACTCATTTTCAGCGAGGCACAGAGCCAATCGCTCAGCGGTGTTAAGCACAAGATGCAGCTACCCCCACCGCAGCACCAGTCCCAGGCGACGTGTGTTCTGCTACCTCCTGCGCACTCACTTGTGTATCGGAGTCCCAGCGCTGAGTGCCAGCATTATCGGGCCCATCACTGCAAGTTGGTCGAACAAGTACCGCGACTCGTTGACGTCTCTGGCCTACCGTCCGGGCCCACGAAGCAAGAAAGGTAAGATAATAAAATTGGACCCACGAGACGAAATTTACGAACGAAAATTGATTCGGTTATGGCTGCGTAGACACGCTGGATTGTCAACGGCGGCACTGCACAAGAGGATGCGCGTGGGATACGCGAAAAGCGTTTGGATACTGCGTAGAAACGTTCTACATCCCCCGCTTGACATGTACAGCCCACACGGGATTGTTTACGGGTCGGGCTTAGGAAAACCATTTTATCACATGTTGTTTTTGGTTCGTTTAACCACGTCTACCTCGGCCTTGAATGTGTACGTATCGGGCACAGGGAGAGCAGGTTAGAACATCGGTTGACGTCAAAACGGTCCTACATGGAGGGGGGGGGAGACTCGTACACAAATCGAGGCTACCCTTACCGCACACGGCTCGACGGCGCCCGCACCTGAACCGTAACCTGCAAGCAGCAGCAGCCCCCGCCAAACGCGGTGGCATCCATGTGTATCATGGGCCAAGACGATGGCGGGCAGATCCCTCCGTTGGAGCCAACGGACAAACCCTTCGATGGCGGTAGGAACTCCGGAGTCCGCTCGTCCCTGTAAAGGGGGGTCTGGATGTCGACCTTGTGGCGGGCACCAGGAGTGCAGAACGTGTAGAGGCGATACACATATGATATGTCGATTGTCAATGCTCGGTCGTCACAAACGGGTGGGTTTATCGAGGGTTGGATTGAAGGCCGCCCTGTGCAGGGACTGTCAATGACGCGCACAGTACAGGTCCGCCCCCATCAGACAGTGGTCTCCACGTATACAGCCAGCCTGAACGAGAAAAAATAAGCACATAGACAAGTCTCAGCCTCGTCAACGTCTGAGACATACCAAGTATAAAGCAGACCCCTTCCCGTGGGCCGACCTGGACCCGAAGCGCCATTCATTTAGTTCTGCACCTGGTAACGTCTTTACGGGGGGGGCAACCTTTGAAAGCGCAGCATACGAAAAAATACCATGAAGCAAACCGCCCAGAATGGGAACAGTCAGCCTAAGACCGATTGCAGGTTTCTTGTGAGGGGGCCGGTACTGTACCGGTAGGCGTGTTCGGTTTTCTGAGGCTCCGCATCTGGGGTGGGCTCTCTACCCCACTCATACCCCAGCTCGAGAACCCTCTCAATGGAAAACCCGACGAACAATACCCCGGGGTCGAATCATCCCACGGTGAGGGTCACACGGATTGGCTCAACCTTTTCCGGCCGGTTGCGCAACTACTGGTCTGTAGTATACTGATACTGGTAGATATGTGCTCAAGACTAGAAACACCGCTTGGTTTGCGCAAACAAACCTGAAAACTTACTGTACTTTGAAATCATTTGTCGGGTGATATTCCGGAGTTCACAAAACAACGCGCCACCCCTACCGTGGGATTGCTCGCGTTATAGGTATGTGCAACGATCATCTTTGCTGAAAAAACGAGCGTGTGTATTGCTTGAGCTGGGAAGCCCCGTCAGCAAGAAAGATCTTGGCCAAGAAGTTGTTCCCCCGCACCTACTGGTTTGTTGGGGCGTTAGGAGTGCAGCAACCCTTCCGAACCAAAACTGCGCATCTTACAGCTGGTTTGTCTAGGTTTGGACTGCTGTATACAATATTCCTACGAGCGGGACTCTACTTCACTAGTTTGTCGGATAGATGCGTGCACTACATGAACGGCAATGCTGCCTAGTTCCCCTTCACACGTTACCGAACCAGGTTGGATGTAGCCATCGTAGAGATCCGCTGAGGGCATAGAGGCAGCGGTGGCAACTGAAATATTTAGCACATTTTCGTCGCCAACCGCCTTTAGTATGTCATCGCAGTTGTAAGGGAAACTACAATCACCACCTCCACGTCCCCAGCGCATGCACGCACGCACGCACGCTTTTCGAGGGCGTTCCCAGTCAAGGGCCCTATTCAGAACGCACAATCACCGATCGAATGGTGTATTATTTGCTTTGTTCTTAGCCCTTGTGCCGGCTGGAGGACAATTACATACATACAGATGGACCTGCAACTTGAAATTCCTGGTGTATAGGACAAAGGGCGGGTGGGAGCGAGGTCGAGCTCGTTGTGCGCGCGCACGATCTTTACCCGCAGGTTTCGGTTCGTACTACTGGGCATTGGTGTCGAACATTTTTGACGAGAGTTCATCCATTGGAGAGGGCCCGTGTTTTGCAGAAGTTGTACTCCTTGGTGCACACATCTCTTGTACAAAGCCGTAGCCCCCACTGCATGTAGACGGCGAAGCAACGACCGCAGCTACCGCCCTCCACCAGACTCGGAGGCACCCCGTCTGTACAATATATATATTCGCACCACAGTCCCTGTGCTTTCGCCATCTACTACGTAGTTCAGCCGCAAATATATTTCAGTTACAAAAACGCCGGTGGAGGGACTACCCCCTAGTTTGCCACTCAAGCTCGAACCCTTTTACATGTTGTATTGGCGCCGTGTAACAAGACAGTTATATACTGGTACACACTACAAAGCCATCTCGCAGGCAATGTCGAGATAATTGGAAAAACATAGTCCAGCACCACTGTCGCGGGTAGGCCCTTAAACAGCTAAACAAAGAGGTCCGCTCAGACCCACTCTACCGAGGGTAGCCTTGACCGACTGTCGGAGGCATCTGACGCACACAAAGTCACCTTCTTCCCTCGCCTGCTGCGAGCGTTGGCCGTGTGGCTCACGATGCGTGAGATAGGGCTGATCACGGAGTCTGGGAGGTTGTCCGACTGAGCGATGGGGCCTCCGGGTGTTGAAGGCGGATAGGTAAAATCCCCTACACCGAACAATGGAAAATTGACCATCTTGATCGACGCGGTTATACAAGTGGACGGCAGAGGGATACAGATGTACAGCCGGGGGGGGGGTGGGGGGTGGAAGGGGTGATCATTGTGTGAACCAAGCTACTTTTCTCTTGCAATGGGAAGGCTGGATGATGTAGAGATGGACGTAGGAATAGGGGAAAGTTTGGAGGTGAGGGGGAGGGGGGGGTCGTGTTTCATGATTGCGAGTCGTCTCGATTATTTCCGCGTGCTATTACGGGGAACCATAGTTAACAGGGCCTATGGTATATATAATAACCCATATGTTTCACCATTTTTACTAACAATATTTGGTCCTGTTAACTATGGCCCCCCGTAATAGACGCGGGGAACGTTCGCTTCAAAGTTTGGTTTGATGTCTATTGCGACGATGCAGTACGACACCATGGAAATGTGGATGACGTGAGAAATCTCGTAGGAGTATGTGACAACTCCTCCCTCCCCTCTCCTCTCTTCCCCTCGCCCTGTTTCTTGCCGCACGCAACAAGACTATTGTCGCAAGCCTCCCAATATGTATCGAAGTGCACCTTCTCGCTCCTGGGGAACTCCTTTCACAACACGCGGTTGAGACAACGGAAGAAAAGTTTTGGTCGAAGCCGTTCACACGTTCTACGATACAGATATTTCCGCTAGAATGCTTTCTGAAGGACGGGTTTCCTTAACCTAAACTCTTCGGAATGCCAACCTTTCATCGAAACATGACGAGTTAGTATATTCGGGCCATGGAATTAATTCATCGGGATACAATCTTATTTTTGCTGAAGTCAGTTTTTGGGTGAGGTATGTGGAGCTCCTCAGGTGAAACCTCTATCGTAGAACGCCTCCAGCCCTATCTGACTGAAAACGTACGCTACATCGTTAGACTACCTTCTTGTGATTTTGCACCGATGCTCATCTTAAAACCTTTACTACATCACGGGATTGCCCCTCGGATTGCACCTTCAATGTTTCAGAAACGTACCTCTCGGGTAAGCTGAATAAGAGCCCCCTAAGTTAGGTGCCGGGTCATGACACGTTGAGGCGTGTGCCTACCACATCAGGCGTTCCCCTCAGAATACATGCTTACCGTGGGAGCTATCTCGTCGTCTCCCAAAGCCTCTAGGAGTCTCGTCCGGCGCAGCCGCATGTTCGGCTCGACGCGCGCCAGACTCGTCGTGGACCCCCCGAGGGGTCGCTTGGGGATCCCTTCCAGCATCCAGGAGCCGTACTCCGGCATCCACTGGCACCCTTCCGATCGATGCGCGTGTTTCGTTTCCCTGGTCGTCAGCATCAACAATAACAACAGCAACAACGACAAAACCAGCCACAATAGAGCAATGCCACGGTAAGAGGGGCCCCTTAAAAATTGTACCAGGGTATCCCCTTACGTGAGGAACTTAGGATTTCACCCCAAACCATAACTGCGAAGACGCATGTTCGGGCGGTACTCGACAGACATTCTCCACCCTGATCCGGAACAAAATATGCCGGGGAGCTGTATTCTACTAGCCAATAGTTGCTTGCTCAATGAATCCAGCCGGTCATACGAGCTTGGCCCTATACGTGCAGCTCCCTACCATGGGGGTGGTCGACGGCGATGTGTGATATGCTGCACATTATTCCGATGAACATAATAGTAATCGAAGTGTCACGTTTGGTAGGTGACTTGTCAAGAGGATGGTAGCCCAGGCCATTCTCCACGGAAACAGGCTGGGGTATCGGACCATGCCGCACCTTATTTGGAGCTCCTTGATGACTGAAGCCGCTCTCGTCGACACGCGCGCCCGTTTATTGCCGTGGTCCACCCTCAAGATGGCATACTCCAGCTGACGGCAAGACCATGCGCAAACGACACACAGGTGGGCAATTGTCGGCGCCGTGCCGTGTGCATTGCGGTATAGCAACCTGCCTTCACTCGGAAGTGCCAACAGCGTAGACCAGTACAAGGCCTTACAACACGTCAAATCTGCGTGCAGCTGTGGAGAAACAATGTTACGACTTTCAGAACGCCCTTCATCCAAGCGCAACAACAGACGGCACGACCAGCCAAACCACACCCACAAGGCCCAACACACATCAACACCGGTCAACCGAACGCTGGTCAAGGGTGCCGTGAGCTTTGAACAAAACAGGAAACCAACGAAAACGTAAGCACCGCAAACTCTACTGCCTCTGACCTCATCCCCCCACATGAGATCGTCGCCCCGGAACCCCTCGGCCTGGCGATATATGCACTCAAACTGCTTCAAGGCGCGTTGCCTAGTGACAAGCGCATTCACGCCGGAAACGGGATATCACAGTGACGAAAATATTTACATGTTGAGGTTGTCAATGGCGCGCGCGGGGAAGGAGCGAGGGTAAAGATGGAAGGGGGGTGAATGTCGAGCCGCATGTGCTGTTTGATTCCATTGTTGCCTTTTAGTGTTCCCGTGTCTCCGGGATCATCTAACAAAGGTGACGAGAGTCTATGAAGCCCTCCTCAATACCGCATGCCTGATCACCTTAGAGATATATGCGGAGAATACACCATTCCGATAGTGGTCGAAGCGTCATTCTTACACTGCCCCCCCCCCCCCCCCTCCTGCTCGATTACCGATCCCAGCAACGTATTGTACCCCACCGAGGCCACGATCAAGGGTTTGAAGAAAGCGTTAACATGGCCGACGTATGATCAGACAAAAAACATTTAAAGGCTTCTGCCACCGCAGGCACTACGGTTGCATGGCTAAGCCCAAACGTGTCAGACTGAAATGTTCTCCACCTGAGAACACCCACGCACCGAGTGAACGTTCGATCTGATGTTGTATCCTTCACGTGGCGAGAGAGGTTGGCTCAACACCTACGAGTAGTAACCCCACGGGATTGCGTGCAGGGTTCACCGAGTCCATGCGCAAACGATGATTTATCCGTATTTCCGATGGGACGCGCGTATCCGATGATGTTGTCGGAGACCTTTGCCCCACTCGAGGAGCTCCGTACATAACCACACCATCTAAAAAAAGGCTTGGACAAAAGCTGAGAGTGTATCGAGCGCCTAGGTCGGGGTGGCGGCTAACTGTTTTCCGAGCTCCCCCGATGAAAAAGCTGAATATATTCCCTACTGTAGGACAAACAACTACTGGAACAAGTTAGCTCGCGAAAAACCCGACCGCTTTTACTGTGCCTGAGTCCTAAGACAAACCTATCAGTGAGTATTGTTGTAACTGGAATATTAAGTTGTTCATTTTGAGGGGCTCAGCCGGTCAGACTAATACGAGCTACAGTAGGAGCTTCAACTGTTACGGTTGAATGTGTCCGCTAAAGGTTAGATTAGGCTTCCATCCACCCGTACTAACCGTGAACCACTGATATCCTCCGCACGACTTTGGGTTCAGGGGCCCGGCGAGTTCAAAATATGTTGGCCACTAAATGCCACAGGGGTATTATTTGAATTAAAAAAAATCAGTCAATCGATACCTGGAGTAACCCAAGGGGGCTGTGTACGGCGTAGCTCGCAATACATAATATTTATCAAGACGTCGGTTGATCGTTGATGAAGGAACACACCGTGTGCGTGAAAGAGCGCGAGGAAGTACATACGATTCAGGTGCTGTATCCCTACAATATTACACGCCGTGAATCGACGGGGGGACGAGGCGTTCTACGAAAGAAGTTTACGCTAAATTTTCGTAGGCTCCTCGCTTGATGATCTCCATATCTCACTCGAAACCGGACTTCAGCGAAAATCGAAGCGCATCCGGATGAATATTCCCACGGCCCAAGTACACGAAAAACGTATTTTTTCGAAAACAAGATTTGCATTTCGACGATTGTGGGTGAAGGAACCCCGTCATTCGAATCAAAGTTCTGCTGAAATGTGCTAAATCTATCATAAAACGCGTCAGATGCCTAATGGGCACATCACGCTAACGTCCCCCTGTTTTTTCTCACCGTACATGTTCCTGATACGGTATCGACTGCACCCACGTAAGAGGGTTCCCGACCCGCGGTGTGGTGTGCAACATCTCCTGTTGGGAACAGTTCTTCGGCGCCTTGGTGACGCGCACCCGTAGCGGGAAGGGGGGGGGGGTGGGGGGGAGAGAGGGGAGAACGTGTGTGTGTGGGAGGGGAGACTTCGAAGGAATTGACTGGCGGAACTCGGACCAGATGAGAGGGCGGACGGGGGCGCTCTTTATATGTGGTTCAGCAATACTCGGTTTACTTGGCTCGGGTGACACACGATAGGCTAGGTGAACAGGCCGGGCTTTCACGGTAGAAACCTCCGGTCTAGACACTTTTCATTGAGTTGAGGTGGGCGTTAAAAGGGACCTCGCTGCGTCGGCTGCTTCGATACCGTCCGCTAAGCGTGTTTGTTTAGCGAGCGCAAGAGTCGGTTGTAGACCGTACAAATGTTTTTCAATCTCGCCAAGGTCGATAGAGCGAGAGGTGGCGGCGATGCCGTCTGCTGGTGAAGTTTCCAGGTTCAGGTTTGATGTAAATGCGTTGAATTAGATTGTCAAAATTGGTTTCGGGTTGGGTTGAATTGGGTTGGGTGGGACTAATCGGGCTTGCTTCAGTGCGGTTCAGCGCTCACTCCCACTCATGGCCATGGCCCGTGATGCGGTTGTAGCCCAGCATTGCAAACATTACCAATGTGCGGACGGGATGCGCTGATGGGAATGCCATTGTACACCGTTGGACACCCCCCCTCCCCAGTTGGATCTATAGACGAAGAAAAACAGTGCAAAACGCCGAGCAGAGCGTAAACTACAAGGAAGCGTATAGGTTAGGCGTTCGCTTGGCGATTCCCTTTTGTAGTATGTGTTTGGAGGCGTGTCATTGGGATTTTCGGGGTTTCAAAGTAACCGTCACGGGTGAAGACATTTGAAGTCGGCTCTCGCCACTGGTGAAGGAGATAGGGTATAGCTCGCTCTGGACGAAAACTGGGAGAATAGTCATCGAAGAGTACGTCCGTTTAGGGTGCTCTACCGTTTAGCTAAAAACACTATCTGTACGAAACTCTACCACTCTCGGGGTTGAAATTCTTACGGGAGAGTGCGAGCCGGCGTCCCCGGTGGCTTGGTAGGTGGTCCACGTGCCTATCAGATCAATTTCGTGGGTTCAAGTCTCACCGAGTGCATATGCTCGTAGGGGCTTTTTCTTGCTTGGAAAATTGACTAGCGGAAAACGCGAGAGCGTGAGCTGGCTACATTCGATGAAAATCGACGAGCAGTGGGAATGCTGAGCCCTATGCGCGACAAAAAATAAAGGCACATACCGGGGGGGAGAAGGGACGACACCCGTGACCACGGCTTATCCGGAAGCTTGTTGAGGGTAAAACCTCCCACGAGTGAGGCTGGGAAGTGAAAGTGATCATTAAAAAAAAAGTGCAAAACCACTCTTGGCTTTCCAACGCAGTACATTCAATGTTATTTTTATTGCAGGTATAGCGCTGTGATTCCCATTGGACGTTCATCAAATTCTGATCTTATGATTTAGTCTTGAAATGAACGTCGAAACGGTTGGCATTTGTTTGCAATGTGCTTGTTGCGTCTTTCGCCGGCAACACCGGATAAGTACTCCTCGAGCGCAAGTTGCTAACATGCGGTGTGGGGTGGACTGGGGTTTGCCTCACTGCTTCTACTTCAGTTCTTCTCGGAATTTTAGCGAGCTGGTGCTTTTCTCAGCTTCGTCAAATCCTCTTCGATCAAACCACCATAGTTCCAATCCTTCCGTAGGGATAAGCCAGTTCGCTGTCACGCGTCACGTTGCCGCCCCCTTTCAAACAATTGTCAGGGGCAGTGTATGTCCGCTAACGGTCAGTCTATAGAATCATACGCAGCCAAGGCGAAATCAATGTATGAGCGAGCGTGTTCCCCTATGTCTCCTTCGCTGGTCTCTATTTTACTGTACCACTAGGCGTATCACAGGCGTCACCAACACAATAGGTGGGAGGGGAGCAAGTCGTGACAATGCGGATGCCTTTGGGGTATGGAACGGGACGGTCGCTGAAACACATCTCGATCACAGCGGGGGAGGGAAACAACGAGGAGTTTACCAGGTCGGCACGTAAACATATATCCTCACGATCAGGCGGCACGGTGGAGCAAGAACAAAACATCTGCCTGAAGGGGACCGTCGTAAAGGTGTTTGTGCGCTGCTGTTGACGGTCATCTCGTGGGAGGTGTCTGGTGCGTCCGCGGTGCCTATGTTGTATGGTTGACTAAGTGAACAAGTAAGGTGACTCATAGGTCGGTTTTGATGGCACGGACTGTAGATAAGCCTGTTTGCTGTGACGTCTAAGATAAATGTTGTATACCAAAATATTAATTTCGCAATTTATTGACGGAAATGGACCAATGTAGACGACGGGGACACAATGTTCGTTTTTCACAGTACTTCCACGCGACGGGATCGACGGCAACGGCCCGAAAAAGACGACCAGGACGCAGAATTGGGGTGGGACAAGACGGAAAAAAGAGTCTTTGATTGCGAGACGGGGCGGTACGAGCAAATTCTGTCGGTTGGACGGGACGGCAAGGCCAGAAATTCGCGACGGAACTGGAAGGTAAACACACAACGGGGAGCGTATGTTTTCGGTCGCACGGAACGGAAATGCGCAATAGTAGATCGACGACCGACGGGCCCAGACGGGAAGGGACAACAGAACGATAACTATTTCCGTGATGTCGTGTCGTCCCCGTGTTGACGTCCGGTGATAAACCTCGCAGTCTCTGTTTAAAGCAATATCCTACTCTAAAGACATACCAGGGAGTTTCTACGTGAGCAAACTTACGCTCCAAGCGAAACTCCACGACAAGACGCGCAACGGTTGGCCAAAAAAGGGCTACCACTATAACCACTCTGCTGCGCTTTAGTCGACTTCATTTATTCACGCTGCTCCGACTGCTATATCCCGAGTTTAGCTTGCGTTCACGGTTGAACGCGGCAGGGCGCATGGTTCCTGGCGTTTAGAACACGTTCATTTGACTCGGGGGAAATTGTTAACCGGCCGTCAACTTTAGAATTGCACAAAGCAGCATCACCTTGTGTCGAAGTAAGTAGCAACGTGCCTGCTGTACGCCGATCGTTCCGCTGGTCCCGCCATTAACCTCGACGACCGCTAAGGTTGAGGTCAGAGATTCATATCGCAAGTCTAGTGGTTTTCATTAATGAATAGTACCAATCGTCGACGCCATTCTCAAGTGGGTTAGGCACAACACGGCGCGAGTCGACGAGGGAAGGAAGTGCTGAACCTTTCACGCGATAAGACGTCAAGGCGCGTGCCTTGGTGGGCAAGGGAAAGAAGGGTCTGCTTGGTGACCCTGGATTTTAGCCGAGACCAAAAGGGAACACGGGGCAAAACGCGCGAAGAAAGTACGAAACAAATTGAAACACAACAGACACATAGATTCTCGTAGCCGACACAAAAACCGTAACTTCGGAGGTCAGAAGCAACAACACATATGCAGCACACGATGTGCATTATTGGGGGTAAGAAGAGACAGGTATGTCTTGACCAAAACCATAGCCCTTTGAACGTCAGGGCCGAGAAATGAAATACCTCTTGGTGTCGTAGATAGTGTATGCCAACCGTGGTGTTCACTACGTAGTAAGACGCATTTGCCTGTTTTGCAGCGTTTGCTGTCTACCCCAATTTTTCGAGATCACGGCACAACTTGGGCAGTTGGAGCACCCAGGTTTCACCACCTATTTAGTAGGAATACGCAGAAACCAATGTTTTACATCGCATGTATTAGGTTCGCTCTAATTTTCTTGCTGCCTCTTACTATTGCAACAAAAACTCCTGGGTCCCACAGCAGGCTCTCGTCCGCCCTCTCCGCTACAGTTTCCCGACCTGCCTTTCTTTGCCATCGCGAGAAGACCTTAGCCCTCCCTTCCGAGGGTAGAAGACGCCGGTGTGTCTTGACCTAAACCCTAACCCATTGCATGTTAAGGACTGGGAAACACCTCTTGATATCTCGTGGACGGTGTCGACCGCGTGGTAGGAGCCATCAGCCTGTAAGGCACCGCCAGCCGCCCACTGCATTCACTCGAAGCTGGGGCATAACTTGGGCCGTTGGAACACTCTGGCTTCATCGGCTAGAAGAATAAAACATACTATTCTCCCGTTTCCATTATCCCCCCCTTCCCACTGTTCCCACTGTAGTTGCAACTAGGATCCGAGGTCACACGGCAGACTCTCCACCTTCCCCACCACGTTTTTTTGTGGCGTGCTTGTACCATCGCCAGAGAAATTCGGTCCCCTTTTCGGAGGCAGGAAACGACAGGTACGTCTTGACCTAGACTCTATCCTTCTCGAAAACTCAATCGTTTGATCGTTTAAGGCCGGGGAAACACCTCATGGGGAAAACGAGAGTTCGCGCCAGATGTACTGTCGAGTACATTGTGAGTTCGCCTGGCCTATTCCGCACAACGAGCCGCCCACGGCTGTCATTGTAAGCGACGACACAGCTTTGGCAGTTCGAACACCCTGGTTGCCCTTCCTGGGATATTTGCAAAAATCTTTTCCCATCCCATTCATTATACTTGCGTTATTGTTTCTCTCTCCCTGCTTCATAATTTGCAACTCAGAACAGGGGAGGCGTTCCACGGTAGAGGTTCACCCTATATTTCCCGAGGCTCCTCACTTGAGGAGCTCCACACCTCGCCCGGGAACTGACCTCAGCAAAATCAAATTGCTTCCCGACAAACAATCACATGGCCCAAGCATACACAATGTCTTTGTTCAAAAGCAGATTGACCTTCCGACGATTTTAGGTTGAGGAGGCCCGTCATTTAGAAGCCATAAAAAGCGGGAATGTGTTACCTCTGTCGTAGAAAGCGTCAGGGGTCACACAGCAGCCTCTTCTCCGTCATCCCCACCATGATTCGTGACTGGCGTTGATCATCGCAAGCAGACTTCCAGCGCTTTCTTCCTGAACCAACTCGCGTCGAAGTGCGCCTACCCACGCTATGCGCTCTCACCACCGAACACCGTACAGACAATAGTATCCCTCGGTGTCTTCCCGTTTCTAAAACAAAACCGTCTTTTTCTGTACCAACACGACTCGGTGCGGAGCCACATTCATCCGTTTTGACCTCACCACGTCATTGTGTCTGACTCGATCTGCTGTATACGTACCTATCACAAGGTTTGAGAGACGCCACACGCATGGAGGTATGCCCGACGGCCCTCGTTACTTAGTGGATGTTCCATAAACTAGTTATTTTTCTCCTTGGCGACCCCCAGGCGGCCCTTTCTAAAAACCTTCAAATTTCCATAGAAGTACTAAGGGATTGGGGGGGGGGGGGGGTGTAGTCGATAGGAGAGATGTATTCGATCTCATGTATGGCCGTAGTCGTATGACCATAGACCCTCGCATCCCTACAATGCCAGGACGAAGCATGTCGGGTTTTCACCGACCAGACAGATATTGATTGCACCAAACGCGAAGCGCTGTGAGGTGTCTGGTGATTCGCATGAAGGGTGAGCTGCATCCTACTAAGAACCGCTTGCGAGGTGGACTTGCATATCGATGACAGCTTCAGATGAGGTAGTTTAAATTCCGGTGTAGCCACTTCCAGAGACAGCAATGAACTTACTATGTAACTGCCTCTTGGGTGCCTTACCTTGAACACTACGTGATGCGATCAATTCCCTTGTTCGGAGTAAAGGTTCTTTACCTCGCACAGATGATCCAACTCGACAATCAGCTGAGGGGTGGGGGGGGGGGGGTGTAGTCGATAGGAGAGATGTACTCGATCTCATGCATGGGTGTTGTCGTATGACCATAGACCCTCGCATCCCTAGACTGCCGGGACGGAGCATGTCGGGGTTTCTGCGACCAGACAGATATTGCTTGAACCAAGCCCGAAGCGCTGTGAGGTGTCCGTCGAGTCCCATAAAGGGCGAGGTGCATCCTACTAAGAACCGCTTGTGACACGGACTTGCATATGGATGACAGCTTCAATGAGGAATTTTAATTTCCGGTATAGGCACTCCAGAGTCAGCAATGGGAGTACTATGTAACTGCCTCTTGGGTGCCTTACCTTGAGCACTACGTGATACGATCAATTCCCTCGTGCGGAGTAAAGGTTCTTTACCTCGCACAGATGATCTAACTCGACAACCAGCTGTGGGCGACCACCCAAAAAAAAAAGAAGCGATACCCTGGTTGGCTAGCTCGCGTAAGTGGCGGCAAGTTTTACAGTGTCGATGCCAACCGACGCCAACCCAACCTATATAAAATTGGGGGAGGGGGGGGAAATGAACCCCCTCTAGACCCTCAACTAACAGGCATGGAAAATACAAACCCCGACGACCCATGCATCAGGCCTCGACCTAGATCAAAGATAGTGACAGGATGGAAGATGCAACGAGTCATTCATACTTCGATCGGTCGTTCCATCTCCCAACCGTGTGATTGTTTGTACGGGTCCATGCAAACACAATGAATTATAAATCCTTCGAATTATACCAGGTATACTTTTAGAGTATGTACTTGCCCAGGACTGCAACCCTCAACCACAAGGTGGTGATGCCATCGCCCCACGGGTAACAAAGCGTAAAACCCCCCCCCCCGGGAAGACCGATGGGCATAACCCGCAACGAATCGTTCGACTGGAAGAAAAAAAGTGGAGCGCGCTTGGTTGGAGTCGTTTGTCCCAGGTTGCAAGGTTTGGTTTGGTATTGATGAGATAGGCCCACGACGGGCGGTATGATTTAGGTGTGATAGGACCGTATGGGCGGGATGTTCTCTGCATCTCCGGATCCCCCGAGCTGAGGAACAACTCGGCATACCATTTGTGTGTCACTTTGGGTCCGTTCTACGCCTACTGATATACATGCCTTGGAAATGGTCGTCGGTTGTTTGGGTTAAGCTTCGGGCCACGCTTGGGGCTTCTGCACTATAATCGAGTAAGGAGGCTCATACCTATTAGATGCGACCCCTCGAAAGAAGGCACGGCTCCCATGGCAAGGGAAACCTGCTTGCAATGGATTGTTGGCGGTATCGCGGGCATTGGTCTCGAAGAAGAGATACCGTCGCGGGGGTACTGCCGCAGGGAGAATGCGGCACGCTTAATTGACACGTACAAAACCGATACGCACGAAAGAAAGGAACCCTAAACGCGCATCAGAACGGGCGGTGGTACAGCTACAACAAAAGTACGGCACCCTTCTGAAAACTCGAAAGCAGAACCTGCATGCCTACCGCTTTAGACGTGCTTCGGCGGGTTTCCTCGGAAAAACTGTGAGTGACTACAGAGTACCAGGTAGATGGCATCAGTCCCGCCATTTCAGGGAATAAAGACCTGGCACATGCCTCATTCAAGCTCGCCACAAGGTGGGTGTTTTCGTGAGGGAATATGACTAAGCCAGTCACATTGAATGTGTATAAATAGTCGTGATTCGACCTCCCCCCACACCCTACCCATACTTAACTTGTTCCGGAGTGTATCTATCGCTTGTCGCAGGCATACGCGGAGTAAAGCGGCGGGCATCAGCCCAGCTAGCATACAGTACAATAATAAGCCCTAGAATAACAACATATTATAGCTCAATTGATCGGGGCGCCAAGTAAACTGGATGGAGAAATTGGGTTCAGGGGTGATCGCAAAAGCAAACCCTACACACTGCGGCAGTCCCGGTCAGCGATCCAAACATTTATTTGTGCTCTTTGGTTGGGGGAAACCGTTTTCTTCGATGTCAGCAAACAAACCTCAGCGGTACTTTTTTGTTTTTGTTTTTCTACTTTTGTATGCCCAACTACGTGATCATATACACGTAGTGCTTGGAAAAAAATACCAGGAAAATATGACATATTATAGTTCAATTGTTCGGGGCGCCAAGTAAATTGTATAAAAAAAATTGTGTTCCGCGGCAAGCGCCAAAGGAAATCCCACATAATGCAGCAGTCCCTGTCGGCGAACAAAACATTTATGTTCTCGGCTTGGGGGAAACCGTTTTCCTCGATAACGGCAACTCTCAGTGGTACCTTTTTTATTATGCCTAACTACGTAAGTAATTATGAACACATATGTAGTGCTTAGAAACCAAATATATGGAATATATATACAAGTATGTATGAGTAAATATGCCTAATTTAGGGGGAAAAAAACTGTTTTTCCGACGTACAGGGGGAAAACATCGCGAATTTCCTATCGAGAAAATGATCAAAGTCGAATGGAAGCACAATTTACGTCCACACTAGTACCTACCAGTACGAGTTTAATGCGTCCAGAAAAATACCTACGAGGCGTTCGCCGAAGTTATCTGAAACAATCAAAACTTCACTACACTCACCAATATTCTGTATTTTCGGAGGGAAAAAAACAAACCTGGTAAAATACTGAGAGTGTCTCTCCAATAGATTGGGCGTGTCATGATTCAATTCGAATTTGAGCACTTTCCCTATAATACGTAGAAAATTCAAGCATTCTGACTCCAATTTTTTAACAGATGTTACTGTTTCCAATCACCACTCAATAGTACAGATACCCCACATCAGTCGGACACCTACTAAGAAAACCACGGGTTGAATTAATACAGCAGTTGGTACCTTCAAGTAAACCGGTTTTCCCCAAACGAAAACCACAAGGACAGGTTCGCCAGAGGGGTGGCCGAAAATGTTCTTCCCAACACCTGACTTCGAACTATTCAACCTCGACCCCCCCGACAGGGGGTGGTCCTTCTACGCCTGCACAACAACTATATACGAAAAACTGAGCACCGGCGACAGTAGAGAGCCCCCCCCCCTCCAAGGGACGGTTGAGAGACGCCCCCCCCCCAGGGAACGGGAAAGAGCAGTCCATTACCGCGAGATGGTTGAGAGATGCTCCTTCCCCCGGGGGGACGGTAGAGACCCACCCCCCAACCCCTCGCCTTGAGCATCCTATAGTACTATAATCATGTTACTACTGACTGCGCGACGTGTAGGCCACAGCTGCGTGGTGAGAGCGACCGCAGCCGTAGGAAGTAGTAAGCGGTCCAAAGGAGCTACCTGGTACGAAGGAAGTATTACAACCAGGTGGGACTAACAGCTCAATGAAAAGCGGCATGGTAAGCTGAATGCGGTCTTTCCTTTCTTCGGCACAATGTAAAAAGACACCCAATTCGGGCGGATAGAAAGGTAGATAGTTCCATGGACCGTTGCAACGATAATCCGTCTGGGGAGCCAACCACCGACCACGTCTCGCGTTACTGACACCTCGTCTGCCTTCGCGCGAGAAGATTCGCGAAAAGTCGTCGACACCCATAGATCACCTCGTGACATGGCTGGCAAAGCCGTGGAACAGCAAGACCACGCTAAAACGATATGTACCTCGCCAGTAATGTATGCCCAATAACCACTGGACCATGCACTGTAAAACAAATGAGCGAAACAGACCAATACCAGATATAATGTGTCGTATATATACGAGGGATGTGATATGAGGGTACATCATTATATGCTTCACTGGTAGTATGGTCACACAAGTCAAGCGCCCTCCACACCGACAACCGGCCCCATAGATAGGCGCAAACAAAACATGTGTAAAAACAAGAAATCCAACCCTCCGGCGAGGAGGGGGGGGGGGGGGGGAGGGGCATACTCATCTGTTACCTAACTAAGTCACTTGACCATTGATCACCCATCCTTCTCGAGCAGGGGCACCGTTCCCACTCCCATAGTAGACACACCTCAAATTTTGCAGGAATGTTTACGGTTATCCGTCCGTGCACGGTGCGGGTTTTTCAAATCGAAAATCCTACGGTCCGGTTCGGTGCGGTTTTAAAAAAACGAAAATCTTGCAGTGCGGTTCGGTGCGGTTTTCAGGTATTGTAAATCCTACGGTGCGGTTCGGTTTTGAGATATATCCAACGGTGCGGTTCGGTTTAGTTACATATCATACGGTCCGGTTCGGTTCGGTCACCCGTTGAACCGGTTTATCTACGGTGCGGTTCCAATCCCCGTGGGGAAAACCGTAAAACACACGCTTTTCTTTACGGTGCACCTTATATATAAACCGTGCTAAACCGCGGTTTCGTACGGTGCTCAGGCTATTATCGGGGCACTATAACGAAACCGCTGTTTGTCTACGGTGCACCGTATGAATGCACCGTACAATACCGCGGTTTCGTACGGTTTCTGGCGCTTTTTCTCCGGGCTCTACGTAACCCGAACGAGCGCTGCTTGCTGCACAAGCAAGCTCTGCTGCAAGCAAGCGCTGCCGCAAGCAAACGCTGCTGCAAGGAAGTGCTGCTGCTGCAAGCAAGAGAGGCACCTCAAGCAAGCGCTGTTGCAGGCGCTGCTCCTGCTTGCGGCTGCTGCAACAGCTGCAAGAGCGCGCACCCTTGACGTCACGCTCCTGTGATCTTTGCCGCTCCAATCCTCTCTCGGGCTGAAAGGACAACAAAGAAGGCGACGGCGTTGCTTGCACAGCGAGTATCGAGAAACGCAAAAGTTAGGTCGCACGTCTGCCTGTTGTTGTTGGTGCTGGCTGCTGCTTACTGCTTCTGCAGCTTGCTGCTGCTGCTGCTGTGCTGCAGACTGCAGATAGATACTGCTGCTAGCACCACTTCTGTTCAGCTCGTTGGATGCTGCAAAAGGGCTGCCGCTGCTGCAAGTGCTTATTTTTCAAACACAAGAATCCAATAGATGGCAAATTTTGGTATCCGATTGTGCGCAGGACGGAAGGCTTCGATTTTGACTGTCTTTCCGACGGAAATCCTGGACACACAAACAATATTATGCGCAGGGACTCTAATAATGTTTGAATTTATTCTTTCAGTTTTTACAGATGATGCTCTAATACCCTATTTGTTTTGTGGTATTTTAATATGTCCTACTCTATCCTATTATCCGGCAGGTGTACTTCCGGAGACTCGGAGTATACCAGGTATAACATGTCAGAAATATATAAATATAAACAATTAACCTTACACAAAATAAACGTTTTTGGTGTTTCAACCACAAAAGTATTCGAAATATGAATACCATAAGATCAACCAAGCCAACGGGATCCATTTTGACACGAAACCGTGCCGAAACCGTCATGAGCCGTGCGAAACCGTGACCCTGTTGGAACGTTCCGCGACCGATGGAACGGTGGGTTTTCTATACGGTTTCAAGTAACCCGCACCGCTAAAAAAAACTATCGGTTTTTGGCACCGTCTCTTGACGCACACGGTGCGGTTCGGTTTCTTGTGATAGTTCCTACGGTGCGGTTCGGTGCGGTTTTCGAAAATCGGAAATCCTACAGTGCGGTTCGGTGCCGTTTGCAGATATCGTGAATCCTACGGTGCGGTGCGGTTTTGTGATAAATCCTACGGTGTGGTTTGGTGCGATTTTCAAAAATCAGTAATGCTACGGTGCGGTGCGATTCGGTGCGGCTTTAGAAAATCGGAAATATAACGGTGCGGTTCGTTATTTTTTTATATCCTACGGTGCGCGGGGGTTTGGTGCGGTTTTCCTATTTTCGGAAAACCTACGGTGCGGTTTGGTGCGGTTAACCGCACCAAACCGCACCGAACCGATAGGAAAAACCGCACCCTAGAGAACCCCGAAAATTGGGAGCTCATTACTTTGTTTCCATACATTACATATAATTTGTTTACTAAACCAATCCCCTCCCTGTTTCGCCGCTTGTGCCCACCATCTATCCCCTAGAAAAACATCGTATTGTCGCCGCTATCTAGTGTACCACACTCACTCCTCGATGTCACATTCCCCTATTTCCCTCATCTCCTCATCTGACACATACATCCCGTGCCTCCTTGAACGGTTCACGTTCTCCTCCTCTAGGGGTTATACCTTCTATTTGTTCGCGACACGGACACATATGTGCATCTACTTCCTCCTCCTCCCGGCTACTGGTACACATACCTCTTCATTTGCCTGGCAGGTCCATCCAGGTCACCTCCACAAAATGGCAGCTCCAGCTTTTGCGCGAAGTCCATCGGGTCGTGCAAATACGTTTTCATTCATATCCCTTCGCTTAATCTCCAGTATATATCTAAGTGTTTGTCCGATTTCACCTTGACGTTTAGCGCTAGCATTTCCCATATTCTTATCCTTTCTTATACTTCGGCATTGTACCTCCCAAGCTTCTCTTCGGACATCGTGTGTTATTGTTTTACTCCTATACCCTTCCATGATTTATCGCCTGCCTTATTCCACCTTATTCCAGCTGGCCGTTTTGACACTTTCTTCCGTACAGCTCTATCAACTCGTGTAACTGGCAACCTCTTTTCCGGCATGGTACTCACTTACCTTGTATTGCCATATCAATTTTCTCGTCATGTCCCTATTTATCATCGAGTCGGGTGCGATCCCGGTCCTGCTCTTAATAATGTATTACTAGTCGTGCTTGGGCATCTTACTACTTGTTTTAGCTGTCATCTGCACTCTCTTTCCATCAGTTTTACTAACTTCGCGATCCCTTCCCATACTGCTTCTTCATATTCTAACTATGGTAATCTCACATTCATCAGGATACATCTCTTGATCCGGGTGTCAAGGTGTGTGTGTTCTTCACAATAAACCGTTCCTTCTACCCGTCGACATCCAGCACAACTAGTTGTGTCCGTGCCGGTTCTTCAATCCTAGAAGAGATAGAAGTTCTGTGGTCACGAGTCCATCAAAATCGCATCCATATTGCCTATATTTCACCCTATCCCCTCGGCACGCCGGCTCTCTATGTTTCTGACAAAATGTCCAGTTTTTTCAGATATCTTATTATTTTCGGATATTTTCATATTTTCCGGCAGGTGTACTTCCGGAGGCTCGGGATACATTAAATATCAGACATAATATATATTTACACGTAAATATAATCAATTTAACTTTTTGTTTTTCAACCACAAAAAATATTCAAAATATAAAATACCATAAGATCAACCAAGTCAGCGGGAATGCGTTTGACACGAGACCGTCGTGTCAAAGCCGTCGTGAGCCGTGCGAAACCGTGACCCTATTGCACCGTTCCGCGGCCGATGGAACGTTGATTTTTGGACGATTTTAGGTTAACCGCACCACATCTTGACGCACATGGTGCGGTACGATTTCGATGGCATTCCTACGTTTCGGTTGGGTGCGGTTTCAGATATTGCGAATCCCACGGCAAGGTTCGGTGCTGTGATATATCTTACGGTGCGGTTCGTGTGGGTATAAAAACTCGTAAATGCTACGGTGCGGATCGGTGCAGTTTCCTGATGTCGGGAATCCTACGGCGCGGTTCGGTTATATTTGAAATCCTACGATGCGGTTCCGTGCGGGTTTCCCATTTCGAAAAACCTACGGTGCGGTGCGGTGCGGTTTTCAAGATGCAAAAAAATTACGGTGCGGTGCGGTGCGGTTAACCGCACCGAACCGCACCGTAAAGAACCCTGATAAAAAGGCAGCTGCAGTAAGTATTGGAGATCGTCATAGATGTCTTGTTGAAGAACTCAAGCCTTTACAAGCCACCGGGGGGTCGACGGGTGTACATGGTTGTTGCTGTTGTTGTTGTTGTTGTTCGCACATTAACTCTCTGACGAAGGAGTCCGTGGTCACACAAAAGGTGCTGGAGCCCTAGGAAGATCCGAACCCCCCCCCCCGAAAATTGGGCAGCCTGAAAATACACGAGACGAATAAAGCGCACACGAGCTAAAAGCAATGTGCAAACTGAACTAATATGGCAGTGGGCATATCCTCTCAACTCTAACATAGAGTACCCCCGTTTCCACCACTAACCAACTCGTGGCTGCTGACTACAGCGGATGCTGTCTGAAGTGCTGCCTGCACCGTACGAAACGCACGGTAGTCGTGAACACGAAAGAGGAACACACCTGCCTGCTATCTGGAGTGCTGTCAGAGTGAAGACTCGTGGATATGCAGTGAAAAAAGGAGCAATCGAACCTTACTACCACACGAATATCAGCGATCGCCATCTCTTCCTGGACTGTCTGACACAAAAAGGTGCAGCACAGATATGACACCACGTCCCTGATAATTGCGTAGGTTATTCCCCATGAAGGGTAAACAACTCGTTAAACTACAAAGACCAGTGACGACGTTAATAACAAGTACCGGTAGATACTATTCTGCCTCGTGAAAAACAATACCAGGAAAAATCAAACTATGACTCCTTCTCTCGTGATGATAGTGTGCGCCAGATCATGGGTCTCCGTGCACCGTCTTCCTGCGGCTCCTCATGGCCTCCTCATCGCCTTGACCCAATCCACCCGCTCCTTTGCGCGTGCACTCGTTGCCATTCCTTTCCAGTCGATTCCCTTTTTCCGTCATCCCGAAAAAACAAAATGCTCCTCGCACTTGCGGTTCTGATCTGAAAAATAAAAATTCTCGCGCAGGGGGAGGTCAATCCGTCTCTTCCCCGCACGTCGACGCTCAGTCTCCCTCCTCCATCGTCGTCGAATCCAGCCTCCTACCGGCGAAATAGACTGTGCCGTAGTGTGGCCTGTGGTGTCGCCTGCCTCCGCGCACGGTCACCCCGATTTGCTGCTTTGCCGTAGCTGCCTAAAAAAGACGCGCGAATCGTAGGTCCGCGTGCCTGATGCACACACGTACGACCCAACTCTACTGCCGCCTGGGCCTGGCGGCCACAGGCAGCAGCAAGAAGGTGTCACTCCTTGAGGGTGAGTCCGGGCTCACACCCGCCAGAAAGACCTACCCCACTCGCTCTTAGCCTGATAGGGCATGCCTCGCAGCATTCCTTCCCGAGGCAGCGAGGGGAACGGAGATACCCGTTGTTGGTGTGTTTATGGCCGAGACTGCGGTTGGGATCGTTGCAGCTAAGGAGGTGGGCAAGTTGTGCCGGGCGATCCTCCAAGCAGCCGGACGGTTCGTTGTGATCACGTGACACAAGGGTGGGCGGAGCTGAGCAGACTGCGGCATGCATCTGGGATTCTGTTGTGGATGTCGACCAAGCGAATGGGCAACAACAGTCGTAGTGAAACCGTTGTTGACGAAAGGAGGGAGAAAGCGGTCGACAGGTTAGCAAGCTACCAGGACGACTTTTTCCTAGGTCACTCGTTCCGCAAACCTCTGCCGCTACTTCGAATGCGACGCTGTCTATTGTGAACTGGTTTTCCTGCTTCCCCCCTTTGCTCTTATTCCTGTGACCCGTTTTAGTTTGTATATTTATTTCTTGTTGGTTGTTTGTTTCTGATTTGCTTCTGTTTTCATGCATCGTCCGTAGCAGGTCCCCCGGGGGGGGCAGAACAGCGATGCTACAACCGCTCTTGCTATTGTTTTTTCTCCCATTTTGTTGGGGTCTCTTCTTGCCAATGCTTTTTCCTGTCCTTCTTTACTTGATTTTGCTTTTTTAGTTGTATTTTTTCGAATTTTCGTAAAGGTTTACTACGGTACGTATACCTGGTACCAGGTACATGTTTTATGGCTGTCTTATTTTCCCTTCGTTTCAAACAAATGTTTCGTGGGTGGATGACGAGACTGATTCGTGTCGGGGGATGGGGCATGATTGACGCAAGCGGGAATGAGAGCAGAGACAGATTAGCTATGTACTAGACCGACTAGCAGTTAGACACTAACAATACTGCTCGTATCACAACCCGCTGCGGCTGCTGCCTGTAGGGTAATATTGTTTGCTGTGTTGTGCTTCGGCTTGCCTGTTCTTCCCTCGGGTTCATAGTCACACACCATCTCCATGTATCGTGTTGTATTGTCTGTGTCGCTTGTTTCGTTTGTGTTATCCTATCAGCCACATCTCGTTCTTGGTGACCATGGGGTATGCATCTCTCCAAGATGAAATAATAGACACGGACACTACAGTAGTTGTGCTGGGTGTCCAAGGGTTGAAAATACAAGGTTGGCTGCAAAACGAAAAACACACACCAAGAGTAGAGGGAGGCACAAAGCGAGACACGCGGGCGAAATTGCAGCAGTGAGCGCCTCGTACGTCGTCTCTGTTTTCACCAGTACTACGTTTGTTCTACCCACACCACCAACTAACCACCACACAGCGACCGTAGTCCTTACCTCTCTACAAACTTACTTCAGGGACAAACTTGAGGGGTAGCCCACTGATGAATGCATCTATATCTTCGAGGGCAATACAGTTTTTTATTTTATTCCTCTCTGCTCGATGCACAGCCCGCGTCGTGCCAGATGGTATGCTTCCAACTTAACAGGGACGCTCATGACATCAAACGCATCCGTATGCCGTCATCACAGGAGTAATCCCTCACCACATGCTTCGCTTGTATAGCTCCGTCGAGGTCCAGATCGCGTCTCCAGCAGGCAGCATCGGGAGCAGGAGCAGAATCAGCAGCAGCAGCAGCTGCAGAACCAGCAGCAGCAGCGGCAGGGAGTCGCCCCTGATGCGATGAGCGGTGGGAACACCTATCTGGGTCCTTCCCGCTGCCTCCTTCCCCGGCCGAATCCCTTCTCGAGACCGGTTCGTCATTGGTGCAGATGTCAGCCATTCCCCTCTCCTCCTTTTACATCAACCTTCTTTGTCTGTAGCGGTGGCGTCTCCCCAGCTGATGGTTAGTGATTCGTCAGGAACGTGTGCCCAACATTGATTTGGTTTTGACTGTTGTATCACACGTGTCGGGAGGGGGCACGCAAAGGCTTGAAAATTCACTTCTCCAGCCCCTTCCCGACCGCCGCGAAAGTACAGTTTTTTTGGCAAGTAATTGTTTATGCCTCCGTGGCTGCCAGGTCTCGGGGCGGGCGTGCCCATCTTGGAATACCGGTGGAAACACAGAACATATCGCCAACCAATCAATGCCTCCCGTGGTCTAGTGGTTGACCTCGAACAACCATGAGAAAGTCGAAGTTCGGGGTTTCGAGCGGTGCCATGTTGTGTGTATGTCCAGGTGTGTGTTTTTTCTTTCATTTTTTTTAACAAATATGGACTGCTGTGAGCAGCGCTTTTTGTCCATATTTTCGACATGTTTTTCGCGCAATTTTTCAATCTTCCATATATTCCTGTTTTTTTTTCCAAATATTGGAATGTTAGCGAACTTGATATTTTTGCTTCTGGAGAATTTCACGAATAGTGACAGAACGCCTCCGTATATCGATACATACCTCCAATTATTTCCAAACTTTGGAAAATTTGGAAAAAACGCTCTCCGATAAGAATGAGCCTGATAACTCATATCATAGCGCGGGTAGGCAGACGTCGACGTCAGTCCACGATGGAAGAAAGTAATACCAGGGTACAGTAAGGGTTTATCGCGATAGCAATGGAGGCACGTACCGCATTAGGGAGGGAGGGCGGAAAGCCTACCGTGTGAACCCAGGTCTGAGTTACGAGCAGTAAGGCAGGATGAGACAAAACAAGGGTTATCCAAGTGACTATCATAGTGACTGAGAATTATGGCGGGACGGGACAGCTTTGACTTGCTTATCGGGGAAATAAATAAACATGGGACAAGCCGGGACGGTATAATAAGGAGATGGAAAGTTGACGGGGCGGGAGGGGACGGGACAACGGGTGTATAATTCCTTAACCGGACCTGACAGTAAAACTCAAACGTGGCAGATATTTTTAGGACGCGACGGAAGGAAACGGTAAAACATGTTTCCCCTCGGCGGGACGGGACGGTAATTATTAATATTTCTCTTGCCATTCGACAGTGTTCAGCATGATCTTCGACATGGATCACTCATAACTTTCCCGAAAGAAGAAGAACTCGGAAACAGAAGGTTGTTCACGGGACGGCAAACATATTATCCCGGCTTCGCGCTGTCAGGTCGGCACGGTTGTACGTGAAGAGTTTCCCGCACGGCGGGTTGCGCGCAGGTAGCTGTCCCAAACCGTTCTTTCTACACGTCGACATCCAGCACAACCAGTGTCCGTGCCGATTCTTCAATCCTAGAAGAGATGTAAGTTCTGTGGTCACAAAGCTACCGCCACAGAGATACTTTTTTTTTGTTTTTTTTTCTCATCCCATTCATTATCTTCGCACATCTTCTTCTCTCTCTCCTTCCAACTCGTAACTCAGATCCGGGGTCACATAGCAGGCTCTTCTACCCCCTTCCCGCTACGGTACGTGCCTTCATTTTTATCGCGAGAAGATTTCAGCCTTTTCTTCCCTCGTCGACTCGCATCGAATTGTGCCTACCCACGCTGTAAGGCGCTCTCAACAATTGAATCCTTTTTTATTTTAGCAAATAAAGTCAAAGTCCGACCCACCTGGGGCTCGAACCCAGGACTCAAACAAGTAGAATTCGAGGTTAACCACCTGAACCACCGGGGCGACCGGTACAACGTTGCCACGTACCTGGTATGCAGTAAGCACCGCAGTGGGCAATGCAATGCCATGTCATCGTACTAAATACGACAGGCACGACATACACAATCTATGTGCGTGTGTGTTCTTCACGTTAAACCGTTCTTTCTACCCGTCGACATCCAGCACAACCAGTGTCCGTGCCGATTCTTCAACCCTAGAGGAGATACAAGTTCTGTGGTCACAAAGCTACGCCACAGAGATACGACGTATATAATAGAGAAACGAAAAGAAACAATACAAGAGAAAACAAAAACAAAGTAGACAAACGGAAAGAGAAAAAAACAAATGAAAGCAAACACTAGGAGAAACAATCTGTCGTGCCCCCCCCCCCAGGCGAGGTGGCCAACACACTTGAAAAAGAACGAGCTGGAAAAAGAAAAAGAGAACAAAAACACCACTGACTGCTTGTGAACATAGTACCGTAATCATGCGAAGGTTGGCACCCATCGGATGGTTGGCGCCCATCGGAGAGATAGCGCCGGGGTGCGATCAAAACACAAGATAGAAACATTCAATCGTGTTTTCGCACCCCCATCGGAGAGATCGCACTCCGTTGAGGATCGCACCCCGGCGCGATCTCCCCGACATAAATAGAAACTTGAGGGCCACCGCAGCGGGTCTGTAGTACCATGGTAGGTAATATTCTCATTTCTTTCGCACTCCGATGAGATACGTATCACCGGTGCGCCACTCCTCTCAAACGTACTTTACCAACGCGTGGTAGGTCAAGTCGTTTTAGGTATCGCACCCATCGGAGAGATCGCACCGGGGTGCATGTACGCAGCACCGTTGCCCCAGTACGGCCCGTTGTATTTCGATTCAGCAGCGCACCCATCGGAGAGATCACACCGGGGGTGCGCCAAAATACAAGAACGGCATGATGTAATTGTGTTTCCCCACCCCCATCAGAGAGAACGCACCGATCGGAGAGAAAGCACCGGGGTGCGATAAAAAACACCACGTAGAGCCATTTAAAAACGCGATCGCCCCCGGTGCGAACATTCGCATGATTACGGTAAGACATAGAACCAAAGAGAAAAAATAAATAAATAAATAACAAAGGGAAAATAACTAGGGAACATAAAAGGCAGACCAAAGCCCAAAGCACCCTCCAGGTGGCGGCAGCAGTTTGTGGTACGAGTAGTATAGCCAGGTTCCCCCTGCTAATCCGCCTGGTACCTTACTACCCAGACTGCCGTCTCCGCCCTGCGTTCGTCACCTATGCCCAGCCCCTTGGCGTCAGACAAATACGAAACGAGCAGAGCAGGTTCGTCATCGAACCACGCCACACGACTCCTTTACAGTTTAGTACGGCTTATCAATCAGAAAAGGAAGAGAAAAAAATAAAACGAAAATCACGGAGAGTCAGCTCAAGACAGAAAAAAACAAAACACAAAGAGAAGACAAGGGAATACCACGTTCGAACCAGCTGCACCAGTTGGTGGCACTAGTATTAATAGTATAGTCCTGTTCTACTTCCTAGTGGGCCTGGTGCCTTGCTACCGTGTTTGTCCTCTCGTTCCTACTATCGTCTATTAATACCGCAGTTTCCCTGCTATCCCTGTTCCCCCCCCTCTCCGCATTCCCTTGGTAGGGCTTTCTGCCACTTCTTCTTTTGACCCCTCCACCTCCATTCCCTTGGACATCTTCCTCGGCGGATGCGCGGCGCTGCCTACTCATCTCAGCCTCAGCCTCGTGCCACCGGAGTATTTGTGATTGAATGGTACAGTAGTAGGAGCAACTCCAGTCATTCTTAGTTTCACGACGGACTACTCTGGTAGACTCGATTGTACCACGTACAAAAGTTATTCCTGGCAGGCTGGATGCAGAATGTTTATGTTGGTTGGTGATGTCTAATGGATGGGGAATGTGAGTTTTAGCATCACGGTTTGTCTGTGTGTGTTCTTCATACTTAACCGTTCTTTCTACCCGTCGACATCCAGCACAACCAGTGTTAGTGCCGATTCTTCAATCCTTTTAATAGAAAGAGATACAAATTATGTGGTCACAAAGCTACGCCACAGAGATACTACGTTGCCACGTATGCAGTAAGCACAGCAGTGGGCAATGCAATGCCATGTCATCATGCTATTAATAGATACGACAGGCACGACATACACATTCTATGAAATAGAGAAATGAAAGGAAACAATCAAAGAAAAAACAAAAACAAAGTAGACAAATCAAAAGAGAAAAAGAAGAAAAATGAAAGCAAAAACTAGAAGAAACAATGTATCGTGCCCCCGCGAGGTGGCCAACACTTGAAAAAGAACGAGCTGGGAAAAAAGAAAAACTGTACCAGTACCTGGCTATAAATACCGTTCCCCTCGCTGCCTCGGGAAGGAATGCTGCGAGGCATGCCCTATCAGGCTGATAGCGAATGGCGTAGGTCTTTCTGGCGGGTGTAAGGCCGGACTCACCCTCAAGGAGTGACACCTTCTTGCTGCTGCCTGTGGCCGCGAGGCTCAGGCGGCAGTAGAGTTGGGTCGTACGTGGTGCGTCAGGCACGGAGACCTACGATTCGAGCGTCTTTTTTAGGCAGCTGCGGCAGAGCTCAATCGGAGTGTCCGTGCGCGGAGGCAGGCGCTACCACAGGCCACACTACGGCACAGTCTATTGCACCGGTAGAAGGCTGGATTCGACGACGAGGGAGGAGGGAGACGGAGCGTCGACGTGCGGGGAAGAAACGGATTGACCTCCCCCTGCGCGAGATTTTTTATTTTTCAGATCAGAACCGCAAGTGCGAGGAGCATTTTGTTTTTCAGGATGACGGAGAAAGGGAATCGACTGGAAGGGAATGACAACGAGTGCACGCGCAAAGGAGCGGGTGGATTGGGCCAAGGCGATGATGCGGCCGTGAAGAGCGGCAGGAAGACGGTGCACGGAGACCCATGATCTGCGCGCACACTATCATCACGAGAGAAACAGTCATGGTTTGTTTTTTCCTGGTATTGTTTTTCACGAGGCAGAATAGTATCCACCGGTACTTGTTATAAACGTCGTCACTGGTCTTTGTAGTTTAACGAGTTGTATACCATTCATGGGGAATAACCTACGCAATTATCAGGGACGTGGTATCATAACTGTGCTACACCTTTTTGTGTCAGACAGTCCAGAAATAGATGGCGATCGTTGATATTCGTGTGGTAGTAAGGTTCGATTGCTCCTTTTTGCACTGCATATCCACGAGTCTTCACTCTGACAGCACTCCAGATAGCAGGCAGGTGTGTTCCTCTTTCGTGTTCACGACTACCGTGCGTTTCGTACGGTGCAGGCAGCACTTCAGACAGCATCCGCTATAGTTAGCAGCCACGAGTTGGTTAGTGGTGGGAACGGGGGTACTCTATGTTAGAGTTGAGAGGATATGCCCACGGCCATATTAGTTCAGTTTGCACATTGCTTTTAGCTCGTGTGCGCTTTCTTCGTCTCGTGTATTTTGAGGCTGCCGAATTTTCGTTTTTTTTTTTTTTTTCGGATCATCCTAGGGCTCCAGCACCTTTGTGTGACCACGGACTCCTTCGTCAGAGAGTTAATGTGAGAACAACAACAACAACAACAACAACAACAACAACAACCACGCGGTGATGTCGACCGTGATTGTTTGAGTTCCTTGGCCTTTTTCCATGGAATTCATATTGTGGCAAATGGAGGCTATCTATGCCAGAAAAATAAATAAAAAGGATTCAATTAATTGTTGAGAGCGCCTTGCAGCGTGGGTAGGCACAATTCGATGCGAGTCGACGAGGAAAGAAAAGGCTGAAATCTTCTCGCGATAAAAATGAAGGCACGTACCGTAGCGGGAAGGGGGTAGAAGAGCCTGCTATGTGACCCCGGATCTGAGTTACTAGTTTGAAGGAGAGAGAGAAGACGATGTGCGACGATCATAAATGGGATGAGCAAAAAAAACAAAAAAAAAACAGCGAAGTTTCAATAAAGAAATTGAATTTCAAAGATACCCGCCAAGAATTTTCAGATCACGCTTCCTATGGGCCACGTAAAAAACGAAAAAATCCCATCTTTTGAAAAAGCCCCGAAAAAGCAAATTTGGGGCCGATGTTGGCAAACATCGGCTTGAGAAAAACTCAGGCCGATCTTTGGTCCGAAGCGGCGAGATTCCGAGTCCTTGACAGACATCGATCAACAAATTCAACGATTGCGTCATGAATTATTATGAACGGAGTGCGTTCGTTAGGAGCTCCGACCCACCCTAGGGTCGCCGTCTTCGCACCATGGCCGGTGTCATGTGGCGGGAGCTGACCAGGCGTAAGATAAAAAAAAACATATGGCCGCTGGTTTGCACAAAATCTTGAGCACTGGAGTTTGCGTGTGTCAGCTCGAAGCTGGTGTACGCGTAGCGTTTGTCAGCACGACGTGGCTGGTATACGCTCAGATCCGCTTATCGATGGCCGATAAGACACAATCTGGAGAGGGCAAACGCTTAAAGCTGCCGTTAAGCAAACTTGTATGTGTATAAGCTTCTCTGTAAGATAAATAGATGTTGTTGGCGACTCCTGGCCAGTGTTGATTGATTGTGCTCAGCAGATGAGCTGATGATGATGAGAAGATAGATGTAGAGTGAGCTCAAAGGGGAGGGCGGTGCGCGTGTGCGCTCGCAGCTCGCAACAAAGGACGACCCTTACATTTCGGTCAAACAAAAACAAAATTAGGGAATACCAGGGTATATCGTGGGGTACATAACCATGACCACCGTGTAGCCTATGTTGTTCCTCCAACCAGGACCACAGCAAAACTATGCTACCGGTCCCGGAGGGATACTGAAGACATCCTTTCCAATATTTACCAATGACAGCACGTACTAAATGTGCTGTCTGCCGTAGATCGTGTACGTGCGTACCACAACATAAACAGTAGATCCATGGCATTACTTACTTGTCACTGGGACTTTATTCTGTGCGTACGGGCGCACAGCAGTATAGATATGTGTAAAACAAACAGCTGCTGCTATCCTACTATAACTCAGACTGAAAAACTGTCTGTTGTACCTAGAATGCGTAAATGCGTGTAATCTAGTAACGAATATGATGGCTACTGACGAGTATCATCTCTAATACCTCCTCCCGTTAAGCGTACCTGGTACACTTTTTTGCTCTGCGTTACATGCTAGAACTTCTTAATAAAGAATCACACATGCAACGTCAAGGAGTGATGATGTTTTAGGAACACTTACTTGTACATAATGTACCTTCATGATGGTTCCAAGGATGATCAGGTGTACATGATGTACCGACCGTATGAGATCCAAGGAGTGAATTCAACACATAAAGGGCAATAAAATAACTGAACATAGAAACGTTCTGTTCAACTGCTACTGCAACACCTGTTTGTATGAGGTGGGTGTGTACCTGAACTACATAGGGTTGCTACAGGAGTACTTTATATAGTGAAAATGGTTCGTCGATCCGCTACAATCACAGGAAATAATAAACCTGGTCGAAAGTTCCTGCCGCCCCGAAAACAAACAAAGGAACAATGTGGACGATCACTGCAAGTGGTTTACTGCTTGCTCGAAAGACTACCAGATACAGTAGTACATTACCAGAGTTCCCTGCTGTATCCCCCAGGTGCGTCCCCGGGTAAAATAGAAGATGTACATGATGATGACGCTCCAGCTTGTTGCGGTGGTAGTGTTCCATTCTCTGATGATGACATTCTGGTCCCTCATGAGGAATCTTTTGTTAAATATTACCAGTTCATACTTCTGCATTTTCCCGCTTACCATGAGGACAGTACGAGGCCACGATGTGGTTTGACGCCCTCCCGCTTGTCCTGAGTACAGTACGAGGCCACGATTTGGTTTTGACGCCCCCCTCGATACTGCTGGATGCTCTTTGTACTGCTGTTTTCTCTCGTTTGACGAGGGCGAGCTGTACGGCTGTTTTACCTCATTGGACGGTGAAGCGCATGGCTCCCTCGATACTGCTGCACTCTCCCGCGCGTACGGATTACAGGATGTATTAGCATTTAAGTCCAGGATACATTTGATTTTTTCTTTTCTTTTCTCACTCGTGCTGGCTGCGGTACGAGGCCTACTGCTGTATTCTCTCGTTGGACGGTGGAGCGAAGGGCTCCCTCGATACTGCTGCCCTCTCCCCGCTCGTACTGAGCACAGGATACATGTGCATTTCCCCGCTTGTACTGACTGCAGTACGAGGCCGCGATTTGGCTTTGAAGGCGAGGGGGGGGGGGGGGGGGCTGTTTCCCCCCCTCCCCCCTCCCCCCCTCGATACCGCTGTATGCTCTTGGTCGATACTGCTGTATGTTCTTCGTGCTGCTATACTCTATCGTGGGACGGGGGCGAGGAGGGTGTGACCCTGCGTATGGTACTGTTGTGCTCCCTCCCTCCCATCCGATACGGCTGGTTTCTCCCGCTTGACGAGGGAGTAGAGGGTAGGGTCTGACGGTGTCTGGTACCGTTGTGCCCCCCCACTGCTGCACTGCCGCATCTACTGTTGTGCTCCCTCCCTACATCTCGATACTGCTGTTTTCTCCCGCTTTGACGAGGGAGTAGAGGGTATGATCCTACGGGGTCGGGTACTGTTGTGCCCCCTCTCGCCCACTTGATGCTGCTGGTCTCTCCCGCTTTGACGAGGGAGTAGACGGTATGATCCTACGCGGTTTGGTACGGTTGTGCCCCCTACCTCTCTCTCTTTATACTGCACCGTTCTCCCGTTTGGACGTTAAAGTGGAGGGTATGGTCTTCCGGGGTCTGGTACTATTGTGCCCCCTCCCGCCCACTTGATGCTGCGGTTGTCTCACGCTTTGACGAGGGAGTAGAGGGTAGTATCCTACGGGGTATGGTGCTGTTGTGCCCCCTCCCTCCCCCTTGATACTGCTGTTTCCCCCGCTTTGACGAGGGGTAGAAGGTATGATCCTACGGGGTCTGGTACTGTTGTGCCCCCGTCCCCTCTCTTGATAGGGCGGTTTCTCCCGCTTTGTGGGTAGAGGGTATGATCCTACGGGGTCTGATACTGTTGTGCCCCCTCACTCTCTCTAGATACTGCAGCATTCTCCCGTTTGACGGGAAGGTCGAGGGTACGATCCTACGGGGTCTCGTACTATTGTGCCCCCTCCCGCCCACGTGATGCTTCTGTTTTCTCCCAGTATGACGAGGTTATAGAGGGTATGATCCTACGGGGTCTGGTACTGTTGTGCCCCCTCCCTCTCTTTTGATACTGAATCCTTCTCCCGTTTGACGGGAAGGTGGGGGGTATGAACCTAAGCAGTCTGGTACTGTTGTGCCACCTCCCGCCCACGTGATGCTCCTGTTTTCTCCCGCTTTGACGAGGTTAGAGAGGGTATGATCGTACGGGGTCTGGTACTGTTGTGCCCCCTCCCCCTCTATTAATACTGCAGCAGTCTCCCGTTTGGACGTTCAAGGGGAGGGTATGGTCCTACGGGGTCTGGTACTGTTGTGCCCCCTCCCACCCGCGTGATACTGCTCTTTCTTCCACTTGTCGACGGGTAGAGATTATGATCCTACGGGGTCTGGTACTGGTGTGCCCCCTCCCCCTCTCTTGATACTGCGGTTGCTCCCACTTTGACGAGGGGTAGAGGGTATTATCCTACGGGGTCTGGTACTGTTGTGCCCTCTCCCTCCCTCCTCATACTGCTGTTCCTCTCGCTTGAACGAGAGAGTAGAGGGTATGATCCTACGGGGTCGGGTACTGTTGAGCCCTTTCCCCCTCTCTTGATACTGCAGCATTCTCCCGTTCGACGTTAAAAGTGGGGGGTATGGGCCTACGGGGCCTGGCACTGTTGTGCCCCCTCCCTCTCTTTTGATACTGAAGCCTTCTCCCGTTTGACGGGAAGGTGGGGGGTATGAACCTACGGAGTCTGGTACTGTTGTGCCCCCTCCCGCCCACGTGATGCTTCTGTTTTCTCCCGCTTTGACGAGGTTAGAGAGGGTATGATCGTACGGGGTCTGGTACTGTTGTGCCCCCTCCCTCTCTATTAATACTGCAGCAGTCTCCCGTTTGGACGTTCAAGGGGAGGGTATGGTCCTACGGGGTCTGGTACTGTTGTGCCCCCTCCCGCCCACGTGATGCTGCTCTTTTCTCCCGATTGACGAGGGAGTAGGGGGTATGATCTTATGGGGTCTGGTACTGTTGGCCCCTCTCCCTCCCCCTTGATACTGTTGTTTCTGCCGCTTTGACGAGGGGTAGAGAGTATGATCCTACGGGGTCGGGAACTGTTGTGCCCCCTCCCCCCCTCTTGATACTGCGGTGTCTCCCGCTTTGATGAGGGGTGGAGGGTATGCTCCTAAGGGGTCTGGTACTGTTGTGCCCCCTCCCTCCCTCCTGATACTGCTGTTCCTCTCGCTTGAACGAGAGAGTAGAGGGTATGATCCTACGGAGTCGGATACTGTTGAGCCATTTCCCCCTCTCTTGATACTGATGTTTCTGCCACTTTGACGAGGGAATAGAGGGTATTATCCTACGGGGTCTGGTACTGTTGTGCCTCCCCCCCTCTCTTGATACTGCAGCATTCTCCCGTTTGACGTTAAACGTGGAGGGTATGGGCTTATGGGGCCTGGTACTGTTGTGCCCCCCCCCGCCCACGTGATGCTGCTGTTTTACCCCGCTTTGACAAGGTTGTAGAGGGTATGATCTTGCGGGGTCTGGTACTGTTGTGCCCCCTCCCTCTCTATTAATACTGCAGCATTCTCCCGTTTGGACGTTCAAGCGGAGGGTATAGTCCTACGGGGTCTGGTACTGTTGTGCCCCCTCCCTCCCTCGTGATACTGGTGTTTCTCCCGCTTTGACGAGGGAGTAGAGGGTATGATACTACGGGGTCTGGTACTGTTGTGCCCCCTCCCTCTCTCTTGGTACTGCAGCATTCTCTCCTTTGACGGGAAGGTCAAGGGTATGATCCTACGGGGTCTGGTACTGTTGTGCCCCCTCCCCCTTTCGTGATACTGCAGCATTCTCCCACCTTGACGAGGGGGCAGAGGGTATGATCCTCCGGGGTCTGGTACTGTTGTGCCCCCTCCCTCACTCTCGGTACTGCAGCATTTTCCCGTTTGACGTTAAAATTTGAGGGTATGGGCATTCGGGTCTGGTACCGTTGTGCCCCCTCCCGCCCACGTAATGCTGCTGTTTCTCCCGCTTTGACGAGGGAGTAGAGGGTATGATCCTACGGGGTCTGGTACGGTTGTGCCCCCTCCCTCTCTCTTAAGTACTACAGCACTCTTCCGTCGAGACGTTGAAGTGGAGAGTCTGGTTCCGGGGTCTGGTACTGTTGTGCCCCCTCCCGCCCACTTAATGCTGCTGTCTCTCCCGCTTTAATGACGGAGTAGAGGGTAGGATCCTACGGGGTCGGGTACTGTGGTCCCTTCTGCCTCCCTCTCGATACTGCTGCTTTCTCCCGCTTTGAGTGTTCTCTCGCTTTGACGGGGGAGTATAGGGTAGGGTCCGACGGTGTCTGGGACGGTTGTGCTCTCTTCCTCCCTCTTAAACTGCGGTGTTCTGCCGCGTTGGCGTAAAATAGGAGGGTATGGTCGGGGTCTGGGACTGTGGTGCACCCTCCCTCCCCCTTGATACTGCTGTATTCTCCTTTGGGTCCCCGTATATGTGGGGACACTACGGGTTTCCCCTTTGCTTGTGTCTGAGCCGCGTGTGTCATGCTTCGGGGGTGTTCCGGTGGTACATGGCCCAGTCGTCATCCCGGTCTTGGCTTACCTTCCCCTCCCCTCACCCCAAGGCCCCGACCGTTGCGTCACCTCGCTACCACGATCGTTGCTTCGGCTACAGTTCCAGCAGCTTATCGTGGAGATGACCCGGACCTGGAGGAACTCGGCGGGGAGCTACAACTGGTACGACTCTGGTACTGTTGTGCCCCCTCCCTCGCTCTTAAATACGGCAGCATTCTCCCGTCTGGACGTTAAACGTGGAGAGTATGGTCCTACGGGGTCGGGTACTGTTGTGCCCCTCCCGCCCACTTGATGCTGCTTTTTTCTCCTGCTTTAACGAGGGAGTAGAGGGTAGGATCCTACGGGGTCTGTTACTGTTGGGCCCCCTCCCTCCCTCTCGATACTGCTGTTTACTCCCGCTTTGACGAGGGAGTAAAGGGTATGGTCCTAGGGGGTCTGGTACTGTTTTGCCCTCTCCCTCTCTCTTGATACTGCAGCATTCTTTCGTTTTGACAGTTGAGGGGTAGATATGACCCTACGGGGTCTGGTACTTGATACTGCTGTACTCTCTCGTTCTGACGGTGGAGGGGAGGGCAGGGTCTCACGGGATCTGGTACTGTTGTACCTCCTCCTTCCATCTTGATACTGCTGCATTATTTCGTTTCGGCAGTCGGGGGGAGGGTATGATCCTCCGGGGTCTGGTACTGTTGTGCCCTTTCCTCCCGCTTGATACTTCTGTATTTTCTCGTTTGGCGGTGGAGGGGAGGGCATGGTCCTACGGGGTCAGGTACCGTTGTGCCCCCTCACTTCCTAGATACTACCGTGTGCTCTCGTTTGGCGGTGGAGCGGAGGATATGGCCCAACGGGGCGTGGTACTACTGTGCCCCCTCCCTCCCCCTTGATACGGCTGTATTCGCTCGTTTTGACGAGGGAGGGGAGGGGATGGGCCGATAGGGTTGGGCACCGTGGTGCCCACTTACTCCCCTCGATACTACCGTTTTCTCTCGTTTGACGAATGAGCGGAGGGTATGGTCCTACGGGATCTGGCACTGTTGTGCCCCCTTCCTCCCCTCGATACTGCCGTATTTCCTCGTTTTGATGGTGGAGGGGAGGTACCGTGGTGCCCTCACATTCCCGCTTGATACTGCTGTATTCTATAATTGACGGTGGAGTGGAGGGTATGGTCCTATGTGTCTGGTACTGTGGTACCCCCTCCGTCCCTCTTGATACTGCCGTATTTTCTCGTGTTGACGGCGGAGTGGACTGGTACTGTTGCGCCCCCTCCCCCCCTCTTGATACTGCTGTATTCTCTCGTGCTGACGGCGGAGTGGAGGGTATGGTCCTGCGGGGTCTAGCACTGTGGTGCCTCCTCCCTTCCTCTGGATACTGAGGTTTTCCCTCGTTTGGACGGTGGAGTCGAGGATATGGTCCTACGGGGTCTGGTACCGTTGTGCCACCTCCCTTCCTCTTGACACTGCTGTATTCTCTCGTTTTGACGGGGGAGGGCAAGGTATGGTCCTCCGGGGTCTGCAGCTGTTGTGCTCCCTTCCTCCCTCGCGATACTGCTGTATTCTCCTTTGGGTCCTCGTATACGTGTCGATACTACGGTAGAACCTCATTTTGACGATAGGAAGCGGCGACCGTTACCTTGGCCATAGACACTCCGTGGACTGGCGGGGGACCCGCTTGACTCAATCTAATATGATGATATTTGCGCTCACATATGACGGCGCCCCTTTGTGGGTCTCATATGCGCTTTCGATACTGCAACGCCACAGGTTTTGTTGGCATATATGTATATTGTTTCTTATATATATGTGTATGTATTTTATTTATTTTATTTTGTTCGATTGTTTTCAGACACCAACGCAACTCGTTATCCTCACTTACTTTTACCGTATTAACATCCATGTAGATACGCACGGAGTTGCGTTGCCGGTGTCTGTGCAATCGTCATGTTTTCTCGACGACCGGCCCGGATACACAGCTTCGCTTCAACGCTTGCTTACAAATATATACTTTGTACCAAGGGGGACAGAATTATGTCCCTCGTTTGAATCGATTAACTCACCAAGGTTGCCACGCGTGTCTTCGCGGGGCTGCTTATGGTGTTATACAGCATTCCGTATACGACGCTTGCTGGCAAAGATTTACTTACTCCGTACCAGGGTGGCAGAGCTATGCCCCTGGTTGACCCGATTACCTCAATTATGGATACACGCGCGTTTCGCGAGGTGCCCTTTTGCGCTATATGATACCCCGTATATATAGGAGTATCCTCACCTCTTTCCCCCCACGGTGCGCTGTAGATGGTCGCCGACGGTTAGCTCCGACGCCTTGATCGACGCCACGCACACGTGCGGCCCGTTCTTCTCCCCACGCCCCCCTTGGATACCGACGAACGCAAGTGGGCGCACACGGGAGCCCGGCCCGCCTCGGGAGTATGGCCGTCCGTGGCGGATGTCACTCGTGACCCCTTGCAGGGTCTCCTACGGCGTATTTCGTGGGATGCTCCGATATGGGATGCGGGGGGGGATGGGAACCAATTCGTGCCGGGGTTCGTGCGCCGGCATGTACGCTTCTGGCACGACATCATTCTTAAAGTGCACCCGCTTCGAGACACGTTGGTGTTGTACTTACGCGATGGAAGGGGATCTTCACGATCTTCTCCTAAGGGAATACCGGGGTCCGTCGAGTGCCGGCCCGTATGACGTCGCCCGATTTCCCGGAGCGGTGTTCCACAACCGTATCCCGTCAAGGTTCACCAGGTTTGTGGACGACGAGGCACGAGCCCTCGGCTTTAGACTTCCGTACCAACGGGTAACGGGTGCCCACGTTTCGGCTACTACTGCGCCGGGACGGGCAGCCATCACATAGTGGCGCGCATATATTTCGCTGGATCGGGCGTCTTCAAACGCTCTTCGAGGCTTACGGTCCCCCTTTATTTGGTGTTCTCTTTCGAACAGAACGGCACTGGCGGAAGCCTCTCCAGGGTGGGTCACCTCTATGTGGGGAGGCAACGACCAGGGACTTGGTTCGGTTTGCGTTTTGCTCTACGTGTCAGGAAGAAAACGTTGCACACTTAAATTTCTACTAGGAGATGCGGCGCTCACCCGGTTCGATCATTGCCGGCCCCACGGTATCCGGCGCGGGTGCCTGTGGTGGTGGATGTTGATAAGACGCAACCACGTCAACGCCAAGTATTGGCGGCGATGGAGGGGCGCCCCGGGCAAGTCTGAAAAAGCAGGGTGGCACACGAGTTTTACGCGTTTGTGCTCGTTGTTTCGGCGGGGTCTCGTGCTTGGCAAACAGCTACCCTAGACGATGTCTTTAATTTCCTCTGTTTCCTCGACACGCAAGGGAAAGGCACCAAGATGGTGCATGATGCGTCTTGCCCAGGTGTGGGCCACGCGGGCGACGATACGTGCCTGACGGGGTCTTCGTGTGCTAAACGGTATGTGGCCGAGACTATTCGAAACGGTTTGGGTCGAAGCTGAAAATATTGATGAAAGAAAGCGGGCAAGGAGAGGAATGGGACCCCGTCCGCCGGGTAGGAAGTCCGTGCTCGAGCCCGGTGGTAGATTCGTGCCTCAGCTTCGTACCTGAGGAACAGAAGCAGGTCGGGATTCAGGTCAATCAGGCGGTGCCGATGCTGGAACACACACTCATAGATCTGCCAAGCGACATGCGGTTGCGTGCTCAGGTGGCCAGCTCTCTGGCAGAGCGTATTTTACTGACCCGAGATATCGCCTTGTATTCCTTGGCCCTCCGGCCGGTCACGGCGTGCATCTTGGCCGCACAGCGCATTGGGTGGGACTTAAGCACTGGGCACCTCTTCCCCGTTGCTACGGCAGAAGGTGGCCGGGGCTATCTCCCTCTCTCCGCGGCCCGTATGACGGTGAACCGGCAAAGCTATCTGCGAATGGCAGACCTGCCGAAACACTTCACGATGCACTCCTTTCGAGGGGGAGGCTCGCTCAGCAAATCCCTGGCCGGGACGGCTGTGGACGAGATCGTGAAAATTGGAGGCTGGAAGACAGAGTCAGTTGCAAGGTACTACATCGGGGTTACCTCGAGTTGACAAGTAAGTGCGGGGTAGCGAGAAGAAACGTGGCCAGAGGTACGCGGACGCTAGCGAGCTACCGTTGTCGCTGGAGTTCAGAAAGGACTTTGCGGCGTGTGCGAGTAAGGACTGAGTTCAGGTGATAGAAGTTTGGGTGAGACTATTCTGCCCCGGACCGGCGGTCAACTACAAAGGCAATCTGAAAGGAGACGTAAAGAAGTATGGGCGGGACCATAGGCCGGCGCAGGAGGCCTCATCCAATCCAATACTTACATTAAATGATTCACGGTAGAGAGACAGAATACTACAGTAAAATGGCGATCCAATCAATGGATTCATATTTGGCACAAATAATGGAACCATTGATTATATCGAAATGTCTCGAAATTTGTATCGAATCGAGGTCATTCCTTCCTTTCGCTCCCGAAACCTCGTGAGCTTTATGAGTTGGTCGCGACATTTCTTGAGACCATCCCACCCACCCGGCAGTAGGATTAGTATTCTTGGGCTTGTATATCCAGATCATTTACAGGTATTAACCCCGTGATTCGCCACTTTACTCAGCGCGGGGGGAAATACCGGACGGGACCTCTTGCCTGGCGCAGGAGGCCTCCTCCAATCCAATACTTACATTAAATGATCCACGGTAGAGAGACATAATACTACAGTAGCATTTATGATGAAGGTCTCACGGCCACGTCGAGTGCCATTAAAGTGCAACTTTTGAATTGTCAACAGTCGGCCCCAACATCCAGACTCTGCCTTTTTTTTCATGCCTAGTGGATTTCTTCGTTAAACGTTTCACGATTATAATGTTTTGAGTGGATATCCGAAGCCATGCTACTGTAATTCACTTTGCACACATATTTGATGTTCCATGTGTGCCCCTTCTTGTTCTCGTGTGTTTTGTTTGAGGTGGGAAGCGTGATGGTTCCAAGCCGAATTTTGGATTACTACGAGTGTTGGAATTACTCGCTACTAGCTACCGTAGGGCTTCAGCACCTACCTGTGCGTGACCACGCACTGCTAGATTTGAGAGTTGATGTGTGAGTATTCTTCATTCACATCGAACCGTTCTTTCTACCCACCGACATCCAGCACAACCGTGTGGTTGTCTCATACATATGGTCGCATGGGTAGCAAGTCTTCTTCGGTACAACGGTCAGCGAATGGAACCAGGGGAAACGAGAGAGTCACAATACTAAGCGATAGCAGGAACCCCGTATTAGGCGGCCGGTATTTCATGTCCTCAAATCGCAATGAGTGGGTTCCCCTGAGCGATTGCCCGCCGTACATTGCAGGTGGTTTTCAACCGATATGATATTGACGTGTGTCGACTGTAGCCTTTTGAGTAGAGGCGTTCTACGGTAGAGGTTCACCCTGAATTTTCTGAGGCTCCTCACTTAAGAAGCTCCATACCTCACCCGAAAAATGACGTCAGCAGAAATCGGATGGCATCCTGGAACACAGCGGGAATCGCCGAGTGACATATTATACTGGTTCGTGTTTGGTTTGTCTTGCGATGGTTTCGTGCAAGTATACCGGGCTCCTTTCGTTGTGCGTAGTTAATCGCCTGCGACGCTGTGGCAGCGTCTTACCTCAGCTCTTACACTTTCGAGCAAAGCCAAACGTAGTTACGATGGACGACGAAGCACCGGAACGTTTTTAACGTTCATCATACTCCTGGATCAAGATCCATCAATAATATACGGATATTGGCCGAAATCAACTCGCACACTAACACACCATGACGCACCCCCCATAACCACGACGCCATTGTATTTGTAACCGTACTCGCAATCGCCTTACCCTAGCCTAAGGCAACCCAGCGAAGGGTAGACCAACAAACGGAACAGGTACCAAGACAGCAACACAACGAACCTCTCCAACCGCTAATGTATTCAGACAGCGGCTCAGCAACTTAACACACGCACAATGTAGTGTACGACAATCGGACTGGTCGGCTGGTATCGAGCTTATCGTCGCAACAACAATCTCGGAAATGTTGGGCTTAAACCGCTCAAGTTCACTAGGGTTCTTAGCTCTCGGCCTGACAAAAAAATACATGATTACGGTAGGCCGTTCAGCCCTACACAGTATAATTACAAAATGGTCCCATTTATGCATAGTACCCAGACGCTGCTAACAGAGGGGAGATAGTGCTCATGAGGCCTCGAAAATCTCGCCGCGAGGGGTACGAATGCACCGGCCCTGCTCTCGAAGAAATATTGCATAATGCTTCAAGCTCTCTTAGCCCACGCACTCTTCTACTTATCCCAACAGCATGAACTAGAGTGGGGGCAGTGCGCATGGTGCCTATACCGTTATTCCGCATTGAGCACAAATATACCGGGCCTCCTCTCGAAGTAAGATTATACCATGCCACAGGCTCTCTTAGCCTATGCACTATATACAGTAGGAAACCACCACCAAAATGTTCTGAACATGCAGCTTATTATCCCGATCCGAGCGGAGGGGGTAGTGGACACACTGTCCGACAATGCACCGATACAGAACGGCGCCACCTCAAGCCCGTTGGGCGAACGGGCACTTCGTGTAGCAAAATGGCCTCTTGAATCCTTCCCGTCGTCCTTCTACGTTTAGACGCAGCCTGGTCTTTTCAATGGGATAAAACGTGTAGAAATACGGCGAACAGAAGGGCGACAAACGTCGGGGGGGGCTGCTTGGTCTTGTGATAAACTGTCGGTTTGGTTGGGGGTTGGGGGTGATCCACTGCTACTGGCATCGAGTACAACATCATATTTCATTGATCCATGTGATATTGTTGAAACTCACAATATTATCCCCCCAAAAAAATCATTCAGCTCTCAGTCATCAAAGTGGGCACAATAGGATTAAGACACGGTACAAACGATATGTGCTAAATGACACTTTAAGCAGGGTCACAAAACATCCGGCACACGTCGTGGCCAATACTTTGTGCGCGACCTACATTCGTGCTTAAGTCACCCTCACGAATATTCGCGAGGACTACCACGTCTAGCGACCACGGATACAAGAGGTTTTTAAAATGACGCATCTTGCCTTGTGGCAACACAAGTCTGTAGTGCATCCGGAGTCCATGCACAATGTTTTGTCAGCGCCGTACACGGCAGTGTAGCTGTTCGGGCACGGGTAGTACGAGCAAAATGCCTCGCAGCATTGCTTTTCCTCGCAATTAATTGTCGCCTTCGCACTTCACGTCGTGGGCGTTCTCGATCGGAGGGTAACCGTTGGAGCAGCAGATGGAGTTGCAGTACTTCGTGTCAGCTTTGTTATCCCCTGCGCGACACGCCGGGAAAGAAAAGCAAATAGAAGTGAGACAGTTTCAATTGCGAAGACACACCAATTCCAGAGAGTATCGGACACTTTGCCTCCACATCACATTCACTAAAATCGGGCGCCCGACTATCTGCGTCTGCGAAGCGATAGTCAAAACAACAATGCGACATTTTCCAATACCTGGCAGAGTTCTTTCGAGTGAATCTTACATTTATTTGTCGCAGCACAGGTCGGTGGTGCATCCGGATCCATCGCATTTGATAGTGTCAGCGCCGTACACAAGGGTGTAGATGTGGGGCACGCGTAGTACGAGCAGAACGCCCGACAGCACTGCTTTTCCTCGCACGTGTCACCGTCGCACTCTAACGTTGTGGGCGTTTTCGATCGGAGTGTAACCGTCGGAGCAGCTGATGGAGTTGGAGTAAAGCGCGTCGTGCTTGTCAAGTTGGTCATCTCCTGTTCGGAGAGGAATCACAAAGTATGAACGGGTGAAGATGGGCTGAGATGTATCAATCACACGCGAAAATAGCTACCCCCGGTAAGTGTATCGCACAGGGCCTGAAAAAATATAAGAATGTCCCACGGTTCGCCCTGGCTTCGATATTGCGTAATTCACCAGTTAGTTGTCGATGTACACACCTATCAGAGATGTTGAACTCATTTTGGAATCGAAACCCACCTTTGTCGCAACACAGGTGGGTGGTGCACACGGAGTAAGGGCACTCGATGGTGTCAGCGCCGTACACTGGAGTGGACATGTTGGGGCATGTGTAGTACGAGCAGAACGCTTCACAGCACTGCTTTTCTTCGCTCTTGTCGCCATCGCACTTCACGTCTTGGGCTTTCTCGAACGGAGTGTAGCTGTTGGGGCAGCCGATGGAGTTGCAGTACGGCGTGTATACATGGCCGTTGGTGTGAACACTCGCTCCCCGAAGCGTGTATACATGGCCGTTGGTGTGAACACTCGCTCCCCGAAGCGTAACGACAAACAGTTAAGGAAACATGGGTTAGGCGTTGTGCGAAACTGGTTTTGTAGATTGCACGGCTGCAGGGAACAGAACGTGTATCATAACGTTAATGTCAGCTACGTTGAGGGGCGTCACCCTTTTCTTTTATGCTCAGGTAACTGCTGCCGATAGAAGGTCTTGAGAAATAAATGAAAAGCGCATTTTGTACTGAACCTTACACTTGTCGCAGCACAGGTCGGTGGTGCATCCGGAATCTTCGCACTTACTTGATTGTGTCGGCGACATAGACCGGGGTGTAGTTGTTGGGGCAAGGGTGGTAGGAGCAAAAGGCTTCGCAGCGCTTGGACTCCTCGCACTTGCCGTGGTCACACTTGACTTTGTCGGCGTTGTAGATAGGAGTATATCCATTCAAGCAACCGATGGAGTTGCAGTACAGATGCTCCTCCTGTCGAGCGGTGGTATTGAGATAGATAGGGGCCAAGCGAAGTTTAAGATTGTCCCGTTGTCCAGTACACCCTACTACAAAAGTGTCAACTGATTTCAGCCATATCTCACACAATGGCGAGGGAAGGGATCTTGAATGGATGCCTGCTGCGATAGGGAGCGTACCTCCATAGTCACCACCGTGTTTAGGCCAATCGCGCGAGTGGCTCCGAACCTCACTACAATCGGGCTTATTTCTTTTTTTTTCGGGGTGGCGTAGTAAAACTTATCCTCTCGGGCGGTGCACATCGTGAGTCCCCAAAGCATACAAGAAAATGAGAGCAAAGCAACAGACTACTGTCGTCATTCGGCCGAGTAGATTTGGGCAGGTGAAATCTAAACCCCTCACTACGACTCCTCTTCCTCTCCCGTGTTACCAGTAAACCCGAACATAAACTTCCCCAAGATCGTCACGTATAACATCACATGGTCTCAGCGTCGAAACACATTGCCTCGGCGAGTTGTCAAGACTGGGCTGATGTGGCGTTCTCTGGTTTGGTCTTGACGATGACACAGCGGGATTTCCATGACTGCACGACCGTCAACGAGTTCAAACATTTCGCAGCGAGTCCCACGGCAGAAACAATGCTAATATTTCACGGCATACCAAGAAGGCTGGTACAATACAAAACACTCCCACTCTACTCTTCACCATGCTCCACCTCTTGCCTTGTTGAGAGAGCGCCTACCGCGGAGATTGCGCTCGGTCTTTCCTGATACTCCTGCAAGTTGGAAGACGTGAGTACACAATACGTAAAGTGGGTCCTTTCTAACGAGGCGTTCTCCTGGTCGTCACGGCTCTCCTCAAACTCAACCACGGCGTGTCATTTTCACATACTGCAGAGGAATGATTGATCGCCGCCCGGTTTGGGATCGAGGTGTATACGAAGGGGGACGCCACCGGGAAAGTTCGACTATATGATGGTGGTCGTTGTTGGTATTCAGTTTACGTTGTGCAGTATATGGCGGCGTCGCGGTACTGAGCGTCCATTTACGTCACGTTTGCAAAATCGATGCACCTGGAGTAGTCCGCGACCCCCCACCCCCCCCCCGCCCCAGTGCGTTAGTCGAGCACCAGCACCGCGCACAGCAGCGCTCATCGATGCTCATGGACTCAAGAAAGTGTTGGTAAATTGGCTAATGCCACCAGCTTGTCCTTACCTATTATAGCCTTGTACCCGGGTCATACGCAAGATTGTTACTTCAAGAATAATACCCCCACCCGGGCAGGCATGGCCTGTCATATCTACATAAGTTTTATTTTCGCCTATTCACACGGTTAGATCAACCCCAGGTGCGCAGGACTGTGCCCACCACCCGGATACCCACGCGGACCTGATTCCTCCATATCTGACCCTGGACAAATTGTTATCACAACCAGCTAACAAAGAATGAGGCGAAAAATCCACAGACCCCTTTGGTGGGGACAATAATAATATGTGCCCATGACCGACCCGAAGTTAATGTATCCACCTATATTTCTTACTCGCTATTTTTTGTTTCTGATTACTACGGGGGACCATAGTTAATAGGACCTATGGTATACATAAAAACCTTTATATGCAACCATTTTTACCAACAATATTTGGTCCTATTAACTATGGCCCCCCGTAATAGTATGTCCGCCTGTACTTATCACGAGTCTGACCAGAAATATGAGGTGCACTTGTACTTTCTGTTACTATTAATATCTAAACGTCCCTTTTACTATTACTATCTAAACGTCCCTTTTATTTTCGATCAGAGTGGGAGATTTCAAGAGAGCCTATTCGACTCACCAATGGAGGAGGGTAGCGGGACGCTACCCCCGGCGCTGAAAGCACCAAAAGCTTCCACGCAGGTTTAGAGCTGTGCATCATTTGTTTTTGTTTGCTCTTAGCTGTATCGGAGTGCCTGGCGGTGATGTTCGCTCTGAGTATCAACAAACGCAAAATAAACGATTGTAGGTAAATTTTAGAAGCGGGGTGTGATAGCCAACACGAATCCGCCTAAGCAGCGCGTGATGTCACAGACAGGGAGGGTGAGAGAGGTAAACAGACTCACAGAGAGAGAGGGTGAGAGAGGTAAACAGACCATCCGCAGCAAGCAGGACCTAGGTGATCTATTTGATCTACATGCCGCCAAGCCATACATGCCCACACGCATTCGACAGGAGGACCACACGGCTCCTATACGAACGTTTTCATTTTGCCAGATGCTGCAGGTTGATCCGCGATTGGTTCCGTCTGTGTGGTGGGCCTGCGATTATTGCAGCGCGACAACACGGCCAACCACAACCTCAGTGGGGTTCAAGAGCTAACAGTGAGATATGTAGTGTGGTGGATAGCATACTCAGGTCAATCTCCGCAACATAGAACAGTCCTACTTATGTCATCGGCTCTGCGCGTTCAGCGAACGGCGGCCGCGTGAATAGATCTGCCGTACACCACCGAAGTCCCCAAGCACAGTCGTTCCTGTTGTTGCACCGTACCGTCTAAGTCCTACTCTGCAAGAATGCCTGGAACCTGGTGCAAACGAGCACGGCTGTGCCGTGCTTCGGTGCACCGGCAAGAACCCCAACTCACGCAGTAGTACATTGTCGTGCAACGAAGAGCCGTCAATGCCAATAATTTGTCAGCATAGACAGGAGCATAGAAAACCTCACCTCTACTTGTATGCAGATTAGATGTGCAGAAGCGCAGTATTACTAATAGTAGAAGAAGTTGACGAAATCTGATCAGCGAGAGTCAGGGAGGCTTCTCGTGGATGGTGTATAATAGTGGGGAGATGATGAGCGATTCGGGGTGGCGTGGTGGCGCTGGTCCAACGTAGCTTGAGCTGAGACGGTATCTCCCCGCAGCCTCGGAACTCTCTGCGTCGGTGCCACGTGGAGCACGAAAATTCTTGTTGTGCACCTCAACCAGAGCGAAAATGTGCAGAAGTTATTATTTCGTGAACGGAAAATATGAGTAGGTTTAGCAGTCTGGGATTTCCGATCACACGGACAAACGGACAGGATGCCAAATATGAGAGGCCGAGTACGAGCCCATGGAAAGTGCCTCACGCGGAGCTCCAGGCATCATTTAGCAACGTACATCGTCACACCCGATTGGTGGTAGTCGAATACTCGACGGGCTTCGCTTGATTTAGTATATATATATGGTGTGCATGAATCGCACTGTACAGGGGGGGGAGATACGAAGTACTGTAGTGATCGCCCTCCATCAACCTCAACTATTTTGCTTGAGAGTCAGAAACAAGTATGTTGGATTCGACCGCAAATAATTTCGGAACGGTAGAGGCGATTTCCACGTACGTACCTGGTATGTGTGTAGAATCGACAAACCCGGGTTGAAGAAGCTTCATCACGTAGACTGTACTACTGTATATCAATAATAATAGTGGCCTGTTGGTATGCCACAACGTATGTATGGTATCTGCAGTAGCTTCAAGTACGTATACCTCGTACAAACGTGTGTGGTGGCACAGCACGAGCCCAGCACGACCAATCAATGGCAAACGCTTCCCGTTCTATGTTACCCAGCCGTATGTCACCTCGCCGGAACCTACTGCGTTCGTGAAGAGTACTCGAACTCGCCTCCATTTTTGTGGAGTCGGGTTTTAAGGTGCTTTGTGAGCGGGCACATCGTTAAAATCCTGATATTCTGCACGGAAATCTACTCCTGTAGGTGACTGCTGTATGTATGTACTTGCAGTTGCACCGCGTTGTTTGAATTCGTACTAAGAAAATTCCTACCCCTGGCGAAATACCCCAAGAAAATTCCGATGCTACGGGAAGTTGCCATCGACGACCTCCCCTCCAACTCGAGAGCATAAAGCCTGCTGTATAGGCTACGTTGGAGCCACGCCGCCACGCCATCCTGAATCACTCATCACACACCACCGGACCATCCACCAAGCGTCCTTGACTCTCACTGGGTGCCTTTCGCCAGCGTGTCCTACTGTAGTACACCACCAACACTCTGCATCGGTGAGCTTTGGCTACTACTGACAACTGGTCTCCGTATATCGCGAATACCTTAGGTTTCTGGGTGTGATCCGAGGCTCGAGGAACAGCAAAAACTCGTGTGCCAAGTTTCATCCTTGATGGTAGAGTAGCAATTTCCACGAAACGGAAACAAGAGTTGTTGTGCGTTAGGACGTTGTTGAGTAGGTTTAGCCGGCCGCCGTTGGGAGTAGGCAATCTTGTAGGTTCATCCCAACCCCTGTATCCCACAGCACGCAACCTCTTGCAGTTGATACTCGAGTCCGACAGCAGTAGTTTCTGGTCCTGTCGTTGCAGTTGCGTACTCATCACCACAGCAGCAGTAGTAGTACTACAAACTTGTATATAAACAGAACAACCTGTGCGTACCATTGCATCTGTGACATGATTTTCAAAGGTTCTGTGTGCAGGTAGCAGGGGCCTTCGTTCCGAATGTACAGTGGAATAGCAGGCAGACTGCAAAAGGAATGGCTTGAGCTTCAGACATTCTCGGTAGACCGCCTGAAGCGGGCATACCCTTCTCTCTTCGTGTGCTGCTCAAGCTCGCCGAAGCCACAGTCTGTTGTAGCTGTAATTTACGCTGCGTGACGTCTTTGCGTGATTGGTCCGTATGCGATACGGCGCACGCACGGCCTGAAAACATGTGCATCCATGACTTCCCAGCGGATGTATGCTGCTGAGGCCTGTTGGATGGACGGTACCTACGCCTTAACACACGTGCACACCTCATTGTACGTTGTACTTGATATTCGACCGCATGTCCTACTCGGTGGTTTTCTGCGTACCGTCCTACAGCAGTATATATGTTCCTATAAGGTGAATCTTCCGCAAGGGTCATTCATCGGAGAGCTTTTCGTCCAAATTTTCGACATTTTTTTCGCGCAATTTTTTTATCTCCCGTATGTTCCTGTTTTTATTTTCCGAAGATTGGAATGTTAACGAACTTGATATTTTTGGTTCTGGAAAATTTCACGAATAGTGACAGAACGCCTCCGTATATTGATGATACGAGTACATATCTCCAGTTATTTCCAAACTTTGGAAATTATGGAAAAAACGCTCTCCGATAAGAATGAACCTAAGAGCCTCACGGTACTCGTCGTATGATGCCGTGGGTTGCGGAATTACTTCCTCCACCTGGGTTCCCCCCTTCCGACGTAGCCCCCCTGACCTCAAATGATCCTTACACCGAACCAGAAGTTTCTCACTTCGCGAACGCTCAGATAGGTTTTGTGGTCAAATTCCGTCTTTTCACAATGTTTGTCGTTTGTTTTCCCGTTTGATGGGGTTCAGAGCAAGCGTCAGACAGGCGACTTCGATACTCTAACTCAAGTCGAGAAGAAAATGGTTCAGCTCCTTACCTACGTGGCAGCTTTAGGTGCTTTCGGCGCAGCAGCTGGCGTCCCTCTACCCTCGTCCAAGGGTGAGTTGTCGGTTGGTTCCGAGTCCGTGGAGCCCATGGTCCAAACCTTATGTCGATTGAACGCGTAGAAAAATGTTGAAAGATGAGTGCTAGAATGAACTGGCGGCGGTTTGGTGTATGATCGCGGCACGAATTATCGTCAAGGGCTATAATAGTGGAGGTGGTCAATACCCTTACAGTTCGGTGCTCTGATAAGTGAAGGGTGTGCGCGCATACAGTATATGGGCCCACCGACTAAAAACTACCTACTCCGAGCAGGCCTCAGCTTAGACCCCGACTGTGACACCATCCTTGAAAACCCGTGAGAGAGCACCGGCTATGATGTACTTCGTGCTAAGTACGAGATACTGCTGTGCTGTATAGTGCTCAACGTGGAGCGCGAATTATTCTAACTAACTGTTTTAGCGCCCCTTAAACGGTGAGCCTCATGGTCTTGTTGCTCTAGGTCCATTATTTCCGTGGGCCTGTACTGTTGTTTTGCTGCGGGTTTTCACTGTGTCGGTGCTTGACTGTAGGGGGGGGGGGCGTAGTCGTGTTGTGCATGGGCGTAGTCGTATGATCGCAGGCCTTCGCATCCCTGTAATGCCGGAACGGAGCACATCGAGAATGTTCACCGACCATGTAGACGTTGCTTGCACCAAGGTCGAAGCGATACGCGACGTGTAGGTCGGGTCGCATGGAAGGTAAAGGGGAGTCGGGAGGGAAGGAGGGGGGCGTATTGTGTGCTTCGATGGTGCAACCGTGATCTACGTCGGCAACCACGACGTGATCGATATTTGAGTACTGCGGGTTGAAGAAGATAGGTCCCAATGCAAATACTCGTGGTTTCAGTACGTACAGTATTGTTCTTTTTCGCGACACTCGAAATACTGAGCAACACAAGCTGGAGGCCACCAACGAGCATAGATATTTCCGATGACGTTCCCCATCGTGCACCGTCTCAACAACAAGCATTGCCGTGATCAGTTCCCACCGCAAAGAAGTTGACACGGCAAGCTTCGGTTTCGTGATCGTCATGGTAACCCGGACTAAACCACGTTTGAAATGACCCCGGCTACTTTTGTCGCCCTCGCGTCATACAACTTGCAGGAGTATCACGAAGGACCGAGCGCAGTCTCCGCGGCAGGCGGTCTCTGAAGGTACGAGACAGCATGGAATGGTGAAAAGTAGCGTCGGTGGTACGAAGTATCTGTGTTTCGTCTATATAGAGGGTTCTGTTGGTATTCCCTCTCCAATCCTCTACTGTTGGAACGTGAAAGGTGCCCCGAACCCGGCTGCGCAATATTGAGAAACGTTATTCGGCCCGCTTTCTTATAAAATGAAGGTAGCGTCCTTATAATGACACAGACAAGTAATGCCCGTCCAGTTGTAGCATTGACCGAGTGCACCCATGACCCGTTACCCATATCGTCTGGCAGAAATGATAAGGAATAATGGTTTCATCATTATTACGGGGGACCATAGTTAATAGGACCTATGGTATAGATAAAACCTATATATTTAACAATTTTTACTAACAATATTTGGTCCTATTAACTATGGTCCCCCGTAATAGTATTTTTCAAAACTGGGCAATGACAACGATTTTCCATCCGTTCTTGGTGCCTGCTCACTCTCGCCGTATCACAGCACGATGTGTACTGCAACTCCATTGGCTGCTCCAACGGATACACCCCGATTGACAGCGCCGACCAGGTCAAGTGTGACAATGGCAAGTGCGAAGAAAAGCAGTGCTGTGAAGCGTTCTGCTCATACTACGCGTGCCCCAACAACTACACTCCAGTGTACGACGCTGACACCCTCAAGTGCAAAGACTCCGGGTGCACGACCGACCTGTGCTGCGACAAAGGTCAGTCTTGATTCGGAAGCAACAGTGTGACATGTTCCTTGCGGATGTGCATTGGCAAATTATTAGCTTCAGAACGACTCACCAATCATGAGCTAGCGTAGGCATACCCGCCAAGGCTCACTTCGCCATTGTTTTTTACACAAATAGTGGTGCTCTTCCAATGAGGTACAGGGTATTGTTACCAAACTTAAGATACATTCATCTCCCGACCGAGATAATTGTTCGGCTCGGCCAACGGCGGCCTCGAACGCTGACGTCAATCCTCCCCAGCAGTCTGCTTGACTGGTGTGTGTTGGGATCGTCGTGCTTGGAAGGGCTCCACTTGCTGTGACGGCCCATAAGAAAACGTGCCCCATTGCGGGAAGATCTGTTTGAGATCGCCAACCGTGTAAGGTTAGCAATACCAGTGATGTCATACGCTCTGAGGGCCAGAGGACTATCGCTAGGTAGTTGAGACAGACTGCTGCACTGCAACTCATCATTCACCTACTTGATTCCGCTTCGCGCAGGTGATGAAAAAACCGGCACGAAGTACTGCTACTCCATTGGCTGCTCCGACGGTTACACTCCGATCGAGAACGCTCACGACGTGGAATGTGAAGGCGACAAGTGCGAGGAGAAGCAGTGCTGCGAAGCGTTCTGCTCGTACTACGCGTGCCCTAACAACTACACCCCGGTGTACGACGCTGACACCCTCAAGTGCGAGCACTCTGGCTGCACCACCGACCTGTGCTGCGACGGAGGTAGGCCTTGAATATGCAAAGTTTGAACTTCTATCGTGCGTGTATATGATCTTGAGTCGTGGCAATACTGAAATGACCGACTGGCCAGTCGTATGACATTAGAATACAAAGAATATTATCTTGAGGGCTCCATTCAGATGGCGGTCACTTCGTGATTAGGACGGACTCACGTTCACGTATCTTCATCCTATTTTGATTGGCCATTTGGTCTGATGCAGATGACAAGACCGACAACACCGACACGAAGTACTGCAACTCCATCGACTGTTCGGACGGTTATACTCCGATCGAGAACGCTCACGGCGCGGAATGCAAAGACGACAAGTGCGAGGAAAAGCAGTGTTGTGAATCGTTCTGCTCGTACTACGCGTGCCCGAACAACTACGCTCCCGTGTACGGCGCTGACACCCTCAAGTGCGAAGACTCTGGGTGCACCACTGACCTGTGCTGTGACAAAGGTGAGAAACATACACCATGCGCTGACACCAGACTCCAGAACGTCTCGATTGTTTTAGAAACTTTATGCATACTCCGTCATTGGCCCGATCAATCTTACAGTGCAGTACTATTGTGTGACACGTACGCGCATATACATGCCACATAGCTTCCTGTAGCGTACCAGGGTAACGTGCTATGGGATCGAGTCAATTCTTACTTACCCAAAACTACCTTTCTTTCGCGTCGTACAGGAGATGACAAAACCGACAACACCGACACGAAGTACTGCAACTCCATTGGCTGCTCCGACGGTTACACCCCGATCGACAACGCCCACGACGTGAATTGCGACGACGGCAAGTGCGAGGAGAAGCAGTGCTGCGAGGCATTTTGCTCGTACTACGCGTGCCCCAACAACTACACTCCCGTGTATGACGCTGACACAATAAAGTGCGATGATTCCGGCTGCACGACTAACCTATGCTGTGAAAAGGTGAGCAACAGGGCAACAATAGCGATATTTTTTACAGTAAAAGAGATACATACTCTTCTGTTTCCACGCGGGTAGGCTAAGCAACGATGCGGAGAGAGTGTGGAATTACACAAGTACGAGCGTATAGTGTGGTAGAACCTTTATCGCGACGACATACACATGATCTATCAACATTGTATGAGCTGCGCGTCTACGGTATACCAGATGTACCGTTTCTTGCAGTGTAACGGTCGTTTCGAGGGCGAACCCTGAAGGTGCTATTTTCCCCGTGTGATCCCGCCGCATTATTCGTGTTGTTTCCCAATCTCACGGCTACGATATAGCCCCAGAAACGGAAACAGATTTATACGCCGATATCCCAGCACACTGTCGGGCAGGTGGCATGAATCGCTTTAGAACTGCAGTCACGTTTTAGGCACGAGCCAGTCGCATCCTGAGTGTTGTGTCCACAAACCAGGACTGCAGTCCTAAAAGGGTTAATGCTCCCATCGGCGTTGTTGGGGGGGGCGTCTAGAGACCGTGAAAAAAGATGAACATGCCTACCACGATCGGGGTCCACTCAATACTACTTTGGGCGTAATTATAAGGGGCGTTTAGACATTCAATATGAAATACCCAGCCGTCATTGTACACACATACGCCCGTTGTCATACGTGTTAACGTCGACAAAAACTGTAAAAACTCAAAACGAATTCTAGCGGTACGACGTATTTTCGAGGTAATTAAATCCCTCGATTAAGGAACCCTGCCAGTCCGAAAACCTTGCAGAACGACAAAAAAACATGTAAAAAACTCAAAAGGCATTCCAGCGGTTGCTGGTAATTACCGGGTAATCTCTCAGCTGGGGAGCCCCGGCCGGTCGGGAACCAAAACAACTTCGAACGTCAAGCACTACCCCTCGCGCAGCATGCGTGGGGGCCTGACCATGCGTCGACCGCACTTCAAAGAGCAGCTGACCCTGACGCTTATTCGACCTTTTGTCCGCCGCATTCCCCACCCTCTTTGCCACAGCACTAACCAACAACCAGGCTACTACGTGTCAATACGGAAGGACGACGGTAACAACTCGAGGGAAACAATTTTGTTGCGCGAGGTGCCTGTTCATCCAGATGGCCTGTAGGGCCTGTGATGATCCGGTGTTCTTCGTCGGTCTTTGCTTTGCAGAGGGCTGGGGCACACGTGCCATTTCGGGGAAGAATGCCACTGCTTCCTTCAGTATATTTCCCAAAATATTTGGCGTTGGGGTAGGAAGGAAAGTGAGCCTACCTGTTGTTCTATTGTGCGGGTTTGAGACAGCCCATAGGGTGTAAAAGTTTACGGAATGGTTTGTCGGGTGTGAGTTTAGTTGGGGTGTTTGATCTTGATACCCCAATACTCAATATGGTTGTTGCGAGATTCGTTCGATTGGAGTCGGCAGATCCGCTTCTACACTACTGGTATGTAGACCGCACGCTTAGTCGGTTTTTGACTAGGCATTAAGACGTATGTGGGGTTTGGTGCTGTTTGGACGGTTGTGCTAGTCCTTGGGCGTGTGCTGAGAGCTTAGTTGCTGAGCAACTATTTAATGTATACATTATTACCTGGTTTGAGTGTGCTTCGGCGGGTGTGCTAAGTTCTTGTGCCCACGTGCTCAAAGATTCGGTGGGTGAGCTTAGTTCCGGTGCTCACGTGTTCAAAGTTCCATTCGGGTGTTCGAGGTGCCTGCATGGTGTAAGGCAAGCCTTGGTACCGGTTGGTGTATTGGCTGTAAGAATGGACCTTGGTCCATGTGTTTGGTTGGGAGGTTGAGACCTTTGTGGCATTTCGGGCTGGAACGTGTCACGCTGGTGGTTCAGCGGATATATATACAAGTTGCGTTCAGGAGCTGCCTTCGCCCAGTTGGAGGTAGTTGTGAAAAGGGAGCACTCTAATGCGGGTACCAAAGAACCTGAATACAACTGAACAATAAAATAGGTGTATATATATTGTACGCGGTATTTCCCGCGGGTGTGTCTCCGATGAGGCTTTCCGGCGCGTGACTGGGTAACGCACTTGGCGAGGTTTTGTCTTGGGAACAAGGCGTCTTGATACTAGACTCGCGCCTGAGGTAATCAATATCAACAAGCCCATTCAACGAGTGAACATCGAAAAATTACGTCCGTATTTTGTCCATGCCACAGACATGAGTTGCGGGTACCGTGAGCCGTTGAGCCGATATCTTTCTGCATGCAGCACAGAGGTACAGAAACCCTATGTATGGCGTACTCTGGTGAAAATACAACGGGGTTGACATGTGCTACGGTTGCCCAAGGTGGCACTTTTGGTGAAGGGCTCCTCCTCGCTCGGCTCTTTTCGAACTGCGGTCACGTGTTGGGGACAAGAGTGCGTATGATTTGAGCGGTTTGCCCCTCAGATGCGACTGCAGTACTAATTTAACGGCTAGAGAACTCTCTAACAACGTAGGGTGTTGTTCGATCTACAATAAACAGCAAAAGTGGAATCGACGACATCGCGTGATGTGCCGCAGTTACTGACTCAAGAAAACCCACCGCCAGCCAGAAATGAGAGAGCCAAAAGAACGGTACAAGTGCCTTTATCGTACGTAGTACTGCTTGGCCGTAAATGGTAAACTTACCCCCATCGTAGCCCTTGTTGGCCAATAAACCGTAGAGAAAAAAGTACTAATGGCCCTGTCGTAAAACTTGCTGTCGAAACACGGTGAGTGTGTTCGTCGGTCAACAAGCACATGTGCGTTTTGAGCTCAACTCTCATTCACGGTAGCTCTTGAACGCGCCTCGCTGGTGTCTATGTACAGGTATGTGTATCCGAGCAGCGGGTACTAAATGGCTATGACGTATGTCGTGAACCCCCATATTGTTTTTAGCCCCCGTATCTGGCATGCTCAGACGACGGGGCAGTAGGTAGAGGCGTTCCGTACAGTGTGCGAGCTGTCCCATCATTGATATACGACAGACGTTTGGGCACTTGCTGGTCTACACGTTACTTGGTTGTGTTTGCCTCGGGTAAGGTGATCCCGAGTACGGTTACAAGACCACCACAGCGTGGTAGTTACGGGGGATGCCCCATGATGTGTTGATGTGTCTGTCCGCTGTCGTGGAATGATATATCTTGATAGAGTCGTAGGGTGAGCGTTTGAAACGTTGGGTGGGGTGTTTCGTTGCCAATGGTATCCACGGTCGTTGCGTTTCGAGTTGAGGCAAGACGCTGCTATAGCGTTGCAACTGATATTTTCCTCATAAAGGCAGGGGATTCATCGCCCCTTGTTACGTGCGTGGGGCCATGACGTGGCAACCAAATAATGAAACAGTATAATATTGAACGCGGCGAGTCTTACCGTGCACGTTCAATGATAAGGCTTTCCTAAACCCGGTCAACGCACTTTATGACTTTGGTCGTAAGGAGATGTAATCATGTACAACAGCGTAATTTGCGTGGTACAAACCCAATAACTAATCGGGTTCAAACTCGATTACTCACGTCCGCGAGATGCCCTTCTCAGTCACGTATGTGCGTGATTTATGTCGTGGTTTTATCGAAAACCGCAGCTCGCTGAGATACCGTGCGATGTTTTCAGGAATATAATAGGGCAAGTGGAATGAATTGGGCGATACCGGGCTTTCTTGGACTCCAACCCGGTGTGTTCGTTGCCAAGTGTGTATTTCTCAGATGGTGTAGTATGCGGTGGCATGCCATTCGTGCGCAACTCCTTAACATGTGTACATTGCCAGTGTCCAACACCCTCTAAGACTACAGTATACACACAGCAATGCCCCATCGGTCGGAAGCGAAGTGAAATGTACGCGGGGCTCTCGTTGAGTGAATGAGCGTCCCGAAAGACATGTCCACGCAAACCAGCTCGTCTCCAAGAACGGCTGCCAGAAGCCTGGGGAGAATGCGTCCGGCTCGTCGATGACGATTCTTCGGGAGAAGGCTGTCATGCCCCAGCCAAACTATTTCCGCCAAACGCTGTTTTGAAGGACGGATTCAAGGTTCGCGAACCCTTGACCACCTTTCCCGGAGCCCGAGAGGGCGCTGCGGGAGCTTTTGATGTCCAAGTCCATGTCAGAGGTATACTCATTGTCCGGACGCTGTGCGCGAGCATTTTCACCTTCCACGGCGAAGGCGCTGGCCGTTGCTGCAGCGGTGGCCGCAGTCGCCGCCGCAACTACGACGTTGTGGGCTTCGGTGGGATGGAATATATCCATCAGCGTGTTCCACGTGTGTTTGTTTCTATGAAAAATAGGTTTTGCAAGATGCTTGCGTGATTACCCCCTTCACCTTTCTTCCACGTGTGTTCGTGCTGACAACGCCGGGTCGAGCTTCGTCTGTTGCAAAGATCCTTCGGGCGTCACACCACTTATGCCTCGAATCCCCTCGCTTGGAGGATTCATGCCATCGACCATGGGAGCAAGAAGACTATGTCGTCATTCCTCACACACTCCAACCCCTGTCGCTGTTTTTGATCCGGCTGTTCGGCAAGCGCAGCAGGGCGCCATCGTGAGTTACGACAAACTCTGTCTCCTGCAGGGGCGAGACGGTTCTTTGTCGTGGTGTGGTTGAATGTATCAAGCCCATGAACGCTCGCGTATGCGTATCAGACGTCCAGCTGCACCTACAAGTTCCACCTGAATACGAGACGCGTTGTCCCTAGTTTTCCAAAGGAAAATGATGAGGGAGTGCCCCTACACCCAGTGGTTTTTGTGGTCTCATCCGTACAAAGCCTCCGGGGACGTAGATTCTCGGTGCCTGCAGTACTCTCTCTCATCTGGGCGGGCCGAATACGAAGACCGGTGTCTGTGTAAACCGCTGCTCCCATTGCGAAAGGGAGGGAGAGAGTGAGACAGAGAGAAAAGGGGAGATAATAAATTTTGAACATATTTAATGGAGACTAACCCGAATTCATGCAAAGAAAATTTGAATCCAATATTCTGGTTTTAATGCACCCCGGTCCCAACCGTTTGACGGGCTCAATTCCCTCCCTTCCGTTCCACAGTGTTTCAGCAGCAAGCACGTTGGCGTGATAGGAGGTCCACCGCCTACACTACTCTCCCCACCCAAATGGTTGGGGACCAGGGCCCCTTGCCCATTCCTACTAGACACGCATCAATCTCCCTTCCCGCTGCTGCCACGCGTTCGCCGCCTCCGCCGGCGCTCCCGTCCGCCGCTAAGACATCGGGCATGCTGACGCCGTTCATGGTTCATTCATGTCTGCTAAACACGTTGCACGTTGAGAAGAACTTTCCCTCTCAAGTGGTGTTCATCTCGTGGACACGGTGCATGTTTTCATCACCTGGTATACCCAAGCCGTAGTTTACGGTGATATCGTAGCGAGTTGTTCCGTATGATACCCAGCAACATGCCCTAGCTTGCAGCGCCTGTGTTACACAGGCGACCGAGTCACTACCCCATCCACATGGTGGTCGTGAAACGATCCTTGTGGAAACATTGGAGATTGTGGCACACCTTTAGGCCGCGTATTGAATTGAGAGGCTGTCGACACCTGGCGTGATTTTGTGTATTGTTCATCGTCTCCGCAATACGGATTGGTCCTCGCCCACATTGTACAACGGGGCGGTTCCAGCCGCCTGTGCCGTCAAGAGCTTACTCTCACAGAATACTATGTATTCAAGTATGTTTACTTAACAATATTACCTGATAGGTCCTGACCACCATATTGTACCACGTGATACTCTATGTATAAGTCTCGGGGTCATGCAGGAGATTCGAGCCTTCACCACACCACTTCAGAAAGCGTGACCGTCCAACGAATTTTAGCCCACGCATATCATGGTCAGACACGAGCGAATTAGACATCGCAAAGATGGCCACGTGACATCTGTGGTTTGGTGTGGGGGGTGCGGTACAACCCTCACAGCAGGTATGCCTTGGGTTCAGATCTCACGATTTTAGACTTAGTTTCAATGTTGGCCCACTTGCTTAACACATATTACTGGGGGGGGAGGCATAGCAATCAGAACCTTCAACAATCCCCGAAACTATGTACCCCCCTACGAAAGTACACCACGTCTTGTCCTGAATACTACTGTATGCTTATCCGTAGCGAGAGTTTCACTATGAGTGCACTCCTAGACACGGGCACATGGTGAGGGAAGAATGCAAGTAGATGGAGCTCAAGATTCCTGGCCTAGGGGATTCGTATTTCTAAGTTTGCCGCCGTTCATTTCAATGTCCTATACAATATGTGAAACGATTTCGGGAGTGACCAATGACTGTGTTGATGAGCAAGAGGTACACGGTCGTATGGACGAGATCCCTGTTCAGGCATCATGGTCAGCCGACTAGGGTGAGAGCTTGGGTGATGAAAATATCCAACTCTGATTTGTATCCATGGCATCCCTCAATACGGGCATGCCACACAGCTGATTGTTCGCCTTCAAAATCGTTTGAGCGGGCCTGCCATAAAGAGCGCCTCCCGCACATGGCACTGGTATCCCAACAGACGTACTGTAGTAGCACTGCCAACCACGTGCTCATAAGAAAGTGAATGAACATGTCGCACACCGGACGGGATGCCTTCATCTACTACCCCGTCGTGTGAATGTGTCAGATGTAGGGAGTAAGGTATTACCGAGGTTGGGGTTTAATAGAGACGTGTTAAGACATTCCCTGCACGCTGGTCAGATACACACACCTGTACATAGACATTTGCGAGGCGCGTTCAAGAACTACTACCGCGACCGAGAGTTGAGCTGGAAGGCCCATGTAGGTGGTGGCGGACGTACACGCTCATCTTCGTTTGGACAAAACGTGTTTCGACTTGGATATTCGTACCATTACTTGGACCGTTTATCGGCCAGCGAGGGCTACGATGGGAGTACTTGCACCTTTTTTTGTCTTCAAATAGTTCCTACCACAAGTTGTACCTTATTTTGGCCGGCATATTTCTGACTGACGAGGGGGTTTCATGACTGAGGAAGTACAGTACCTAATATCGTCCATCCCATGTTCACTATTTAATGTATATCAAACGAAACCCTACCATAGAGAGCTCCCTAATCGGTTTGGCACTGCAGTCGCGTTTTGGGGGCAAACTACTCAATTTAAAAAAGGTCTGTCCCCAAGATGGCACTGCAGTCCTAAACGGGTCCAGTGAGGAGCTACGCAAAACAAAAGAAGTACCATCGCCGCCGGAGCCAATGTCAACCCCGTTTCACTCTCACGACCAAACGCCATACGTATATTGAGTTCCGGTCCCTTCGTGCTGTATGGATATACGTATCGGCTCTGAGCTTGCGGTGCCCGCAACTCGTGTATATTACATGGATTCACTACGGGTGTGTTTGTTCGGGCTTCACTCTCTGACAGGGCTTGATACTGTGATCCCTAAAACTTGTGCGCCGGTGTAGTATATAACGTTTTGTCCTCGAGACATTACCTCGCAGAGCGCGTTACCCAGTCACGTATGGGGGGAACTCCTCGGAGACACACCCGTGGGAATTACTACGCACAATTGTTTTTTTACATATTTAATTGTTCAGTTTTGGCCAGACTCTTCGGCACTTCCCCAGGAGCGCAGCTCACCGCCCTTTTCCCTATTACCTATCTGTGCTTCAACTGTGCGAAGGCAGTGTCTGAACTCAACTCGTGGATTACCACTTAGCCAACACGGTGACTACCTTACAGCTCGAACGATCACAAGGGTGTTCACCCCTCACCAAAACACATGGACCAAGGCCTATTATTATTTCCAGTACCTCAACCGGTATCAAGGCTTTCCTTCAACCGGACACCCCGAAACCCTTGACGGAACTTTGAACAGGTGCGCACCACAGCTAAGCTCATCCACCGAATCGTAGCACACGTGCGCACCAGAAATTCGCACACCCACAGAACTACACAAAACCACGTAATGTATACACCAAATAAATAGTTGCTCGGCAACTAAGCTCTCCGCACACGCCCAAGGACGAACACAACTGTCCAAAGGACACCAAACCGCACAGATACCATACTAGCTACAAGGTAGTCCGCAACTGGCTACTCGTGCGGTGTACATAATGTACAAACGGATCTGTCGACTCCAATCAAATGAATGTCGCAACAGCCGTATTTGAATATTATTGGGAAATCAATATTTAACGCCTCAGTTGGACTCACACCTGACCGACTGAACACATATTATGTACAAGCATACACCCTATATACTGTCTCAAACCCACCCAATAGTAATACAGATAGCCCCCGCCCAGCTCCTTCTCCAGCGCCAATAATTTGAGGAGTATACTCCAGGAAGCAGTAACATTCTACCCCGGCCCTCGGCAAAGCACAGACCGACGCAGTGCACCAGATCATCACAGGCCCTACAGGCCATCGGGGCGATCCGGCGGTTAGCGCAACAAAATTGCCCCCCCTTGGGTTATTTCCGTATCCCTTCCATATGGGCCCTTCCATATGGACACGTAGTAGCTTGGTTGCTGTTTAGTGCTGTGGCAAAGAGGGTAGGGAATGCGGCGGACAAAAGGTTCGAAGACCGTCAGGGTGGGCTGGTTTTTCAAAAGCGGTCGACGCATCGTCAGGTAGCACCTTACGTCCGAAGTTAGTTTGTTTTAGGACCGGGCCGGAGCTTCTCAATTGAGGGATTACGCGGTAGTAACCCAGTACCGCTGGAATGCCATTTGTGTTTTTAGACGTTCTGTCAACGTTCATCCGGTTCTGCACGAACCGTTTATCACTACACGTGTATCTAAAATGACCGCTTGGTCTTTGTATTAAATGTTCAAACGATCCTTGTATTTCCGCCCATAAGTGGTATTGAGATTACCCCTGTCGTAGGATGCATGTTCAGCTCCCTTCACGGTCTCTTCACGCCCTCCTAGCGAAGCCGATAGGAGCATGAACGTCACTCGCCCGACTGTGTGCTGGGATCCTAGATCTGTTTCTATTTGGGGGTCTGCGTTCGAGCAGTTTGAGGGGGAAACATCATGAAATGGGCGACTGTACCACAAGGGGGAAAAGGGCACCTCAAGGGCCTGCCCTCCAAAATGATATTTGCTTGTTGAGCAACGCTGCAACAAACATCGCAGCTGGTATACCGTGGATTCGCAGAATAAACCAAAGACCTCGTGTGTATCTCATGACGATCAATGGTCTGCCACGATATACGCTCTCGGACTTCTGTAATTTCACACTCTTTAAAAAAAGTGGAGTTCATATATCTACTAGATGTGGATCGCTATTGTTGCTTACCTTCTCGCAGCACAGGTTAGTCGTGCAGCCGGAATCATCGCACTTGATTGTATCAGCGCCGTACACGGGAGTGTAGTTGTCGGGGCACGCGTAGTACGAGCAGAACGCCTCGCAGCACTGCTTCTCCCCGCACTTGCCGTCTTCGCACTTTACGTCGTGGGCGTTGTCGATCGGGGTGTAACCGTCGGAGCAGCCGATAGAGTTGCAGTACTTCGTGTGGGTGTTGTCGGTTTTGTCATCTCCTGTACAACACAAAATACAGTTATGCGTGGGTAAGTTAGACTGACTCGATTCCACAGTATCATATCCTAGGGGAGTAAGTGACAAACGTATTTCGCGTGTGCCAGTACCAATAAAGTAGTACCGTACGGTAAGATCGATGGGCCAGCACCGGAGTGTGTGAAGCGTTTTGGAATAAATGCGAGACGTACCGGTGTCTGGTATCAGCCACCTGGTGTTGTGCTTCTAATCGAATATCACCTTTCTTGCAGCACAGGTCGGTGGTGCACCCAGCGCCCTCACACTTTAGGGTGTCAGCGCCGTACACGGGAGTGTAGTTGTTGGGGCAAGCGTAGTACGAGCAGAACGCTTCGCAGCACTGCTCTTCCTCGCACTTGCCGTCTTCGCACTTCACGTCGTGGGCGTTTTCGATTGGAGTGTAACCGTCGGAGCAGCCGATGGAGTTGCAGTACTTCGTGTTGGTGTAGTCGGTTTGGTCATCTCCTGCAAGACGCAAAGTGGAGTTAGGAAATTGGTGAGTTATACTGACTCAATCCTTTACTATGATGACCTAGGGGGCTAAGCGACAGGTATTTTAGATGTACGAGTGTTACTCCAGTGGTTCTGTACGGTAAGATTCATCGGGCCAATGCCGGAGTGTACAAAGCGCTTTCTAATAAATACGAGACGTACCGGTGTCTGGTATCTTGTTTCGAATGCAATCTCACCTTTCTTGCAGCACAAGTCGGTGGTGCACCCGGAGTCCTCGCACTTGAGAGTGTCAGCGTTGTACACGGGAGTGTAGTTGTTGGGGCACGGGTAGTATGAGCAGAACGCTTCACAGCACTGCTTTTCTTCGCACTTATCGCCTTCACATTCTACATCGTGGGCCTTTTCGATCGGAGTGTAACCGTCCGAACAGCCAATAGAGTTGCAGTACTTCGTGTCCGTTTTGCCGTTGCCTGCGCGGAATGGAAAAAAGTAGGATGGGCGTCAGCTAATGTACAGTGGTCTGCCTCCACCGGCTAGCGACAATCGTTTGTCCCTCACGGAGCATGGCATTCCTGGTATATATATGCAACCTCATACGGTCGGCGATCTCGAGTAGATCTGCCGGTACCGGTGAACGTACTTAGATGTGCCGCCACTGCAACTGGGGCCTTCCAAGCACGAATACACCATTGCACACCAGCCAAGCAGCCAGCTGGGTAGGGTTGGCGTCAGAGTTGCAGATCAGGGTGGTGGCCGCCGTTCGCCAAGCGGAACTCAACGTGGGGAGATTAATGGTTATTTCAGCTTGCCAACAACGCCCTACTTGCACCTCAATGGAACGGCACAATTTGAGGTGGAAACATGTGAGGAACTTCGCCTTCGCGGGCATAGATAGTCACGCTAGCTGATATTCGGGCGGTTGTTCTTCGGAGTTGCAAATAGTTTGTCAAGCACACGTATACGGGGTATGTCAAACGTTTGCTTTTGAATCAAGACTTACCTTTGTCGCAGCACAGGTCGGTGGTGCACCCGGAGTCCTCGCACTTGATGGTGCTAGCGTCGTACACGGGAGTGTAGTTGTTGGGGCACGGGTGGTACGAGCAGAACGCCTCACAGCACTGCTTTTCCTCGCACTTGCCATTGTCACACTTGACCTGGTCGGCGCTGTCGACCGGGGTGTATCCGTTGGAGCAACCGATGGAGTTGCAGTAGACATCGTGCTGTGATACGGCGATATCATGCAGGCACAAAAAGCGGATGGGAAATCGTTGTCGTTGCCCAGTATTGAAGAACAAACATGACGAAACAATAATCCTTCCTCATTTCTGCCACTTGATGTGCGTGTATTGTTTCTTTCTACTCTGTACTTTATTAAGAGTAGATTCGCTAAAAAATACCGCTGTGGGCTAATCTTTAAGGAGCGTTTAGGTATACTTATTCAGACATAAGAATCCGTTTATCTTGACGTTCATAGTAGAGAAATATTACAAATGCCAAACGGTCTCCCAGCTGGGCTCCACGCCGTGATGATGATGGCGGGGATCCCGACAGGGGCAGATACCCAGCTGGAGGTCATAGGTGTGCGTCGCTTCATGGCTGATGGGTGTATTCGGTCCATGCTAGAACTGGACGGGCATCAACTGTCTGTCGCGTGATTAGGACGGTACGTGTTTTACTTTCATCGCAAGGCGGGCCGGAAAAATCCTCCAATTTTGCGTATTAGTAGCAGGGTTCGGTACACTATTAATGCTCCCAGAGAAGAGGATTGGTGACAGAACGTCAAGAAAAGCGCTCGATATAAACAAACCTCGGACACCCCGTACCACCAACGCTACTTTTCATCACGCTCGTACCTTCAGAGACCGCCTGCCGCGGAGACTGCGCTCAGGCTTTCCTGATACTCCTGCAAGTTGTAAGACGAGGGCGACAACAGTAAAGGGGGCCATTTCAAACGTGGTTTAGTTCGAGTTACCGTGACGATCGCGGAACCGAAGCACGCCATGTCATGTTCTTAGCGGTGGGGACTGATGGCCGCATTCCTTGCTGTCGAGACGGTACACCAAGGAGAACATTATCGGTGACATCGACTAGATGGGGCGCTCGCTTGTGGCCTCCAGCTGGTTTTGCTCAGTATTTCGAGTGTCGCGCTACGGAGCACTACTGTAAGGTTATGTAACCACGAACATTTGCAATGAGACCAATCTTCTTCAAATGACAGTTGTTCAATATCGATCTTTTTGTGGTGGCCGACGTAGGTCACGGTTGCATCATCGATACACCAGATCCGTCACCCCCCCCTCCTTCGGCTCTAGCCTACCCTTCACGCGACCCGACCAGCACCTCAAGCTTGGGGCGAGCAATGTCTACCTGGTCGGTGAACACTCGACGTGCTTCGTCCCGGCATTGCAGGGATGCGAGAGTCTATGGCCTCATGACTACGGCCATGCATGGCATGACTACACTACACACCCCTATAGTCAACTTTTGACACGGTGAAAATACACATTTAAACAGAAGTACAGGCCTAGACAAACAGTGGGCCTACAGCAACAAGACCATGAGGCTTACCGTGTGGGGGTCTCTCAAAAGTTAGATCAAATAAATAGTGCTCCGCGTGGAACGAAATACATTACAGCAATACATCGTACCTGGTACGAAATACGAGTCCGAGGTAGCCGGTGCTATTTAGGCTGTTCGAGGAGGTTGTCACGAGAAGGTTCTAAGCTGGGGCTTGCTTCGAGTAACTGTTTTTGTCGGCGGGCCCATACACTGTATGCGCGCGCACCTTCGATCATCACTCCACCAAAAAGTTTGAGTATTGACCACCTCCACTAGCCCTTGACGATATTCCGTGCCGTGATCATACACCAGACCACCGCCAGTTTTTTCGACGGCTATATTAATAGCACTCGTGCTGCAATGTTCAACATGTTTCTGCGCGTTCAATCGCCGAGGGGTTTGAACCAGCTCCACGGACTCGGGGCCAATCGACAACTCACCCTTGGACGAGGGTAGAGGGACGCCAGCTGCTGCACCGAAAGCACCCAAAGCTGCCACGAAGGTAAGGAGCTGCACCATTTTCTTCTCGAATTGTCTTGGAGTACTGAAGCTGCCTGGCTGACAACATCACACGGAAGAACAAACGACAAATATTGTTGAAGTACGAAGCCTGACTAGACAACCTATCTGAGCGTTCGCGAAGTCTGGACGTTCTGGTTTGGTGTGAGAATCGGTAGCCGTCAAGGGGGCATGTATGTGTGGCAAGAGTCAAACACGGGCGGATGATATTTCACCGCAAGCGATGTTATCACACATACAAGTATAATACCGTGAAGCTCCAACGTAAGATTCGCCGATGCGATATCCAGTAGTACGCTGGAAGCGACGGAGTAGGACAAGCGGTCGAATATCAGGTACCTGGTACAACGCACAACAGTAACGTGTACGCGTTTGTCAGCCACCATCCATCAAACAGGCGTCGGCAGCATACAGCCGTAGTCATCCTCGAGGAACGCCATCGATGCACGTGCTTTCAGGCCGTGCGTACGCCGTATCACATACAGAGTAATCACGCAAACCCGTACTTGCAGCGTGCAACTAACTGCAGGTTGTGTGGCTTTGACCAGCGTGAGCAGCACACGAAAGAAGAATACTACGCCCGCTTCAGGCGATCTACCAGAACATCTCAAGCACAAGACATGCCTGCTGCAGTCTGCCTGCTATTGAACTGTACATTCGGGAGGGAGGCCCCTGCTACATGCCCAGAGAACCTCTATAAGTAACGTATCAGATGCTATTATGGTACGCACAGGTGCTCGGTCAATACAGTGCTGTACAGCTGTACTGCGGTGTATTGAGCTTGCCACTGCAATGACAGGACCAGCCAACTACTGTTGTTGGACTCGAGTACCAACTGCGAGAGGTTGCGTCCTGTGATACACCCGTTGGGCTGTACGTACAAGATCGGGTAGACCCAGCGCCAGCCGGGTAGACCTTGCGTCCGCTACAGAGCACTAATGCATAACATGCCTAGTTTCGTCTCGTCGAAGATCTACTCTACTACGGAGTGGGCACACGAGTGTTTGCTGTTGGGCACACGAGTGTTTGCTGTTGTTCCTCGGGCCTCGGATCACAAGCAGACACCATACCTAACAAAATGAAAATGTAGTAGCCACGTGTAAAGGCCAATTTTCAGTAGCAAAAACTCACCGATGTAGAGTGTTGGTGGTGTACTACAGTAGTAGTAGGACGGGCTGGCGAAAGGCAACCTGTGACCGTCAAGGAGTCTTGGTGGATGGTGTGGTGGAATGTAGTGAGTGATTCAGGATGGCTTGGTGGCGTAGGTCCAACGTAGCCTTCACAGCAGGCGTTATCCTCTAGGGTTGAAGGGGAGGGCGAGGATGGCAACTTCCCGCAGCATCGGAAATTTCTTTGCTTATGTCGCTGGAGGAAGGAATTTTCTTGGTACTCGTACGTAGATTTGAAACCGTACATAATTTTACGTACCAGGCACATATATATGAGTACGTACCCGCTCATCACAAAATCATGCACAACACAACTCGCATACGAAGGAGTACTCTACGCGAACGCAGTGGGTTCCGACGAGGTAGCACGCGGCGAGGTCACATGCAACGGGCAGCTTTCGCCATTGCTAGTTGCGCTATTATCGGCTGTGTTGCTGGCTACGGTTGGTTGTCTCAATCACGACAAACATTCACGTGATCGTACTTGAAACAAGATATCACATACATGCTGGCAGAGCATGCCACACACCACTCCCAGATTGCTCCTCGTCTTCCTAGACCTCTCCGTAGGAAGCTTATCTCATACAAAGCTTCTTCGACCCGAGCCCGTCGACTCTACGAAGAAAATAGGCGAGTAGGCCCTTCCGCTCCCATTTGTTTTTTTGTACCCTGGTATAACTAAAAAATCGCAGCTGTGTGAGTACAACCGTCTGGTCGATACTCAACTTTGCAAACCACGTGAGAATATTTGGGGTCGGATCTAAGATATTTATTTCGGAACAAAATATTTTCGGATTGATGATGAACAAAATATTTTCGGATTGATGGATGGCGATGACTTCTCCGTAACTCCTATGTACAAAGCATGCGCGCTACCTGGTATATACTAACTCAAGTGAAGCCCGTGGAGTATTCGAGTACCACCACTCCGGTGTGACGGTGTACGTTTGAAAACTGTATACCTACCCCTCGCGTGAGGCACTGTCCATGGACTCTTCCTCGCCTCTCATCTTTCCCATCCTGTCCCTTTATCCGCGTGATCGGAAATACTTTCCGTTCACGATAATAACTTCCGCACATTTTCGCTCTGGTTGAAGCGCGCAACAGGAATTTTCGTGCTCCTGGAGGCATTCATGCAGAGAGTTCCGAGGCTGCGGGAAGACGCCGTCTCAGCGGCTTCCTGCGTTGCACGATAGATAGGCGGAACGCCTGCCGTGGAAGCCACGTTGGACCCACGCCACCACGCCACCCTGAACAATTAAAATCACATATTCTCACCACCCCATCCACAAGTCAGCCATCGCCATATATATATGAACCCGAAACTATTTTGTTCCACATTCCGAAACAAATATCTTATCCGACCGCGAAAAATATCACGCAGTTTGCAAATTCGAGTATCGACCAGACAGTTGCACTCACAACTGCGATTTTGTAGGTAAAAAATAAAACAAATTGGAACGGAAGAGCCTTTTTTTTTGGAGAGTCGGCGAAGTCGGGTCGAAGAAGCTTCGTGTACATACAGGGCTGGTGGCATGCCAACATGTGACATCTTGTTCCAAGTACGTACGTGAAAGGTTTGTTTGTTGTGATGGCGAGAATTGTGAGAAGTACAAGTTTGGTCTCACAACCAAAGCCACAGCACGGGCAATAGCGCAACCAGCTAAGGCGAACGCTGCCTGCGTCATGTGACCTCGCTGTGTGCTTCCTCGCCTTAACCCACTGCGTTCGTGTATAATACTCGTAATCGCCTCTATATTTTGAGGATGCGAGTTTCTGTTGTGCATTTATTTTGTGCTGTGGGCGGGTACCACTTCCCCAAAAATCGTAAAATTATGTACGGTTTAAAATCGAGTAAACTACAGCAGTCTGTCATACTCTGTCTGTGGTTTGAAATTTTCGTACCAAGAAAATTCCTACGTCCAGCGACAAACGCCAAGAAATTTCCGATGCCGCGGGAAGTTGCCATCCTCGCCCTCCCCGTCGACCCGAGAGGATAACGCCTGCTGTGAAGGTACAGTTAGACCCACGCCACGACGCCATCCTGAATCACTCACCACATTCCACCACACCATCCACCAAGCCTCCTCGACTCTCTCCGGTTGCCTTTCTCCAGCCTGTCCTACTGCACTACACCACCAACACTCTACATCGGTGAGCTATTGCTACTATTAATATTAATCCTAACAAATTGGTCTTTACCCATGGCTACTACGCATGGTTTCTGCGTGTTATCCGAGGCCCGGTAGACTTGTGTGCCCAGTAGTAGAGCAGCGACGAAACGAAACAAGGTATGTTGTGCGTTAGGGCTTTGTTGGCGAACGGGAGGTCTACCCGGCTGTCGCCGGGTGTTGGAACCCATCTTTTATTGACCACCCAACCTGTGTATCACAGTGCACAACCTCTCGCAGTTGATACTCGAGTCCAACAGCAGTAGTTTGCTCATCCTGTCATTGCAGTTGCATGCTCAGCACATACATTGCAATACAACACCATACGTACGAGCACTGTATTTACTAATTTAATTATGTTATGCGTACCACACGCTGGTATAGCATCTATCTGATGAGTTGTTTCAAAGGTTCTCTAGGCATGTAGCTGGGCCTTCGTCCCGAATGTACAGTAGAATAACAGGCACAGACTGCAGCAGGCATGGCTTGAGCTTGAGAATTCCTGGCAGACCACCTGTAGCGGGGGCATGCCCTTCGTCCTTCGTGTGCTGCTCACGCTCGTCGAAGCCAAACGGCCTGTAGTTGTACGCTGCTAGTACGTGTTTGCGTGATTACTCTGTATGCGATACACCGTACGCACGGCCTGAAGGCACGTGCATCCATGGCGTTCCTCGAAGATGACTACGGCTGTATGCTGCCAACGCCAGTTTGACGGATGGTGGCTATACCTCAACACACGTACACGTTATTGTACGTTGTACCGGATACTCGACCGCTTGTCCTACTCGGTCGCTTCCAGCGTACTACTACAGGACATCGCATCGGTGAATCTTACGTAGGAGCTTCGCGGTACTCGTCCGATAGCATGGCTTGCGGTAAAATATCCTCCGCCTTCTTTTGACCCTTCCCACTTAGGCCCCCTTGAGGGCTACGGGTGCTTACACCGAACGAGAACGTACTGACTTCGCGAACGCTCAGATAGGTTGTCTGGCCAGATTCCGTCTTTTTAACAATATTTGTTGTTTGTTTTTCTTTTTGGTGTTCTCAGATCAGAGCGCCACCGAGGCAACTTCAGTAGTCCCAAGACAACTCGAGAGCAAAATGGTTCAGCTTCTTACCTTCGTGGCAGCTTTGGGTGCTTTCGGCGCTGCAGCTGGCGTCCCTCTACCCTCGTCCAAGGGTGAGTTGTTGGTTGGTCCCGAGTCCGTGGAGCCCATGGTCCATACCTTATTATGTCGATTGAACGCGTAGAAAAATGTTGAAATTTTAAAGGACGAGTGCTACAATCTAGAATGAACTGGCGGTGGTTTGGTGTATGATCATGGCACGGACTATCGTCAAGGGCTAGTTGAGGTAGTCAATACCCATATATCTTGGTGCTTCGATGAGGGAAGGTGTGCGCGCATACAGTGTATGGGCCCGCCGACAAGAAACAGTAGCTTCGAGGAAGCCTCAGCTTAGAACCTTCTTGTGACACCATACAGTCTTGAGAGCACCGGCTCTGATGGGCGTCGTACCTGGTACGATGTACTGCTGTAATGTATAGCGCTAGACGTGGAGCACGATTTATTGTGTTTATGTTTCTTGGGGTCGTGTTGCTGCAGGTCCATTCTTTTTCGAGGGTATGTATTCCTGTATTTCTGTGATGTCCTACCGTGTCGGTGATTGACTACAGAGAGTGGGAATGTAGTCATGCCATGCGTGGCCGTAGTCGTAAGACCATAAACCCTCACATCCCTACAATGCCGGCACAGAGTACCTCGGGTGTTTACCGACGAGGTAGACATTGCTCGCACCAAGCTCGAAGCGATACGTGACGTGCTGGTCGGGTCGTAGGAAGGGTAAACTGCAGCCCGGGGGGGGTTGTTGGCGTATTTCGAGTATCGATGATGCAACCGTGACCTACGTCGACCACCACAAAATGATCGATATTGTAGTACTGTCATTTGAAGAAGATTGGTCCCAAAATGTAAATAATCATGGTTACATTGCAGAAGTGCTCTGTATCGCGTAACTCGAAATACTGAGCAACACTAGTTGGAGTCAACCAAAAGGCACCCCATATAGTCCATGCCAGTGGTGACGCCCGCCTTGGTGTGCCGTCTCGACGGCAAGCAATACCGCCATCAGTCCCCACCGCTAAGACCTTGACGTGGCGTGCTTCGGTTTCGCGATCGTCACGGTAACTTGGACTGAACCACGTTTGAAATAACCCCCATTTCTATTGTCGCCCTCGTCCTACAACTTGCAGGAGTATCACGAAAGACTGAGCGTAGTCTCCGCGGCAGGCGGTCTCTGAAGGTACGAGCTGATGAAAAGTAAGGTCGGTGGTACGAAGTATCTGTGTTTTTTTCAAAAATCGTTTGTCTTGGTAACCCCCCACCAATCCTCTACTCTTGGAACACGAATAATGTCCCGAAACCTGCTACGCAAAATTGAAGGATTGTTTCATCCCGCCTTGCGATGAAAAAAAAACAAGATAGCGTCCTCCTCACGCCACAGACGAGTGATGCCCGTCCAGATGTAGCAAAACATTGACCGAGTACACCCATGACCAATGGAACAAAGCACACCTGTTACCTTCAGCTAAACATCTTCCACTGTAGAGACCCCAATCATCATCATCATCGCGTGAATTCCAGCTGTGACAGAACTTTCACCACTCTAAACGTAAATATATACCTGGTAAGGATTATTTTGTCTGAATATGTATACCTAAACACTCCTTATAGATTAGCCCACAGTGGGATTTATTGCAAATCTACTGGAGTACAGAGTAGAAAGAAACAATACACGCACATCAAGTGGCAGAAATGAGAAGGGATTCTTGTTTCGTCATGTTTGTTCTTCAATACTGGGCAATGACAACGATTTCCCATCCGGTGTTCGTGCCTGCATGATATCGCCGTATCACAGCACGATGTCTACTGCAACTCCATCGGTTGCTCCAACGGATACACCCCGATCGACAGCGCCGACCAGGTCAAGTGTGACAATGACAAGTGCGAGGAAAAGCAGTGCTGTGAGGCGTTCTGCTCGTACCACCCGTGCCCCAACAACTACACTCCCGTGTATGACGCTAGCACCATCAAGTGCGAGGACTCCGGGTGCACCACCGACCTGTGCTGCGACAGAGGTAGGTCTTGATTCAGAAGCAAACTTTTGACATACCCCGTATACGTGCGCTTGACAAACTATTTGCAACTCTGAAGAACAACTGCCCAATTATCAGCTAGCGTGACTATGCCCGCGAAGGCGAACTTCCTCACATGTTTCCACCTCAAATTGTGCCGTTCCATTGAGGTACAAGTAGGGCGTTGTTGCCAAGCTGAAATAACCATTGATCTCCTGACAGTGATAGGTTTTCGCTTGGCTAAGGGCGCCCACCACTCAGACCCGGAACTCTGACGCCAACCCTACCCAGCAGCCTCCTTGGTTGGTGTGCAATGGGATCGTCGTGCTTGGAAGTGCTCCACTTGCTGTGGCGGCACATCTGGGAACGTTCACTGGTACCGGCAGATCTACTCGAGATCGCCGACCGTATGAGGTTGCATATACCAGGAATACCATGCTCCGTGAGGGACAAACGATTGTCGCTAGCCGGTGGAGACAGACCACTGTACAGTAACTCACGCCCATCCTACTTTATTCCATTCCGCGCAGGCAATGGCAAAACGGACACGAAGTACTGCAACTCTATTGGCTGTTCGGACGGTTACACTCCGATCGAAAATGCCCACGATGTAGAATGTGAAGGCGATGAGTGCGAAGAAAAGCAGTGCTGTGAAGCGTTCTGCTCATACTACGCCTGCCCCAACAACTACACTCCCGTGTACAACGCTGACACTCTCAAGTGCGAGGACTCCGGGTGCACCACCGACTTGTGCTGCAAGAAAGGTGAGATTGGATTCGAAACAAGATACCAGGTGGCTGATACCTGATACCAGACACCGGTACGTCTCGTATTTATTGCAAAAAGCTTTGTACACTCCGGCATTGGCCCGATCAATCTTACCGTACAGAGCCACTGGATTAACACTCGTACATCTAAAATACATGTCTCTAAGCCCCCTAGGTTATCATAGAAAAGGATTGAGTCAGTATAACTCACCAATTTCCTAACTCCACTTTGCGCCTCGCAGGAGATGACAAAAACGACAACACCCACACGAAGTACTGCAACTCTATTGGCTGCTCCGACGGTTACACTCCGGTCGAAAACGCCCGCGACGTAAAGTGCGAAGACGGAAAGTGCGAGGAAAAGCAGTGCTGTGAAGCGTTCTGCTCGTACTACGCGTGCCCCAGCAACTACACTCCCGTGTACGGCGCTGATACAATCAAGTGCGAGGACGCTGGGTGCACCACGGACCTGTGCTGTGACAAAGGTGATATTCGATTAGAAGCACAACACTAGGTGCCTGGCACCTGACACCGGTACGTCTCGTATTATATTGAGAAACCCTTCGCATACTCCGGCATTGGCCCGATCTATATTGCAGTGCAGTACTACTTTAGGATGCGTACACATAATGTACCTGTCACATACCTCCCTGTAGCGCACCAGGGACCTGTATTGTGGATTGAGTCAGTCTAACTCACTCATGCCAAATATCACTGTGCGTCGTGCAGGAGATGACAAAACCGACAACATCCACACAAAGTACTGCAACTCCATCGGTTGCTCCGACGGTTATACCCCGATCGACAACGCCCACGACGTAAAGTGCGAAGACGGCAAGTGCGGGGAGAAGCAGTGCTGCGAGGCGTTCTGCTCGTACTACGCGTGCCCCAACAACTACACTCCCGTGTACGGCGCTGATACAATCAAGTGCGAGGACGCTGGGTGCACCACGGACCTGTGCTGTGACAAAGGTGATATTCGATTAGAAGCACAACACTAGGTGCCTGGCACCTGACACCGGTACGTCTCGTATTATATTGAGAAACCCTTCGCATACTCCGGCATTGGCCCGATCTATATTGCAGTGCAGTACTACTGTAGGATGCGTACACATAATGTACCTGTCACATACCTCCCTGTAGCGCACCAGGGTACTGTATTGTGGATCGAGTCAGTCTAACTCACTCATGCCAAATTCACTGTGCGTCGTGCAGGAGATGACAAAACCGACAACATCCACACGAAGTACTGCAACTCCATCGGTTGCTCCGATGGTTACACCCCGATCGACAACGCCCACGACGTAAAGTGCGAAGACGGCAAGTGCGGGGAGAAGCAGTGCTGCGAGGCGTTCTGCTCGTACTACGCGTGCCCCAACAACTACACTCCCGTGTACGGCGCTGATACAATCAAGTGCGATGATTCCGGCTGCACGACTAACCTGTGCTGCGAGAAGGTGAGCAACAATAGCGATCCACATCTAGTAGATATATGAACTCTACTTTCATTCAAGCGGAAAGAGTGTGAAGTTACACAAGTCCGAGAGCGTGTATCGTGGCAGACCATTGATCGTCATGATATACACACGAGGTCTTTGGTTTTTTCTGCGAATCCACGGTATACCAGCTGCGATGTTTGTTGCAGCGTTACTCAACAAGCAAAGACATTTCGGAGGGCAGGCCCTTGAGGTGCCCTTTTTCCCCTTGTGGTACAGCCGCCCATTTCATGATGTTTCCCCCTCAAACTGCTAGAACGTAGACCCCGAAATAGAAACAAATCTAGGATCCCAGCACACAGTCGGGCGGATGACGTTGGTGCTGCCATCGGCTTCGCTAGGAGGGCGTCAAGAAGCCGTGATGGGAGCTGAACATGCATCCTACGACAGGGGTAATCTCAATACCACTTATGGGCGGAAATACAAGGATCGTTTGAACATTACATACAAAGACCAGTCGGTCATTATATATACGCGCGTGGTGATAAATGTTTCGTGCAGAACCTGATGAACGTTGACAGAACGTGTAAAAACACAAATGGCATTCAAGCGGTACTGGGTTACTACCGCGTAATCCCTCAATTGAGAAGCTCCGGCCCGGTCATAGAAAAAACTAACTTCGGACGTAAGGTGCTACCTGACGATGCGTCGACCGCTTTTAAAAAAACAGCCCACCCTGACGGTCTTCGAACCTTTTGTCCGCCACATTCCCTACCCTCTTTGCCACAGCACTAAACAGCAACCAAGCTACTACGTGTCCATATGGAAGGGCCCATATGGAAGGGATACGGGAATAACCCAAGGGGGGGCAATTTTGTTGCGCTAAGCGCCGGATCGCCCCGATGGCCTGTACGGCCTGTGATGATCTGGTGCACTGCGTCAGTCTGTGCTTTGCCGAGGGCCGGGGTAGAATGTTACTGCTTCCTGGAGTATACTCCTCAAATTATTGGCGCTGGAGAAGGAGCTGGGCGGGGGCTATCTGTATTACTATTGGGTTGGTTTGAGACAGTATATAGGGTGTATGCTTGTACATAATATGTGTTCAGTCGGTCAGGTGTGAGTCCAACTGGGGCGTTAAATCTTGATTTCCCAATAATATTCAAATACGGCTGTTGCGACATTCATTTGATTGGAGTCGACAGATCCGTTTGTACATTATGTACACCGCACGAGTAGCCAGTTGCGGACTACCTTGTAGCTAGTATGGTATGTGTGCGGTTTGGTGTCCTTTGGACAGTTGTGTTCGTCCTTGGGCGTGTGCGGAGAGCTTAGTTGCTGAGCAACTATTTGGTGTATACATTACGTGGTTTTGTGTACTTCTGTGGGTGTGCGAATTTCTGGTGCGCACGTGTGCTACGATTCGGTGGATGAGCTTAGCTGTGGTGCGCACCTGTTCAACGTTCCGTCAAGGGTTTCGGGGTGCCTGGCTGAAGGAAAGCCTTGATACCGGTTGAGGTGTTGGCAATATTAGTAGACCTTGGTCCATGTGTTTTGGTGAGAGGTGGGAACCCTTGTGATCGTTCGAGCTGTAGGGTAGTCACCGTGTTGGCTAAGTGGTAATACACGAGTTGCGTCCAGACACTGCCTTCGCACAGTTGAAGCGCTGATAGGTAATAGGGAAAGGGGCGGTGAGCTGCGCTCCTGGGGAAGTGCCGAAGATTCTGGCCACAGCTGAATAATTAAATATGTAAAAAAACAATTGTGCGTAGTAATTCCCACGGGTGTATCTCCGAGGAGTTCCCCCCATACGTGACTGCGTAACGCACTCTGCGAGGTTATGTCTCGAGGGCAGAACGTGTTTATACTACACCGACGCACAAGCTTTAGGGATCACAGTATCGAGCCCTGTCAGAGAGTGAAGCCCGAGCAAACACACCCGTAGTGAATCCATGTAATATACACGAGTTGCGGGCACCGCAAGCTCAGAGCCGATACGTTTATCCATACAGCACGAAGGGACCGGAACTCAATATACGTATGGCGTTTGGTCGTGAAAGTGAAACGGGGTTGACATTGGCTCCGGCGGCGATGGTACGTCCTTTGTTTTGCGTAGCTCCTCGCTGGACCCGTTTAGGACTGCAGTGCCATCTTGGGGACAGACTTCGTTTAAATTGAGTAGTTTGCCCCCAAACCGCGACTGCAGTCCCAAACCGATTAGGGAGCTCTCTATCGTAGGGTATTGTTCGATATACATTGAATAGTGAACATGGGATGGACGATATTGGGTACTGTACTTCCTCAGTCATGAAACCCCCTCCTCAGTCAGAAATATGCCGACCAAAATAAGGTACAATTTGTCGTAGCAACTATCTTAAGACAAAACAAGGTGCAAGTACTCCCATCGTAGCCCTCGCTGGCCGATAAACGGTATAAGTAATGGTACGAATATCCAAGTCGAAACACGTTTTGTCCAAACGAAGATGAGCGTGTACGTCGGCCACCACCGACATGTGCCTTCCAGCTCAACTCTCGGTCGCGGTAGTTCTTGAACGCGCCTCGCAAATGTCTATGTACAGGTGTGTGTATCTGACCAGCGTGTAGAAAATGTCTTCACACGTCTCTATTGAACCCCAACCTCAGTAATGTCATATTCTCCGTGTCTGACACTTTCACTCGACGGGGTAGTAGGTGGAGGCATTCCGTCCGGTGTGCGACCTGTTCAATCACTTTCATATGAACACGCGGTTTGCAGTTATACTACAGTACGCCTGTTGGCATGTCTGACACATTCACACGACGGGGTAGTAGATGAAGGCATCCCGTCCGGTGTGCGACATGTTCAATCACTTTCATATGAGCACGCGCTTGGCAGTGCTACTACAGTACGTCTGTTGGGATACCAGTGCCATGTGCGGGAGGCGCTTCTTATGGCAGGCCCACCCAAACGAGTTTGAAGACGAACGATCAGCTGTGCGGCATGCCCGTTCTGACGGATGCCATGGATACTAATCAGAGTTGGATATTTTCATCACCCATGCTCTCACCCTAGTCGGCTGACCATGATGCCTGAACAGGCATCTCGTCCATACGACCGTGTACCTTTTGCTCATCATGACACAGTCGTTGGTCACTCCCGAAATCGTTTCACATTTTGTTTAGGACATTGAAATGAACGGCGGCAAAGTTGAAAATACGAATCCCACAGGCCAGGAATCTTGAGCTCCATCTACTTGCATTCTCCCCTCACCATGTGCCCGTGTCTAGGAGTGCACTCATAGTGAAACCCTCGCTACGGATAAGCATACAGTAGTATTCAGGACAAGACGTGGTGTATTTTCGTAGGGAGGTACATAGTTTCGGGGACCATCGACGGTTGTGATTGCTATGCCTCCCCCCCCCAGAAATATGTGTTAAGCAAGCGGGCCAACATTGAAACTAAGTCTAAAATCGTGAGATCCGAACCCATAGCACACCTGCAGTGAGGGTTGTACCGCACCCCCCACACCAAACCACAGATGTCACGTGGCCATCTTTGCGATGACTAATTCGCTCGTGTCTGACCATGATCTGCGTGGGCTAAAATTCGTTGCACGGTCACGCTTTCTGAAGTGGTGTGATGTAGGCTCGAATCTCCTGCATCACCCCGAGACTTATACATAGAGTATCACGTGGGACAATATAGTTGTCAGGACCTATCGGGTAATATTGTTTAGTAAACATACTTGAATACATAGTTTTCTGTGAGAGTAAGCTCTTGACGGCACAGGCGGCTGGAATCGCCCCGTTGTACAGTGTGGGCGAGGACCAATCCTTGTTGCGGAGACAATGAACACTCCAAAGAACCCTGCCAGGTGTCGACAGCCTCTCAATTCAATACGCGGCCTAAAGGTGAGCCACAATCTACAATGTTTCCACAAGGATCGTTTCACGACCACCATGGGGATGGGGTAGTGACTCCGTCACCTGTGTAACACAGGCGCTGCAAGCTAGGGCATGTTGCTGGGTATCATACGGAACAATTCGCTACGATAAGACGGTAAACTACGGCTTAGGTATACCAGGTAATAAAAACATGCACCGCGCCCTCGAGATGAACACCACCTGAGAGGGAAAGTTCTTCCCAACGTGCAACGTGTTTAGCAGACATGAATGAACCATGGACGGCGTCAGCATGCCCGATGTCTTAGCGGCGGACGGGAGGGCCGGCGGAGGCGGCGGACGGGTGGCAGCAGCGGGAAGGGAGAGGAAGGCGTGTCTAGTAGGAATGGGCAAGGGGCCCTGGTCCCCAACCATTTGGGTGGGGAGAGTAGTGTAGGCGGTGGACCTCCTATCACGCCAACGTGCTTGCTGCTGAAACACTGTGGAACGGAAGGGAGGGAATTGAGCCCGTCAAATGGTTGGGACCGGGGTGCATTAAAACAAGATTGGCAAGACTATTGGATTCAAATTTTCGTAGCTTGAATTTGGGTTAGTCTCCACCAACAATGCGTTTTTTTATGTCCCCTTTTCCCTCTCTGTCTCACTCCCTCTCTCTTATTCGCAACGGGAGCAGCGGTTTACACAGACACCGGTCTTCGTATTCGGCCCGCCCAGATGAGAGAGAGAGTACTGCAAGCACCGAGAATCTACGTCGCCGGAGACTTTGTACGGATGAGACCACAAACACCACTGGGTGTAGGGGCACTACCCCATCATTTTCCTTTGGAAAACTAGGGGCAACGCGTTTCGCATTTATTTAGGCGGAACGTGTAGGTGCAGTTGGACGTCTGACGCGCATCCCCGAGCGTGCATGGGCTTGATACATGCAGCCACACCATGGCAAAGCACCGTCTCGCCCCTGCAGGCGGCTGAGTTTGTCGTAACTCACGATGGCGCCCTGCTGCGCTCGCCGAACAGCCGGATCAAAAACAGCGACAGGGGTTGGAATGTGTGGGGAATGACGAAATAGTCTTCTTGCTCCCATGGTCGATGGCATGAATCCTCCAAGCGAGGGGATTCGAGGTATGGGTAGTGTAACGCCCGAAGGATCTTCGCAACAGACGAAGCTCGATCCGGCGTTGTCAGCACGAACACACGTGGAACACGCGGATGGATATGTTCCATCCCACCGAAGCCCACAACGCCGTATTTGCGGCGGCGACTGCGGCCACCGCTGCAGCGATGGCCAGCGCCTCCGCCGTGCAAGGTGAAAATGCTCGCGCACAGCGTCCGGACAATGAGTATGCCTCTGACATGGACGTAGACATCAACAGCTCCCCCAGCGCCCTGTCGGGCTCCGGGAAAGGTGGTCCAGGGTTCGGGAACCTTGAATCCGTCCTTCGAAACAGCGTCTGGCGGAAATAGTTTGGCTGGGGTATGACAGCCTTCTCGCGAAGAATCGTCATCGACGAGCCGGACGCATTCTCCCCAGGCTTCTGGCAGCCGTTCTTGGAGTCGAGCTGGTTTGCGTGGACATGTCTTTCGGGACGCTCATTCACTCAGCGAGAGCCCCGCGTACATTTCACTTCGCTTCCGACCGATGGGGCATTGCTGTGTGTGTACTGTAGTCTAGGAGGGTGTATACTGTAGCCTAGGAGGGTGTTCGACTCTGACAACGTACACGTGTTAAGGAGTTGCGCACGTATGGCATGCCACCGCATACTACACCTTCTGAGCAGGACACGCTCGGCAACGAACACACCGGGTTGGAGTCCAAGACAACCCGGTATCGCCCAATTCTGCATTACTTATTCCACTTGCCCTATTATATTCCTGTAAACATCGCACAGTATCTCAGCGAGCTGCGGTTTTCGATACACCCACGACATAAATCACGCACACACGTGACTGAGAAGGGCATCTCGGGGACGTGATTAGTCGAGTTTGAACCTGGTTAGTATTTGGGTTTGTACCACGCAAAATACGCTGTTCTACATGCTTACATCTCCTTACGACCAAAGTCATCAAGTGCGTTGGCCGGGTTTGGGAAAGCCTTATCATTGAACGAGCACGGTAAGGCTCGCCGCGTTCAATATTATACTGTTTCATTATTTGATTGCCACGTCATGGTCCCACGCACGTAACTAGGGGCGATCAATTCCCTCCCTTTATGAAGAACATATCAGTTGCAAGGCTATAGCAGCGTCTTGCCCCAACTCGAAATGCAACGAACGTGAATACCCTTGACAACGAAACACCCCACCCAACGTTTCAAACGCTCGCCATACGACTCTATCAAGATATATCATTACACGACAGCGGACAGACACATCAACACAACATGGGGCATCCCCCGTAACCACCACGCTGTGTTGTTCTTGTAACCGTACTCGGGATCACCTTACCCGAGGCAAACACAACCAACCAACGTGAAAAACACCACACAGCAGCACAACAACACACCAACCACATAGTACATCAAATAGCTGCCAGAACCCGAACGCACGCAAAAAGGAGTGTACAACCAGCGGACTGGTCGACTCGTATCCAATCATTGCCACTACAACCATGTCGGAAACGTTGCGTTTCTACAGCTCAAAATTCACTTGAACTGTTAGCTCTCAGACTAACAATAAATGCATGAGCACGCCATGAATAGACCGTCCAGCACGAATGTACTGGCCCTCCCCTCGAAAAAATATTAAATACATCATGCTACAAGCTCTCAGAGCTCAAGCCCTCTTCTACTTATCGCTACATCAGCAGCAGATCGGGGGACAATACGCATGAGGCCGAAACATTCTCCCTCCGATGAGCACGAAAATCCCGGCCCTCCTCTCGAAGTAACATTATACCATGCCACAGGCTCTCTCAGACTACGCACTCTATACAATGGGGATATATACACCGTCCTGACTATGCAAGTTATCCCAATCCCATCAGGAGGGGCCAACACGCACGAAGCCGTCGCCTTGTCCTCGTCATCGGCACGTATACCCAGGTAATTGTGGAAGTACAGATCGGCAATGAGCCGGTACAGCACGGCGCCACTTTCAGATCTCTGCGCGAAGTGGCACTTCGTGTAGCAAATTGGTCCCTTGAGTCCTTCCCGTCGTCCTTCTATATCTAGAAGTAGTAGCCTGACTATTTTTCTGAGATAAAACGTAGAGAAAATACGGCGGACAGAAGGTCGACAAACGTCAGGGGAACTGGTTAGTCTCGAGGACATTTTGTTTGGTTGGGGGTTGGGGGTGATCCACTGCTACTGGCACGGAGGACAACATATTTCATTGGCCCATGTGGTCTTGTTCGAATGGACTCTATTATCCGCCATCAAAAGTGAAAATTAGATCTCAGTCGTTAAGGGTGGGGATAGAGTGCTGACGATAGGTGCTAAATAACACCTCAATCAAGGAGGGCCACAAAACGGCCAGTATAAGTGGTTTGATACTTTTATTTCGCGACATACACTCGTGTTCAATTCACCCTTACGAGTCCGCGTGAGGATCACCACGTATAGCGACCACAGATGCAATACGTTTCGAGTGGCGTTTCTCACCTTGTGGCAACACACGTCTGTTAATTGTTGTGCATCCGGAATCCTCAGACAATATTTTGTCAGCGCCGTACACGGGAGTGTAGTTGTTGGGGCACGCGTAGTACGAGCAGAACGTCTCGCAACATTGCTTTTCCTCGCACTTGCCGTCTTCGCACTTCACGTCGTGGGCGTTCTCGATCGGAGTGTAACCGTTGGAACAGCCGATGGAGTTGCAGTACTTTGTGTCGTTTTTATCATCCCCTATGCGACGCGACGGGAACGTCAAACAAATAGAAGTAGGACTCTCTCAATTGCTAAGGCATACATACCATTCTCAGATAGCATCTGAGACTTTGCATTTTTTTCGCATCTACTATAATCGGGCGCCCGACTATCTGCGTTTGTGAAGCGATAGTCAAAACAACAATTTGAGAATTTGTGACACCAGACAAAGTTATTTCAAATTGGAACTTACATTCGTCGCAGCAAGGGTTGGTGGTGCATCCGGATCCATCGCACTTAGTGGTGTCAGCGCCGTCCACTGGAGTGTAGTTGTTGGGGCACGCGTAGTATGAGCAGAACGCCTCGCAGCACTATTTTTCCTCGCACTTGTCACCGTCGCACTTCACGTCGTGGGCGTTCGCGATTGGAGTGTAACCGTCGGAGCAGCCGATGGAGATGCAGTAGGGCGTGCCGTGTTTATCGGGATAGTCGCCTCCTTCCTGCGCATCAAGGAAGCCTAGAGTTGAAGCAAGTGAACATCAATCACGATGTCTCAATCACGCGGATCTAGCTACCAGTATCTGGCGCGCACAGGGCCTGATATATATCAACTGTAGCACGATTCGCCCTGGCTTCGATACGGTGTTGTGAAAAAAATATATTTGTACACGCCTATCAGAAACGTTGACTCGTTTCGGAATCCGAACCCCCCTTTGTCGCAGCAAGGGTTGGTGGTGCATCCGGATCCATCGCACTTAGTGGTGTCAGCGCCGTCCACGGGAGTGTAGTTGTTGGGGCATGCGTAGTACGAGCAGAATGCTTCGCAGCACTGTTTTTCTTCGCACTTACCGCCATCGCACTTCACGTCGCGGGCGTTCTTGATCGGAGTGTAGCCGTTGGGTCAGCTGATGAAGTTGCAGTACGGCGTGTTTGCGTTGTCGTTGGTGCGGTGACTCGCTGCCCGAAGGGTAACGACAAACAGTTAGGGAAACATGAACTAGACGTTTTTCAATATAAGACGGAATGGGTTTCACACCTGAAGGGAACAGAAGGTGTATCATAGCGTCAGTGTCAGGCTCGTTTAGGTTCGTCGACAAATTTTGTTCATGCTCAGGTAAGTGCTGCCGATAGACGGTCATGATAAATAAATGAAAGAAACACATTTTCGATTGAAACTTACCCTTGTCGCAGCACTGGTCGGCGGTGCAACCGGACCCATCGCACCTGATGGTGTCAGCGCCAAAAAACCGGGGTGTAGTTGTTGCGGCGTGCGTAGTACGAGCAGAACGCTTCGCAGCACTGCTTTTCCTCGCAATTACCGTCGTCACACTTGACTGTGTTGGCGTTGTAGATCGGAGTATATCCATTCGAGCAACCGATGGAGTTGCAGTACTGATGCGCCCTCCGTCGATCGGTGGGATTGAGGTAGGTAGGGGCTAGGCGAATCGCAGGATTGTCCCATTGTCCAGTACACCGTACTACACCCCAATAATGTCAAACTGTTGTCAGCCATACCTCACCCCATAGCTATCTTAACTAAGTGCGTACAGCGATAGGGGACGTACCCGCGCTTTCACTACCGCGTTTAGGCTATTCGGGCGAGTGGTTTTGAATCTCACTCAAAATGGACTTGACATTAGATTTGTTTTTGTTGGGGCGGCGTATTAAAACCTCTGAACTCTGCCGGTGCACATCGCGAATCCCAAAAGCATACTAGCAAGAGACTGCAGAGCAATAGACTCTCGTCCGAGTGGGTCTGGGCAGGTGAAACCAAAGCACCAAAATCGACCCCTTCCTCTTCCGTAGCACCCGTAAACTCTTAACAGAGATTTCCCCAACATCGACACGTATAACATGTCCCTCGGCGGAGAAACACACTGTCTCGACGAGTTGTTTGGACTGAGCTGATGTGGCGTGCTCTGGCTTGGTCATTACGATACTAAGGCGGGATTCCCAAGGCTGCAACGACCAACAACGAGGTCAAACATTTCGCAGCGAGCCTCACGGTAGAAACAATTATCACAGTTGTTCACGGCATACCAAGAAGCGTGGTACACAAAAAACACTCCAACGCTATAGTCCTCCATATTCCACCTCTGTATCTTATTGCGAGAGCGCCTGCCGCGTAGACTGCGCTCGGCCTGCCCCGATACTCCTTCAAGTTGCAGGACGTGAGTACAGAAAACGTGAAGCGGGTTATTTTAAATGAGGCGTATTCCTGGTCCCCGTGACTCCCCGCAAATCCAACCATGTCGTGTCAGTTTCACATGCCTTAGGGGAATGGTTGGTCACCGCCCTGTTTGGGGTCGAGGGGTATACCAAGGGGGACACCACTGAAAAGTTCGACTATTTGGTGCTCGTTGTTGGCACTCAGTTAGCGTTGTGCAGTATATTTCATCGTCGCGGGACGGAGCGTCTATCTACGTCACGTTTGCATAACCAATGCACCTACAGTAGTCCTCCACCCCCCCGACCCCTAGTGCGTTAGTCGAGCGCCGGCACCGCGGAGAAGAATCATATCTGCACAATAGCGCTCATCGATGCTCACCAACACAAGACAATTTTCGCTAGTGGCTAATTGCACCAACCCTTGTGTACAGCCTTGTACCGTGGCCAAGCACAACATCAATGATAACCTCACTCGCGCAGCCATGGCCTGTCATATCTACCTAAGCCTAGGTTGGCCTATTCACACGGTCATATCAACCCTACAGAAGGTGTGTCCCACCTCCCGGATACTCGAACCCACACGGACCTGATTCCTGCATACCTGACCCCGGACATACCTGGTATTGTTAGCAGCCGGCAGCGTCCACGACCAGATACCCAAGAAAGAGTTTAACTATCGATAGACCATTTCGGTGGGGACAATAACAATCAGCACCCACGACAGACCCGAGGTAAATTTATCCCCATATATTTACTATCGATATTTGTTCCTGATGAGTATGTTCGTCCGTACGTAGTACGAGTTTGACCAGGAATATAAAATATACTTCGACATTTTTTGTTACTATTACGGGGGAGCATATTAAATAGGACCCACGGTACACACAAAAACCCGTATGTGTTTCGCCGTTTTTACTGGCACTATTTAGGTAATTTTTACTATGGTCTCCCGTAACATTAATATCTAAACGCCCCTTTATTATTTAAGATCGAAGTGGGAGATTTAAAAAAGAGCCTGTTCGACTCACCATTGGAGGAGGGTAGCGGGACGCCACCCACAGCGCTGAAGGCACCGAAAGCTGCCACGAGGGTAAGGAGCTGCACCATTTTGTTTTCTTTGTTCTGAGCGGTACCGGTGTGGCTGGCGGTGATGCTTGCTCTGAATGTCAGCACACACACGGAAAATACACGGTACGTGATCAATGTCAACCACGGGGTATGACAGCCAGTCTGAATTCGCCTAGGCAGCACGAGAAGGCAGAGAGAGACTGAGAGAGATGAACGGACTATCCGTAGCAGACAACTCACTTGATTTACAGGTCAAGCCATACATGTCGCAGTGCTACACTGCATGAATGCCTGGAACCTGGTGTTTATGAGTACAGCTAGCTGCTGCTATGCTTCGGCGCACTTGCCATCACCCCAACTCATCATGCAGCAGCAGTACGTGCGAGTAGTCGTGTCACCAAGAGCAATCCTTGTATTAATTGGCAGTACAGCCAGCAGTACTGCCGTTGTTGTTGTAGAAACCTCACCAATATGCAGATGAGATGTACAGAAGCACAGTAGTAGTAGTAGAACGGGTTGATGGAAATTAATCAGCGAGAATCAGGGAGGCTTCGTGTGGATGGGGTGGTGGGGATATGGTATTTTAGTTATTCAGGGTGGCATGGTGGCGTGGGTCCGCCGTAGCTTCCACAGCAGGCGTTCCGCCGATCGTGCAACGTAGGAAAGAGCTGAGACGGCATCTTCCCGCAGCCTCGGAACTCTCTGCGTAAATGCCACCAGGAGCACGAAAAACTCTTGTTGCGCGCTTCAACCAAAGCGAACATGTGCGGAAGTTATTTTCGCGAACGGAAAGTATTTCCGATCACACGGATAAAGGGACAGGATGGGAAAGATGAGAGGCGAGGAAGAGTCCATGGACAGTGCCTCACGCGAGGGTTAGGTATACAGTTTTCAAACGTACACCGTCACACCAGAGTGGTGGTACTCGAATTATACTCCACGGGCTGCACTTGAGTTAGTATATAGCGCGCATGCTTTGTACAGAGGAGTTACGGAGAAGTCATCGCCATCAGGAGAAGTCATCGCCATCCATCAATCAATCTGAAAATATTTTGTCGCAAAAATCTTAGATCCGACCCCAAATATTCTCGCGTGGTTTGCAAAGTTGAGTATCGACCAGACGGTTGTACTCACAGCTGCGATTTTTTAGTTATACTCAGTAAAAAATACCTGGTATGTATATATGAGCGGAAGAGCCTTTTTTTTTCGTAGAGTCGACGGGCTCGGGTCGAAGAAGCTTCGTATGAGATAAGCTTCCTACGGAGAGGTCTAGGAAGACGAGGAGCAATCTGGGAGTGGTGTGTGGCATGCTCTGCCAGCATGTATGTGATATCTTGTTTCAAGTACGATCACGTGAATGTTTGTCGTGATTGAGACAACCAACCGTAGCCAGCAACACAGCCGATAATAAATAGCGCAACTAGCAATGGCGAAAGCTGCCCGTTGCATGTGACCTCGCCGCGTGCTACCTCGTCGGAACCCACTGCGTTCGCGTAAGGTACTCCTTCGTATGCGAGTTGTGTTGTGCATGATTTTGTGATGAGCGGGTACGTACTCATATATATGTGTCTGGTACGTAAAATTATGTACGGTTTCAAATCTACGTACGAGTACCAAGAAAATTCCTTCCTCCAGCGACATAAGCAAAGAAATTTCCGATGCTGCGGGAAGTTGCCATCCTCGCCCTCCCCTTCAACCCTAGAGGATAACGCCTGCTGTGAAGGCTACGTTGGACCTACGCCGCCAAGCCATCCTGAATCACTCACTACATTCCACCACACCATCCACCAAGACTCCTTGACGGTCACAGGTTGCCTTTCGCCAGCCCGTCCTACTACTACTGTAGTACACCACCAACACTCTACATCGGTGAGTTTTTGTTACTGATAATTGGTCTCTACATATGGCTACTACATTTTTATTTTGTTAGGTATGGTGTCTGCTTGTGATCCGAGGCCCGAGGAACAACAGCAAACACTCGTGTGCCCACTCCGTAGTAGAGTAGCCCTTCGACGAAACGAAACTAGACATGTTATGCATTAGTGCTCTGTAGCGGACGCAAGGTCTACCCGGCTGGCGCTGGGTCTACCCGATCTTGTACGTACAGCCCAACGGGTGTATCACAACTAGTACGCAACCTCTCGCAGTTGATACTCGAGTCTAACAACAGTAGTTGGCTGGTCCTGTCATTGCAGTGGCAAGCTCAATACACCGCAGTACAGCTGTACAGCACTGTATTGACCGAGCAACCTGGGCGTACCATAATAGCATCTGATACGTTACTTATAGAGGTTCTCTGGGCATGTAGCAGGGGCCTCCCTCCCGAATGTACAGTAGAATAGAAGGCAGACTGCAGCAGGCATGTCCTGTGCTTGAGATGTTCTGGTAGATGGCCTGAAGCGGGCGTAGTATTCTTCTTACGTGTGCTGCTCACGCTGGTCAAAGCCACACAACCTGTAGCCAGTTGCACGCTGCAAGTACGTGTTTGCGTGATTACTCTGTATGTGATACGGCGTACGCACGGCCTGAAAGCACGTGCATCGATGGCGTTCCTTGAGGATGACTACGGCTGTATGCTGCCGACGCCTGTTTGATGGATGGTGGCTATACACACGTGCACGTTACTGTACGTTGTACCAGGTACCTGATATTCGACCGCTTGTCCTACTCGGTCGCTTCCAGCGTACTACTGGATATCGCATCGGTGAATCTTACGTCGGAGCTTCGCGGTATTATACTCGTGTGATAACATCGCTTGCGGTGAAATATCATCCGCCCGCGTTTGACTCTTGCCACACATACATGCCCCCTTGACGGCTACCGATTCTCACACCAAACCAGAACGTCCAGACGTCGCGAACGCTCAGATAGGTTGTCTAGTCAGGCTTCGTACTTCAACAATATTTGTCGTTTGTTCTTCCGTGTGATGTGTTTGTCAGCCAGGCAGCTTCAGTACTCCAAGACAACTCGAGAAGAAAATGGTGCAGCTCCTTACCTTAGTGGCAGCTTTGGGTGCTTTCGGTGCAGCAGCTGGCGTCCCTCTACCCTCGTCCAAGGGTGAGTTGTCGATTGGTCCCGAGTCCGTGGAGCTGGTTCAAACCCCTCGGCGATTGAACGCGCAGAAACATGTTGAATATTGCAGCACGAGTGCCATTAATACAGTCGTCGAATAAACTGGCGGTGGTTTGGTGTATGATCACGGCACGGAATATCGTCAAGGGCTAGTGGAGGTGGTCAACACTCAAACTTTTTGGTGGAGTGATGAGCGAAGGTGCGCGCGCATACAGTGTACGGGCCCGTCGACAAAAACAGTTACTCGAAGCAAGCCCCAGCTTAAAACCTTCTCGTGACAACCTCCTCGAACAGCCTAAATAGCACCGGCTATCTCGGACTCGTATTTCGTACCAGGTACGATGTATTGCTGTAATGTATTTCGTTCCACGCGGAGCACTATTTATTTAATCTAGCTTTTGAGAGACCTCCACACGGTAAGCCTCATGGTCTTGTTGATGTAGGTCCACTGTTTGTCTAGGCCTGTACTTCTGTGTTAATGTGTTTTTTCACCGTGTCAATGGTTGACTATAGGGGTGTGTAGTGTAGTCATGCCATGCATGGCCGTAGTCGTGTGGCCATAGACTCTCGCAGCCCTAAAATGCCGGGACGAAGCACGTCGGGTGTTCACCGACCAGGTAGATATTGCTCGCCTCAAGCTCGAGGTGCTGGTCGGGTCGCGTGAAGGGAAGGCTAGAGCCGAAGGAGGGGCGGGTGACGGATCTGGTGTATCGATGATGCAACCGTGACCTACGTCGGCCACCACAAAAATATCGATATTGAACAACTGTCATTTGAAGAAGATTGGTCTCATTGCAAATGTTCGTGGTTACATAACATTACAGTAGTGCTCCGTAGCGCGACACTCGAAATACTGAGCAAAACCAGCTGGAGGCCACAAGCGAGCGCCCCATCTAGCCGATGTCACCGATAATGTTCTTCTTGGTGTACCGTCTCGACAGCAAACAATGCGGCCATCAGTCCCCACCGCTAAGAACATGACATGGCGTGCTTCGGTTCCGCGATCGTCACGGTAACTCGGACTAAACCACGTTTGAAATGGCCCCCTTTACTGTTGTCGCCCTCGTCTTACAACTTGCAGGAGTATCAGGAAAGCCTGAGCGCAGTCTCCGCGGCAGGCGGTCTCTGAAGGTACGAGCATGATGAAAAGTAGCGTTGGTGGTACGGGGTGTCCGAGTTTTGTTGATATCAAGCGCTTTTCTTGGCGTTCTGTCACCAATCCTCTTCTCTGGGAGCATTAATAGTGTACGAACCCTGCTACTAATACGCGAAATTGGAGGATTATTTCGGCCCGCCTTACGATGAAAGTAAAACACGTACCGTCCTAATCACGCGACAGACAAGTGATGCCCGTCCAGTTCTAGCACGGACCGAATACACCCATCAGCCATGAAGCGACGCACACCTATGACCTCCAGCTGGGTATCTACCCCTGTAGGGATCCCCGCCATCATCATCACGGCGTGGAGCCTGGAAGACCTTTTGGCATTTATTTGTAATATTTCTCAACTATGAACGTCAAGATAAACGGATTCCTTATGTCTGAATAAGTATACCTAAACGCTCCTTAAAGATTAGCCCACACACAGTGGGATTATTCAGCGAATCTACTATTAATAACGTACAGAGTAGAAAGAAACAAACACGCACATCAAGTGGCAGAAATGAGAAGGGATTATGGTTTCGTCATGTTTGTTCTTCAATACTGGGCAACGACAACGATTTCCCATCCGCTTTTCGTGCCTGCATGATATCGCCGTATCACAGCACGATGTCTACTGCAACTCCATCGGTTGCTCCAACGGATACACCCCGGTCGACAGCGCCGACCAGGTCAAGTGTGACAATGGCAAGTGCGAGGAAAAGCAGTGCTGTGAGGCGTTCTGCTCGTACCACCCGTGCCCCAACAACTACACTCCCGTGTACGACGCTAGCACCATCAAGTGCGAGGACTCCGGGTGCACCACCGACCTGTGCTGCGACAAAGGTAAGTCTTGATTCAAAAGCAAACGTTTGACATACCCCGTATACGTGTGCTTGACAAACTATTTGCAACTCCGAAGAACAACCGCCCGAATATCAGCTAGCGTGACTATCTATGCCCGCGAAGGCGAAGTTCCTCACATGTTTCCACCTCAAATTGTGCCGTTCCATTGAGGTGCAAGTAGGGCGTTGTTGGCAAGCTGAAATAACCATTAATCTCCCCACGTTGAGTTCCGCTTGGCGAACGGCGGCCACCACCCTGATCTGCAACTCTGACGCCAACCCTACCCAGCTGGCTGCTTGGCTGGTGTGCAATGGTGTATTCGTGCTTGGAAGGCCCCAGTTGCAGTGGCGGCACATCTAAGTACGTTCACCGGTACCGGCAGATCTACTCGAGATCGCCGACCGTATGAGGTTGCATATACCAGGAATGCCATGCTCCGTGAGGGACAAACGATTGTCGCTAGCCGGTGGCGGCAGACCTCTGTACTGTAGCTGACGCCCATACTACTTGATTCCATTCCGCGCAGGCAATGGCAAAACGGACACAAAGTACTGCAACTCTATTGGCTGTTCGGACGGTTACACTCCGATCGAAAATGCCCACGATGTAGAATGTGAAGGCGACAAGTGCGAAGAAAAGCAGTGCTGTGAAGCGTTCTGCTCATACTACGCCTGCCCCAACAACTACACTCCCGTGTACAACGCTGACACTCTCAAGTGCGAGGACTCCGGGTGCACCACCGACTTGTGCTGCAAGAAAGGTGAGATTGGATTCGAAACAAGACACCAGGTGTCTGATACCAGACACCGGTACGTCCTCGTATTTATTGCAAAATGCTTTGTACACTCCGGCACTGGCCCGATCAATCTTAGCGTACAGAGCCACTGGAGTAACCCTCGTACATCTAAAATACATGTCGCTTAGCCCCCTAGATTATCATAGTGAAGGATTGAGTCAGTATAACTCACCAATTTTCTAACTCCACTTTGCGTCTTGCAGGATATGACAAAACCGACTACATCAACACGAAGTACTGCAACTCCATCGGCTGCTCCGACGGTTACACCCCAATCGAAAACGCCCACGACGTGATGTGCCACGACGGCAAGTGCGAGGAAAAGCAGTGCTGCGAGGCATTCTGCTCGTACTACGCTTGCCCCAACAATTACACTCCCGTGTACAACGCTGACACTCTCAAGTGCGAGGACTCCGGGTGCACCACCGACTTGTGCTGCAAGAAAGGTGAGATTCGACAAGAAACACAACACCAGGAGGCTGATACCAGACACCGGTACGTCTCGTACTTATTGCAAAACGCTTCACACACTCCGGTGCTGGCCGGATCTATATTGCAGTGCAGTACTACTGTAGGATGCGTACACATAATGTACATGCCACATACCTCCCTGTAGCGCACCAGGGTACTGTATTATGGACCGAGTCGGTCTAACTCACTCATGCCAAATATCACTGTGCGTCGTGCAGGAGATGACAAAACCGACAACACCCACACGAAGTACTGCAACTCCATCGGTTGCTCCGACGGTTACACCCCGATCGACAACGCCCACGACGTGAAGTGCGAAGACGGCAAGTGCGGGGAGAAGCAGTGCTGCGAGGCGTTCTGCTCGTACTACGCGTGCCCCAACAACTACACTCCCGTGTACGGCGCCGACACAATCAAGTGCAATGATTCCGGCTGCACGACTAACCTGTGCTGCGAGAAGGTGAGCAACAATAGCGATCCATATCTAGTAGATATATGAACTCTACTTTTATTAAAGCGGAAAGAGTGTGAAGTTACACAAGTCCGAGAGCGTATATCGTGGCAGACCATTGATCGTCATGAGATACACACGAGGTCTTTGGTTTATTCTGCGAATCCACGGTATACCAGCTGCGATGTTTGTTGCAGCGTTACTCAACAAGCAAAGATCATTTCGGAGGGCAGGCCCTTGAGGTGCCCTTTTCCCCCTTGTGGTACAGCCGCCCATTTCATGATGTTTCCCCCTCAAACTGCTAGAACGTAGACCCCGAAATAGAAACAAATCTAGGATCCTAGCACACAGTCGGGCGGATGACGTTGGTGCTGCCATCGGCTTCGCTGGGAGGGCGTCAAGAAGCCGTGAAGGGAGCTGAACATGCATCCTACGGCAGGGGTAATCTCAATACCACTTACTTACGGGCGGTCATTATTTACTCGCGCGTAGTGATAAATGTTTAGTGCAGAACCGGACGAACATCGACAAAACGTGTAAGAAGATAAATGGCCTTCCGGCGTTATTGGGTGATTATCGGGTAATAATCCCAGAGTGGGGGAGCCCTGCCAGTGAGAAACCCTTTCAAACGGTATCGTCAGAAAACGTGTGAAACCAAAAATGGCATTCTAGCGGGATCAGGTAATTACCGCGCAATTCCTCATTTGGGGGGTCCCGCCAGTCGCAAAGCCTGGCATATATATCGGCAAAAAAAACGTTTAAAGCTCAACTAACTGGCGTTCCAGCAGTAGAGGCGTTTTATGATAGAGGTTCATCGTTATTTTTCCGAGGCTCCTTTCCTCACTCAAGGAGCTCGATACCTCACCCGAAAACTGGCTTCAGCAAAAATCAAATCGCATCCCGATGAACAATCGCATGGCCCAACTATTATACACGAAATCGTTTTTCGAAACAGCACTTGGCGTTCCGACGACTTTGGGTTAAGAAGCCCCGTCATTCAGAAACAAAATTATTAGCGGAAATGTGCTACCTCTATCGTAGAACGCGTCAGTATTGGGTGGTAACCGGGTAATACCTCAGGTGGAGAGCCCCGGCCGGTCATGAGCAAAGCCTTGGACGTAAAACACTACCCCTGGCGTAGCATGCGTCGGAACCTGGCCGTGCGTCGACCGCACTTCATAAAGCAGGTCATCCTGACGTTCTCCAACCTTTTGTCCGCCGTATCCCCTACCCTTTTTGCCACAGCAGTAAACAACAACCAGGCTACTACTACTACGTGTCAATATGGAAGGGCGACGGGAAGAACTCGAGAGAGGCAATTTTGTTGCGTGAAGCGCCGTTGCACTCAGATGGCCTGTAGGGCCTGTGATGGCCCGGTGTACTGCGTCGGCCTGTGCTTTGCGGACGGCTTTGGAACACGGGGAGAGTGCTACTGCTTCCTGCAGTGTATCCCCAAAAAAATTGGCGTTGCGGTAAGAAGCAAAGTCAGGGTCTTATCTGTACCGCTACTGCGTGGGTTTGAGACATTGTGAAGAGTGTAATTTTGTACCAGGTGCGTAAAAGTGTCAAGTCCGTCGGGTGTGAGCTCAATTGGGGCGGTTGGTCTCCTCTCCCAATATTCAAAGATGGTTGTTGAGAGATTCATTCGATTGGGGTTGACAGAATCATAGATCCGCTCTACCAGGTACACGGGTAGAATGTTGCTGCTTCCTGCAGTATATTCCCCAAATATTGGCGTCGCTGTAAGAAGAAAGGTGGAGTCTACCTGTATTTCTATTGCGTGGGTTCGAGGCAGTCTGAGAGGTGCAGTTTTGTACCAGGTACATAATAGTGTCAAGTTCGTCAGGTGTGAGTTCAATTGGGGCGGTTGATATTATCGTCCCAATATCCAAGTATGGTCGTTGCGAGATTCATTCGATTGGGGTCGACAGATTCCCTTGTACACTATGTACACCTAACACGTTGTCTGTTGCGAACTATTGATAGCTATTATTACGATGTATGTGGGGTTTGGTGTTCTTTGAACGGTTATGTTCGTCTTCGTGCGTGCGTTGAGAGCTTAGTTGCTGAGCAACTATTTAATGTATAGATCGCGTGGTTTTGTGTGCTTCGATGGGTGTATTACGTTCCGGTGCGCACGCGTGCTATGAGCCGGCGGGTGACCTTAGTTCCGGTGTTCACGTTCGCAAAGTTCCGAGGTGCCTGCATGGTGTGGGGCAAACCTTGGTACCGGCTGGTGTGTTGGCTACAATAATGGACCTTGGTCCATGTATGTGTTTTCGTGAGAGGTGGAAACCCTTGTGGTATTTCGAGCTGTAACGTAGTCACACTGTAGGATTAGTGGGGATATACGAGTTGCGTTCAGACACTGCCTTCGCACAGTTGAAGCGCTGATAGGTAATAATAGGGAAAGGGGCGGTGAGCTGCGCTCCTGGGGAAGTGCCGCAGTGTCTGGCCACAGCTGAATAATCAAACATGTATGTATTCGTTCGACGCAGTATTTCCCATGGGTGTGTCTCCGAGGAGGTCCCCCTACATGTGACGGGGTAGCGCAGTCGGCGAGGTTTCGTCTTGAGGACAAGGGGTCTCTATACTAAAACCGCGCCTGAATTATAGGGATATAATAAGAAGCTCAATCAGAGAGTGAAGCTCGAAAAATCAAGTCCGTATTGCGTCCATGCCATAGACATGAGTTGCGGGCACCGTAAGCCGCTGAGCCGACTTGCTCCTGCATACACCACGGAGGTACAGGAAACCTATGTGTGGCGTTTTCTGGCGAAAGTGCAACGGGGTTCACATGTGCTACGGTGGCGCTAGTAGCTCTTTTTTTCTGAGGTTCCTCCGCCCTCAACCTTGGTCGAGCGGCAGTCACGTCGTGGGGACAGATTAAGCATAATTTGAGCGGTTTGTCCCCCAAATGCGACTGCAGTACGTACTATTATAACGGCTAGGGAGCTCTCTAACGTAGGGTATTGTTCGATCTACACTGAACAGAAAAAGTGGAATCGGCGATATTGGGTAATAAGCAGAAGCTCCGCAGTCAAGAAACCGCAACCCCGGCCAAAGAGCTGGCCAAAAAAACGGTACAAGTGCCTCGATCGTAAGTAGCACTTGTTCGCCGAAAAAAGGTACAATGCCTCTATCGTACGTAGCATTCGTTGCCCCAAAAAGGTACTATTACCCCCATCGTCGCCCTTGTTGGCCAAAAATAGCACAATTAAAGGTGCAAATAACCTTGTCGAAACACTTGTTGGCCATTACACGGTACGTGGGTGTGTTCGTCGGCCACCAGGCACATGTGCGTCCCAGCTCAACTCTTATTCCACGTAGTCCTTAAACGCACCTCGCTATCGTCTGTGTACAGGCGTGAGTATCTTAGCAGCGAGTAGGTAATGGCTACGCGTATGACGTTTGTCTTGAACCCCTACCCCAGCAATCTCTTTTTCCCCTGTATCTGGCATGCTCAGACGAGGGAGTAGTCAGGTTGAGGCATTCCGTACGGTGTGCGACCTGTTGCATCACTTTTATATGAAGACACGGTTGGCAGTGTTGCTACAACACGTCTGTTGAGATATCGGCGCAAATACTAGGGGGGTGCTCCCTAGGAGAGGCCCACCTAGACGAGTTGAAGGACGAGAGATCAGCCGTGTGGCTTACTCATTTTGAGGACTGCTGTGGATTCCAGACAGCGTTTAACCTTCATCACCCAAGCTCTCGCCCTATAGTCGCTGGCCATGATGCCTGACCAGGGATTCGGCCCGCACGACTGTGTATCTCTACCGCACCCTGAGGCAATCATTATTCCCGCCCGAAACCGTTTCACGCTATTTTTAGGGTGTTGAAAGGCGCGGTGGCCGACTTGGTAATACGAATCTCACATACCAGGATTCTTGAGTTATCTCTCGTTGCACTCTTCCCTCGCCACGTACCCGTGTGTGGAGTACACTCTTCTTATCGAACTCCCTCCTACGGGCGAAGATACAACCATAGTCAGGGCAAAACGCAGTATGTTTACGCAGGGAGATACATAGATTTGGGGCCCATCAAGGAAGGGTTGTGATTGCTATGCCCCCACCCCCAGTTATACGTGGTCTGCAAGCGTGCCGGCATTTGAAAGAAAGCGAAGATCATGGCATTCGAACCAATGGCACACCTGCTGTGTGGATTGTATGGCACTACCCAGTCCAGACCCCACAAGTCACGTGGCCATCTTCGCGATGGTTGGCTTCGCTCATGACCATGATCTGGGTGTGGCAAATACTCGAAGCGTCGGCATAGCCCCGAGGCACATACATACAGTATTTCGGGGGGGGGGAGTTGTAGTCAAGGCCAATGAGTTACGAAAATATATATTTTCGTGTATGTGGTGGGTCCCGGACGCCATGCTTCACCCTGATAAATACGTGGAGAGTAGAAGTCTCGTCGGTCGATTCTTTACGACCACAATGAGATTTTTCGAGTCCGAAAGCGTCTACTTTTTCGCGAAGATAGAACGCTCTTCACTGCGCAGGTGATTGGAACCGCCTCCTTGTGCAATGTGGACGTGAACCAATCCTTGTTGTGGAGACAACGAACAGTGCACTAAACTGTCAAGGTGTCGACAGCCTCTCAATTAATTACGCGGCCCAAGGGTGTGCTACATTGTCCAATGCCTCCCCGAGGATTGTTCCACGATCGACCACTTTGTGGTTGGGGGACGTGATCCGGTCGCCTGTGTAACACAGGCACTGCAAGCTAGGGCATGGTGCTGGGTGCCACAGGCCTCGCTGCGATATATCAATATACATTTCGATTTTGGTAGACCACGCTGATGAAAACATGCACCGTGCCGACGAGAAGAACGCCACCTGCGAGGGAAAGTTGTTCTTCCTGCGCAAAGTGTTCAACGGACACAACAAAACCTTGACGGCGGCAGCATGTCCGAAGCCTTATTAACAGTGGAGGCGGAAGCGCCTGAGGGAGCCACGGCTGGGGTGCCAGCAGCGGAGAGGGAGAGGGGAGCGTGCCTTGTAGGAATGGAGAAGGGTCCTTGGTTCCAACGGAGATGGACGCCGGGGAGAACTACTAGACACGCGATCGTAGCCCGCATGGTAAGTTGGACGAGGTTACCGTCCTTCATATATTGAAGGTGAAGGCGGGGATTGTCGTGTAGGCGGTGGACCTCCTATCACGAAAACCGTCTTGCTGCTGGAACATATTGGAACGGGGAGGAGGGAGTTCAGGCTGTTGAACTGTGTCAAACCAATTACGCCGAAACTGTATTGGCAAAAATATCGGATTCATGAATTCGCGGTAGTCCCCGCCAAAAAGGCGTTTTTTCCTGTCTCCCGCGCTATTTCCCCCCCCCCCCTCTCGCAACGGAGACAGCGCTTTACGCAGGCACTGGTAGTCGCAATCGGGTCACACGGATAAGACGAGGGATTGAAGGCGAGACGAACGTATATGCTCGGGGGTGTTTGTACTGATGAGAGCAGAACCGCCAGTGGGTGTAGGGCCACAATTCCATCTTGTTTTCCTTTGATAACCTTGGGCAACGTCTCGCGTTGGGGTTCAAAAATGCGGGTGCAGTTGGAAGACTGACACGCATGCCCGGGGGTACATGGGCATGATATAATCAGCCGCTCTAAGAGGAAGCAGCGTCTGAACCGGGACTAGGCGCCAAGCCTCCCTCCTGCAGGCGACCGAGATATGGTAACTCAAGATCGCGCCCTGCTGCACTCGCCGGACAACCGGATCAAAAGGCGACTTAGGTTAGAATTGGTGGGGACCGAGATACATGATCCTCTAGCTCCCATGGTCGGAAACGTAAATACGCCAAGCAAAAGGGATTCGAGGCAACGGGGCATGACGCCCGAAGAAGCTTCGGAGCAGGCGAAGCTCGACCGGGCGTTGTCGGTGCGTCACCGCGCAGAAGTGGTCACGGTGGCAAGCACGCAAGCATTATGCAGAACGGAATCTGGGAACGAGGACGCATGAAAAACGCTGATGGACAAGTTCTACCCCATCGAAGCCCACAACGCCGTGATCGCGGCGGCGGCGACCGCTTCAGTGCGGGCCAGCGCCACCCGCAGTGTAAGGTAGGAACCCTCGCGCAGAGTCCAGGTAGCGAGTACCCCTCCGAGATGGCATTCGACGCTATCAGCTCCCGCTGCGCCCTATGGGGCCCCGAGCAAGGCGGTCAACGGTTCGGGAACCTGAAATCCGTCATCCAAACCAGCCTCTGGCGGGAATAGTTCGGCTGGTTTTGGGCAGCTTTCTCGTAGCGAATCATCATCGACGAGCCGGACGCGTTCCGCCAGGGTTCTGGCAGCTGTTCTTGCACAGTCGAGACGGTTAGAGTGGGCAAGCTATGGGGGGGGCTCATCACCGCTCAGTCTATGTGGCAGAGGCGGTCTTGGTTGGAGGAGGTCGAGGAAGAGGTGATGCAAGTTACGGGTCGCCGAACCCGGAGAAGTTGGTCATGTGGGGCTGAGGGAACGAAGGCTGCACTAGACGGGAAACAGTCTCGTGAAAATGCACTGCTTCAACGCCTCCGACACTGTGAAGGAGACGGCGGTGACTGCGGGGGTGGACAACTGCGTGCGAGCGCTCACATCGAGATTGGACAAGTGTTGTAGTACAGAACCAGCCGACTAGGGACTTCGGATGGGCACCGGGGGGACCAGGACGATCGTATCCTCCAGCGGTGTCCAGCAAGGAACCAATACAAGCCGCTTCCCCGAGCAACCTTCTGCACCCTGAAGCAACTTGGGATTCCTCAACCAATTGAGAGCGGGGACGATTTCACGGCGGACAAAAACTTGCGGGTGGACACCCTCGTGAGGAGGAGATCTTCGGGACGCTCCGAACTGAGAGTGAAGGGGGTAAGTGTCTTCTGCTGGACGCCATTCACGCAGATCCGCAAGCGCCTAAGTTCACCAGCGAGAAGGCAGTGCAGACCACGACGGATCAATACCTTGCCTCTACTTCCGGGGCATGCAGGCGTCAACCCGACAGTACCTTCGTCCGCGACCTATCATATTTCCTTGCACAAACGATGCCACAAGCTTACCACGTAAGGATCCTTGGAAAGCTCTGGGCGCCTCGGAATAGAGGGTAAAGCATGTATCGGGGCAGGGCAAGCGTCGAAGAAGGCGCGAAGGAAGGCGTGCTGCAAATGTATTTGTGCTCGCACTGTAGGTCGATATTTCGCAAACATTGCCCCGCTTCAAGCTCCAGCTTATATCGCCTGAAAGCAAGAACGAGCTGGGGGACGGGTGGACAGACCCCCACCGGTGGCGTGGGGATGGGACCTGGACGCTCGATCTTTCTTCATTCGGTACTAGAAGGTAGGAGAGTCTGTGCTGAGAAGGAGGAAGCAAGGGCGTTTGCAAAATGGTGCTATAGCCGCATAGACAGGAGCACGGTTTTCTTTCGGCACGGTTTTCCTCTTTGTTTAGGTTTCCCGTAATTGTTGTGTTTGTTCGGGGGATATTTCCAGATGATCGACGTTGAACCTCGTGCTGGATGTTGCCGTCGGATGGCAAACACAAAGCAGCTGTCACCAAGCGAACTTTAGACGTCAAAATCGCGGCCCATGCATACCGTCTTCTTACTTCCACACCCCTTCCTTTTTATACAGAATATGGGAGGCTGGTTGACATACTATTATCGTGCTTGCCATCCGACAATGTGCAGCATGAGCTTCAACATTGATCACTCAAAACGTGCCTGAAATAGGGAAAATCCCCGAAAACAAAGGAAACCTATGCACAAGGTATATCTACCATATATGTCTACTTTCTTCTTTGACTTATCTACGATGCTCTACTTGCTGTCTTTGCTCCCTCCTCCATCTCAAAATGTACTCTCTACAATATTTTCCTCATTCTCACGCCGCATCCAAGCTCCATCCCCACGCCATCGGTGTGGGTCTGTCACCTCCACCCCCCTCCTGCTCACTCTCGATTCCTGTTGACCCCTAAGCTGGAGTTTAAATCGAGACACCCTCCTCGAAATATCGACCTGCGTAATCACCGAGACGATTTCGAGTGGTTGCTCCTTGACCACTCCTTTCCTTCCCATCCGCCAACCATCCCTCCCCTCCACGACACTAGCTGCAGCTGGTCGGTGAGCTTACTGCCCTCTACCCCGACACGCCCAAAGCTTCCACCGCTAAATAAGGTGGCAAGTTTGTGACTCCCCTCAAAAAAGGACACATATCCCGAACGAGCGTAGAGTTGGAGCTTGCACGCCTCGGAGGTAGAGGCAGATGATCCACCGATATCAGCACGGCCACCTCGCAGGTGTATCTGCGCTTGAGGGTCAGCATGGGTGGCATCCAGAAGGATAGACTTTTCCCTATCTATCCATTCCTCCTGTTAGGAGCGTCCCGTAGACCTCCTCTCCTTACGGCAATGTCTCCCTCAAATTTCGGTATGCGATGAACGGTTCGCCGCTCTCCACTTGTGGTGTCGAATTCCTAGCTGCTTCAACGCACGGGACATCGCACGGACAAGCGGTTGGTGCCGATTTACCTGCGCCCCTGCTCTGGGGCAGATGTGCGCGTGGCGGGTGTCCACGCCAACTACATCGCAGCAGGGAAACCTCACCGCCACGTGTTCCTCGATCCCCATGAACCGCCTTCCCATGCCCACGAACTCTGCTGTGGGTATGACTCGGAGTGAGTCTGTTGGCCTCGCCCGAAGGTATGCCGTATACATAAAGGGCCAACTAATTTTCCGCCCAAAAGCTGTATACTACAATGGTAGTGTTCGTGCGTTGCATGAGACTGGCGCCAATCGGTACCACGCTCTCAAATCCATCGAGGTATCTTCGTTCGGCGGAAGAGTAGAACGCATACACTTTACGGAATTTACAGTATGTACTTTGCGCCCATACCCTATACTGAAAGGGCGCCTCTTCCACGCACACAAACAACCAGAAAATGTTTTTTAGCCATTCATTCAAGAATTATAGGGGCGTGTGCTAACTCCCTCCAAGGAGCATGGATGGGAACGAAAGAAACGGAACGGGGCTGCTCGTGGTCATTCGTTCCGTTCCTGTCTAAAAAAGCGTGTTTAGGTCCATGCAGATTCCTGAGCCTCTGCTGAATCAGTGCGAACGGTATATTTTGCACATGCCCACGGTAAAGGGGTGCCCACATCCTTCTTTGCTGGTGCCCATCTACATCAAATAATATGCTAGTTGTTCCCGTTCGGTCGGGCCGCGTTCGGTCCTCCCAAACAAGAAAAGGGGTGCAACGTGCAACGAGCTACTTACTGGTTTTCTCGGGCTGCACCAAACCTATTCGTTTCCTACGACCGGTCGACACCAATTCATGCGGGAAATAATGCTCCCTTCGGTTATTTCTAATGCTCTCTGGGGGGGGGGTAAGGCACGCCTCTACTGCTACTACATACGTACCAGTACTGATGATGATGCAGCAAAATTTAATCATGACAAGACACAGGGGCTACCCTTTCGTCACTCGACTTACAGTATAGTAGTACATAGAGTATGCGTTGGGTTGTTTTCTGGGCGTCAGGGCGAAATTGACTGCCCCTCTTGCTAACACTCGTAGCTGCGACGCAATACACCCAGAGAGGGACCTCAAACAAGAGAGAGATGATGATGTACGAATACCATCCCCCTAAAAAATAAAAAATGGAACGCAAAGCAAGCTCATTGGGGTCACACTACTAAGCGACGACGTTTAGCCTAGAGAAAAAATGAGAATAACAACTGCTTGCTACTGTCGTCGCGTATTGTAGGGCGATAGGTTGGGGGGAGGGCGGGGTGTCCGGCCCGCTGGCTTCAGGGGAGAGGGCAGGGGGGTTAGACGTTTCTTTTTTCGGGGGTTTTTTAGGAGTTGTATACTATAAACACAGAGACCACAAGGAACACGACCCACGAAAAAAAAAAAAAGTATAAATTCACTTCCATCCCCACATCCCGCCTAGGGCACGCCTCGTTTAAAGCTGGGAACACCATAATTAGTGGTATCTGGTATCTGCTGGTATCTTCTATTCGAAAAAAAAACGCAAGGCATAGCAGGAAGGTCAAATACCAAGGGTGACAAGCAGGCTAAGAAACGCAACCACCGACGTCACAAAGCAGCACACGCGACGCATGACCATGAGGCGAAGGCCCGACCCCTCGAAGGACGCCGAGCCGCTTTTCTCCCTCGACCAGGTGTTGGACGCTGGCGGCAGCAGCAGCGGCGGTGGTTCGTCCGCATACCCCACGATGTCCGACCCCCCATCGCGCAGGCGTTCGGCCGCTCAAGGAGGGGAGAGACTGGAGCGTTATGGAAGCATACAAGCTGCCCGGGTGAGTCAAGGCACGTTTTTCCTGCTGGTACCAACGTGTTCTGGTTGCGAGGGCGAGTAGCTGAACGCCCGGAGGAGACGTGGGTGAGTCTGATCCGTCTCAGGCGCCGGTGTCTTTTCTTGTCGACAAGAGGTGATGCTTCATGCCTTGTTTGTTCCTTGTCTATTTCGTGGGGTTGGTTCTCTTCTAGACCTCTCTGTCCGTAAATGTAATTAACGCTTAGTTATCAATATCAAACTCAAATCGTACCTATATTTCCGGACGCTTTGTACATCAACTTGTGCACAAACCTTCATGTCAGCAGCACGAGTACTCGGTGTGCACACAAAACTATCGATATCCGCGGTACCTGGTACAGTTAGTACATGGAATGCCATGGGCAGTGATGTTGTGGCAGCCGCATAGCAGTAGCGGACCCCAGAGCGAAGGCGCCACAAGCAGCTGTAGCAGCCAGCGGCAGCAACAATAGCGACAGCAATGCAGCAGCTGCTGCCGCCTGCAACTGTCCCTTGTCTCTCGGAATCTCCCTGCTTGCTCTACTGCAATGTAACTGCTGGTACTCCTGACTCCTCTTGTTGTACAATGACACTGCGCGAGTGCCGGCGACCCTTTTCGTATATGCTCGTTCTGCGGTACAGGTAGGGGCACTCGATTGTCCTATCTCGTCAAAGAGCGCACGCCAGTTAATACGCTTTGTCATTCCTCTCTCGAGTAGGGACTTTACTTACGGTGCGATGGTGGGGTCGGAAGCGCTTGCGTGGACTGGCATCAGAGGTCGCTGTTGCCTTTACCCCAAGCAGTGCTGGTGCGGTATGTACCGAACACATGTACCCGGGAGTATTTCCTGCCGAGAACAAAGAGTAACATCAACACAGCAACAGCAGTCGATCAACCGCTAAGTGGTCGTATTATTTGTAATCGGATGGTAGCCGCAGCAGTAGCGGTAGCAGTAGCGGTAGCGGTATTTAGTACAGCACACCGAAGGAAACGAGCAATAACTAAGGCAGGCCATAAATATTGTTGGGAAAACGGGACATTCGGGTGCCATTTTTTTCCAGTTACAAGTATACGTACTGAAGTATTAATAGTGTCTGTAGAACACATATTCTCAACTGAGGAATCCACCCTGGAACAGTAGTAGTAGTAGTAGTAGTAGTAGTAGTAGTAGTAGTAGTAGTAGTAGTAGTAGTAGTAGTAGTAGTAGTAGTAGTAGTAGTAGTAGTAGTAGTAGTAGTAGTAGTAGTAGTAGTAGTAGTAGTAAACTACTACTATTAATGGTAGTACTACTACTGCACTATTATTAAGAGTACTAGTAGTAGTAGTACTAGACTACTATAATAGTGCAGTCATAGTACTCGTAATAGTAGGAGTACCTGTAGGAGTAGCAGTACTCGTAGGAGTATGGTATTAATAGGATTAATATTTAATAGTAGCACTGACCCTGTAAACACGCAAGAAAACACCCACTGGAACGAATTTTCGAATTTTCAAAGCATTCAGGGGAGTCACCGGCCAGTAGTCAATTGCTACGGAAATCGTAATGGAAAACGCGCGATCGGTTCACGCAGCTCGCAAAGTTGAGTATCGATCGATCTGCCGATCGGTTGAACTCACAGCTGACGTACTCTTTTAGTTTCTTATAAAATAAAAAAACCACACAATGAAGATAGTGGCACTGGAAACATCAAAAAAAGAAAAACATGAACTCCTTCCCGGCCTCAAAATGAAAAACATACCAGTTCGTTGTGATTTGTGGATGAAATTTAGATGTTCACATTTGTATTTACTCGAGTTCGTTGTGATTTGTGGACGAAATTTCGAACAACGAGTTTTTTTTTTTCTTATTTGTGTTTCCTTGATTTTAGCGTAACCCTTCCCTGTCTGAATCTCGCAGATGAGTAATGATATTATAATAGTAGGGTGTCGAGAAATTCTGACCCTTGTGGTATCGTGCGCCCTCTCCGTTGTCGATAGAACAGCCTTCTTTTCAAAATCGTCCGAGGGGGTGTGTTGTCTTAACCCTCTTTGGACTGCCGCCCCGCCCCGCCTTGGGGACAAAATGGTCGTTCCCCAAACGGTATTAATAGTGCAGCAGTCCTCAAAGAGAACATCTACGGTAGCGGTTGTAATGATGTACTGGTATTAAGATTCAGAGTAGTAGCCGTGGTTGTAGTTGATGGTGGTGGTGGTGATGGCGGTGCCAAATTGGTCACACCGCAACGGCAGTGGCATCGGTACAGCAGTAGTACCCGTGGGCATTTTGTACCGCAGGTATTCCACCGCATAATAATTAATGCGCGATCACAGTACCCCTCCAAGCTTGCAAATATCAGTTATGAGTATTTTTTCGATCTCACATGTTCGGTTTTTTATTTCTCATCCTCAATGCTCGTATTAATAGTGTGTGGCGGAGAGTTTTACCCATTTTGGACCGCGGTCTCGCTTAGGGGACAATTGGGGACAAATTACTTAAAATTTGTGTGGTGTGTCCCCAAAACGGGAATGCAGCTCTAAAAGGGTTAAACCTAAATATTACGAGCACATGCTCGCCATGCCGGCAATAACAGGAGGGGCTCCGCGGCACGTCTTGCATTTCCATCACGAATCGCAACAACAGTCAGTAGGCAGTCAGCCAGTAGTACTACGTAGGTAGTCACGCTGGTAGTTGTCTTTGTGATTCGTCCGAACACGGAATTTTATTCCCCCCTTCTCCGTGGAAGCATGATGTGCACACGCACCGAGTGCTGCTGCGGTACACGTGTATCGGCTCTGTCGCACATGAGAAACCTGAGATCGCGTGTCAGACTGACACCCTCCCTCTGGCGGAACGAGCACGGGGTAGATCTGATACGGTTCCGTATGTACCAGGTACGTACTACTAATATTACGGGGGACCATAATAAATACCAGGTAGGACCTACGGTACGCACAAAAACCTACGAGCGTATATGCTTCGTTTTTTTTACTAAGAAGATTTGGTCCTATTTGCTATGGTCCCCCCGTAGCAGTAGACCGCGAGCGCCTCTTACTGAGGAACATACGTAGTATTAATACCGAATATGCCGGGTAATAATACTGGAGTACCAGTACGAGTATACCAGGGTATGTTTTTTTGTTAATGACGGGTCCTGATTCCTGTATGGTCCCCCGTAATGGGCCCTCTGAGGACGGCAGTCCCGATTCGGAGACTAACCGCTTTTATGTTGAGTGGTTTGCCCCGACAACTGGACTGGAGCTCTGAAAGGGCCGCGAGATAGCGCGACCGAAACAGTGATGATTGTGTCAGAGCTTCCTGCCGCCTTGGAGCAGCATCCAACGGGTACGTGTAGAGCCATGTGTCGCCGGTGCCGTTCGACTGACTCCCTCCCTGCAGTGCAACGCTGTCCCTAAATAAGAAGAACGTTTGTATTCAAAAATAGTCTAGAAATGTTGCCCATGTTTTGGGACGGAGTGGTATGCAGTTATCCCCCCAAGCGTGCAGGGACCGGTCGGTGTATGCTGTGATGGAAACTGGATTCTGGTCGTCGATTTCCAGGCTGTCTTTTCTGACAAAAGATCTGTTTGCCCACGAACGAGAGGGCCGATGCTCTCCGCAGGGGGATGACCCCAAATTGTACAGCCTCGAGTAGGCTGGCTGTTAGTCGCTGACTAGTTATTTCCGTCGGCTTTTTTAGGTAGGTTTTCCATGATTAGTGTATTGGGCGGTGAGGTGCCTCACGAAGAGTCGCCGACCACTGCTGTGGTTATTATTAATAGTTGACTAGGTAAAGGCCATGGTTAGTGTACAGGGCTGTGAACTGGCTGACTATCTTTCGCCAACTAGTTGGTAACTGACTAAGTAGGTTTCATGGTTGGTATAGAGGGCTGTGAGTTGTCGCCGACTACTTGATAGTCGGATAGGTAAACTGTTCCGTGCTCAGTGCACAGGGTCGTGAATTGGCTTACTACAAGTCGCCGACTAGTTATTAGTTTGCTAGCTAAGCTCCATTACTCGTACATACTCGTACGGCTGTGATGTGGCTGACTATCAGTCGCCGACTAGTTGTTTAGTTGGCCAGTCGCGTGCGGTAACTAGCGGAGTTTCTGCCCACCGGTATGATGTAGTTGTGTGGCTGGCGTGATTTTGGCTCGGATTGGGCGTTGTTTTTCTTAATTCGTTACGATAAAAAAAGAACACGACAACGTTGTGGCTTACACGGCCGCACCCTAACAATAACTACTGTACAGCAGTGGCCGCGAGTTCCGCCGCACACGCAGAGCCCTACCAATTTTCCGATTTTAGCATCTCGGGGGACTCTTAGGTGTGCGCCAGGTTTATACTATGAATATTTGCAGTTGGTTAACCCTTGTAGGACCCCAGTTCCGTTTTGGGGACAAACTACTTGAAGTTTGAGTATTTTGTCCCCATAAATGGGAGTGCGGTGCTGTAAGGGTTGAAATACTTGCCATATATTGCCGCACCTGCAAAGGTTTGCCGTAATTGTAACAAAACTCTGGTGAAATTTAGCCTGGTGTGGGTTTTGGGTGCGGGTCATGATCGGGGCTGGGGCTAGCGTTGAGAGTTTGTGGTCGGGGTCTACAACGCGCGTGACCTTGTTCCCGCTAGGAACTGCTTCCCACTAGGAACTGCTTCCTAACCCGCAAAATCGTACAAGATAATATGTACCTGGTACCTGGTAGGGGACACGCTGTACTGGTATAGAGATCCCCTCCGAGCGCTTTGTTTGGATGACTCAAGTCATGACTACGGTGTCGCTCTCCTGGGCGTATGCTTATTGTCTACACCGGACAGTCGTTTTTTTTTTCGCTAGAGACCACAGCTTTCCTGTTTTTTTTTGTGGCGCGGCGCTTCTGTTCGGGCTACGAATGTATCGCATATACGTATATATTAGGATTCGAGCTTGTGCGGCAGGAGTCCTATCGTGGCCCGCCCTTACGGCACACCAAGGTGGCGGGGAGGCGGCTGTTTTTTTGCTCGTGGTGGAGGCGGCGGTCTCGACTTTGGTGTACCACAAGTAAAAGTTTCCGTGTGGGGGATCCTAAAAGCGCGAGTGGCGACGTCTGAGAACCCTGCCGTCTCTTTACATTTTTGCCGTAGCATTTTACAACCTCAGTCTCGTCTTGAGGACAATTCACTCAAATCCCAAGTGTTTCGACCCCAAAACGGGACTGCAGTACTAAATGGTTGAACTACTGTCGGCTGACTCTCGTGCAATTTCGCCTATAGAGGCAAACAAGAAAAAAAAAATGAAGAAAACTGGGCCAGCCAGTGGCCACCCGTCGGAATTTCGAGCGTGCGCAAGCGGCCAATCCCGCATATTCCTACCGTTGATTCCTCCCGAAGATTGCCCAACAGCTACTGCTGCTTGAGAGGGTAGGAGGGCAATTTTAACATCCCCGGGAAAAAACGCCTTCGAATATTTCTGATCTGTACGATCTGTATGATCTAGCTCGTGTTGCAGAGTAGGAGCCGTGTCTTCTGCATGGTCTAGGAGATGTTTCCTGGGTCGGATCTGTACTGTACAGATCCGGCATAACATCTCGTAAAGGTAGGTGGGGATCTATAGATGATCTATCTGTAGACGGATATATTATCGTGATATGTCTGTCGTATGAATCATTGATCGTGCGGGATGTACGTGGCAGGAGCCAGAACCGAGAGTGGTGGAGTCATGGTCCGGACTGGATTTTTTTATCCCTGCTGTATCGTGCCTTGCGGGCAATGGCGTTTCCCGAAGTACGTTGGAATAAACGGCGTGCGTGTATATACCTCGTATACTCTCTTGCATAACCGCATCGGAATTTTTCTGCACGTATACAAGCATGTGGGGGTGCTCGTTCTATTATTTGATGGTGGGCGTTCGTTCGTGTTCGACGCTTCCACCGTGTATTACCGTTGGACACTGCTTGGCACGGGGGCTACGCGGAGACAGAGGTAGCAAATCAACCAACTATTTTGTTTCGCTGGCTAGACTAAGCTTAGCACCCTCGCCCAGAGCAGCAGAAGCAGCAGCAGCAGTAGATTCCACAGTTCCGCCCATACATTTACCCCCCGGGAGCAATGTGTTTTACGAACGGGTGATCAGTGTACAGCTTGCCTCATCACACCCGGTATACCTCATATCGTATAATATATTTATATATGTATTAACCGCACGTGCCGCACTGTACGAGTTGTGACAATAGGAATTGTACCCGCCGGGTCGTCCCACGCCCCGTACTGGCTTCTTCGAGCTGATTTTGTTCCGCAGAATGCGAGCGGCCCGACCAAAAATCGGACCTAAAAAATATAGAAAATCGCGATGAACCACCCCGAACAAAGAAAGCATCGAAGCATCAAACTCCCTACAAAGGCATCAAAAGCACCACATCAGGCAGGAACCACATATCATACCGCGTCAACATGCCGCGGCATCGACCAACCACGAAAGACATTTGAACAATCAGTCGTCAGCAACAACAACACCATCAAGACATCAAACCGCCCCTCGGACATAAAACCGCCCGGGACGACACCGAAATCGGCGCTCGTTGTTACAGGCGGTGTCCGCGACACTGGCTGCCGACGACGCCCCGGCGACCATGTCGGATGGCGAACCGGCGGAGGCGCCCTCTAGCCCCGTCGCCGCGGCCACCGCCGCCCCCTCCGCCCCCTCCTCCGTCGCCGCCGCCGCCGCAGAAGAAGAAGAACCAAGCGCATGGGACTGGACGTCCCCCTTGCTTCTTCTCCATGTAATTTCGTATCCCGCGTCAGACTGTTCGCCAGACTATCGATACTCGAATCGAGAGTCGGGTTACTTTCTTCGGGGGACCATAGTAAATAGGACCAAATAATGTTAGTAAAAATGGTTGAATATATATAGGTTTTTGTGTATATGATAGGTCCTGTTTACTATGGCCCCCCGTAGTAGTATATACTAGGTACCTGGTATATATTATAGAATAAGTAGAGCATGCCATGGAATGAATAGTATATACCATAAAATGAATTGCACGATTAATATTAATATGTGAGGCCCTTCATTAATAACTGTTGCCACCCTCGTGTTCGAGCACAGGAATGCTTGGGAGTTATCATGGAACCAGTTTATTTTTTTGTATATAGGGAATTGGGTTAATAATCGTTATATGTACGGGGGGTTTTTTCGGGCCAACTACTTGGAATTTGTGATGGAATGTTTTTTGCGGTAATTTTTTTAATAGAAAAGCCCCCCCTGTTGAGGGTCCAGAGATATACTAAGTTACAGAGGCTGACACAAAATACCGTCTGATCGAGAATGTGAAGTGCGCTTCAATTTTCTCACAAATACCTTATTAATAGCTACAGCACGTACCTGATAATTTGACGACCAGACTCCAGGGAGTAAATGTAGGCACCGCTTGGTGTTCCTATTGATGTGCGAACGGTTTATTTTATTTTTCCGGCCAGACTGGTAGACCGCACGGGAGATCAGATAACACACGCTCCCTGGGACAGATTTTCGGAGGGTGTTTTTCCAAAGCAAAGGGGGGGGGCGCGGGCACACACAACCGAAAATGATTGGCTTTTGTAAGAATCTTGACGAGATGTTTCCGTACAGACACATCGCTCGGCGTTTGCACCCTTCCTTGCCTGTTCTTGAGAAGATCAGCTTCGAAGTGTGTCTGAGGGCGGGGGTGGGCTTTGTCATGCGCGTGTTTCATGGTTTTTGTGTGTCCGTTCCGCAGCAGGAGTAGGATGATGGTGCTGCCTGCGCACGTGTCGTAGGACTCCTTGCGGATCAAGTTACTGCACGGTATGGTACTGCTGTACAGCAGTATCATACTGCTGGACAGCGATACTGCTGTACGGCAGTATTACACTGCTGTACGGTATGCTACTACTGTACAGCAGTATGATACAACTGTACAGCAGTATGCTACTACTGTACAGCAGTATGCTACTACTGTACAGCAGTATGATACAACTGTACAGCAGTATGCTACTGCTGTACAGCAGTATGCTCCTACTGTACAGCAGTATGGTACAACTGTACAGCAGTATGCTATTACTGTACAGCAGTATGTATGTACTCCTTTTGCGTTGAAGTTCCCGGCACCAACCTGCGGCCGGTGCGGTACTCGTCGCTGGTTGTATTCATAGTGAATCCTAGTCGCTTTCTCGAAAGTGATGAAAGGCATGTTAATAGTCTCTTGCCACTCTGTCCCGATTTTTTGGGACCGTTTGCATATAAATATGAAATCTGACCGTTCCTTATATTTCGGAACAGTGGTAGTGTAAATACTGGCGTTCACCACCTGGTACTTTTTCGTAGGGTAGTAGTAGCAGTAGTATTAATAGTAGCACTAATAGCAGTGGTGATACTGTAGGTATAGTAGTAGTCGTAGTAGTAGTAGTAGTAGTAGTAGCAGCAGTAACAGAAGTAGTTTTAATAGTAAGAGTAGTAGTAGTAAGTAGTATTAATAGGAGTAGTAGTACTAATAGCAGTAGCAGTAATACTTGAAGCATATTCGACACGGTACCTCTGAAACGCAGACGAGAACATCTCACTGCCGGAATTTCTATATTTCGGTTTTCACTGTCGGAATTCCTATGTTTCGGTTTTATTCCAGACCGAGGTACGAAGTACATCAAAACGAGGCAATCTTTCAGTGGAAGTTAAGCTGACCCCCCCCCCCCCTCCCCCCCCTCCCGCCCCCGCCCCCTTCCACAACCACCGCTGCCGCCGCGGCTTCCCCACGACCTGCTCTGGTTCTTTGACACCATCCACCCCCTGGCATGTACGGCACACCTCTCTTGGGATCGTGTGACTCGCCGTCGTGTTTCGCCACAGGAGGACAGGCGCCTCGAGGAAATGATCGAGAAGATGGCCGACAAGAGCCCGCCGTGGCTGGCGAAGTTCTTGAGGGCCTTCGCTCCGTTTGTCACGGTGGCGTTCATGGTGTTGAACTTCGTGGGCCCGATACTCATCAAGTTCTACGCTCTCCTCTACAAGGTGAACGGCAGAAAAGGATGAGAGAGATAGGATAACGCCGTGTTTCTGTGTGTTTGGGGTTGTTATCGGACGGGAGTCGCGTGCTCAATATCGCCAGTTTACTTCAGGCGGAAATAGGAAGACCCCACGGTCCCGATGTTGTCGGCCAGAGTGGTCCCAGTGTACGGTACCGATAAAGATATCTAACTGGTATATATATGAAGCGATGGTTCCGATTTATTTTTTTTCACGTACGCACAGCCAGGTATTTCGGGGGGGCCGTAGTAAATAGGACCTACGCTACACACAAAAAACTATATACTTCCCTATTTTTACTGACAATATTCGGTCCTATTTGCCGTGGCCCCCCGTAATATTTCGGGGGCGAACAAGGCACGTGTTCGAGTACCATTATATCGAGACTTTCGATATTTGGACGTGTCGACGTGTCCTAACTTTCCGATACTTACGGTATCCAAACACTACGCGGGCAGGAGAGACGGACTCGCGAGAGAGCCAGAAAAGGGTACAGGAAATATGACCGCATCACAGTGATGATGGATGGTAACTTCCCTCCCATCCGACGAAATACTTTCAACCCATGTTTTTTTTTCTTTTTCCCCTCCGACAACGGGGAGCCTCGAAGAGAAAAAACCGCCGAGCAGATCGTCCGTGAAAATGCACTGGTGCTACGGTGAATTTCGCGCCTTTTTTTTATTGTTTTAACGCTCCTCAGTTGACCTTAGAGAGCTCCATTCATCACCCCCCCCCCAAAAAAAAAGTGATTTTGAGGAAAACCTACAAGGGAAACCCAATATACGACCCCAAACCCTAGGCATATACTTCGTATATCACGACTCTTTTCGGAAAATGTTGTTGGCTTAAGGAGCATCACGAATCATTCGGTGAAATACTAAAGGATATTCTGACGATGTTATTGCGGGGGACCATAGTAAATAGGACCAAATATTCTCTTTAAAAATAGGCAAAATATGTAGGTTTTTGTGTGTACAACAGGTCCTATTTACTGTGGTGCCCCGTAATAGGTCGAGGATCCCGGTCGATCAGAAATATTCTGAATACATTCCTGACCGAAAAAAATCGACGTACCCGTATACCAGGTATGTCGTGGGACGACGCCTCGAAATATCTCGCCGACGCATATCCCCAAAAGCCAACGTGCTTCGGTTTGTTCGTCCCCCCCCTCCGTCTCTGGAGAACATAGGGCCTGAAGTTCTTTCCTGGGGCATGTGTTCTCTTTTGCGTGCTACGGCATGCGGTAGGCAGGCAGACAGAGAGATATATGGCAGAGGCCGATGAGACCGCCGGGTGGGCCGACGGGCGGACAAGCGGACGGCGATGCACACCTTGGTCAGATGTTGATGTATCTGATCCTCTGATCTGCTCTTACCTGTAGATCATATGGTTCATCACCTGCAGCCTGTGAGAGGCTTTGGTACGGGATGCGCAGGGTGCAGATCCAACCCCGCAACACGAGCTGTTACAGGCGGCCATAGTGAATAGGACCTACGGTACCCACAAAAACCTATATATTTTATATTTTTTTACTGACAATGTTTGGCCCTGTTTACTATGGTCCCCCGTAATAGTGCTACTGCGGATCATGCAAGATCGGGAGTAGATGATCTATCTGTCTACCTTGAGCGATTTAGATCATCTAAAATAGTGGGGGATGATCGACCTCTTGGAGGTGTGCGGCAGCGCGCATGTTGTGTGTGCTGGCTTGGAAAAAAGGCAGGGCGAGAACAGGCAGACATGCCGATAGACAGAGACAGGCAGACAGACAGACAGACACGATGGGAAAAAACCCCGATGTACCTGGTATGTATGTATGGGCATGCATGGAGGTAAAAAAGCGGATAGACTGGCGTAACAGGTGAATGTACAGGCGTAAGTGCTGGAGGACGGACGGCCAGGTAGACAGACGCAAGAGAGAAGACAGACAGCCAGGCGAACGGTAGACGGACGTGTTGGAAGGTTGGCGTGGTTCGGAGCTTTGAGTCCGAGGAGAGATGTGTTTTGTGTTCTCGGTTTCGCGCAGCATTGGAGCGGCGGTGACAGTGGTTCCGCTGCTTCCCTGTTCCTCCTTCTGCTGTTTCTGCTTCTGCTTCTGCTTCTGCTGCTGCTGCTGCTGCTTATAATCCTACTGCTGCTGCTGCTGCTGCTGTTGTCATTACATAGCTGTTGTTCGTGTTTTATTCTCGCAATCATGCCGGACTTGACCCCCCCCCCCCCCCCCCCGTCCTTCCCCATGAAGCGACTGCTAACCCCACGCGTCTAATCCGGTCTCCAATTCGTGTTCCTAGCTTACCCTGTCCCCCCCCCCCCCCCTCCCCCCGGCCTACACATTTACGAACCCCCCGTCTTTTTAATGCGAACTCTCCTGTCATCCTGTACGCATTGCAGACGTACCACATCCTCCCTGTGAACGTGCTCGGCATGATCTACGGCCTCTGTATGTGTTTCTTCGGCGGCTTCTTCCACGTCACCATCGCAGCAATAGAGGTGAGGCCTCAGCCGCCGCGGCGAGAGACATCCGTCGCTCGGTGCGGTCGGAGCGATTTCGTAGACCGGGCTGAGTGTGTTGCCGCATCTTTGTGGGTGGGAGGAGGGTGTCGAACGAGAAGGTAAAATTACCAGGCGGAAGCATGACGCCAAGCGGGAGCAGCTCGCCTGCACGACTTGGAGCAGCGTTCTTGTGCAATAACTGCTCATACTGTTAAATACCTGGTAACTGCTGTATGTATTCGTACTACGCGTACGCAGTTGCATGCGTAGACGGCACTTCGATAGTGATCACGGGCTAACCCGCAGTTGTATAGGCATTGCCGCACTATCCTGACGATCGGCTGCTCGCCCTTCGCGGTTGTACTATTCATGGATGTGACGTACGGCTTGTTACGATGCGCATCTGTCGACCGCAAAGTGAATGCGAATAAGTATGCTACTGCCTGTTGTGCAGCTTCATCAACAACTGAAACCGAAAATCTACGGACATGCATGACATGGGTACCCCCTGACCCCCAAGGTCTATGGTCGTACCACTACGGCGATGCATGGTATCGCCCCCCCCCCGCCCCCCCCTCCCTCCCCACCCCCTTTACTCCCCCCCCCCCCACTGCCAATCACAACGACACCCACGAAATATAACTAGATTGAAAGCCAGGGCTGTGCACGGGTCGGGAGGTGTTCAAACATCTCGCACGTTATTCCGGGGTCGGGTTAAGTTTCCCGATCCTCCCGGACCCGACCGGACCCGACCCGCGAGATTTAACCCGACCAGTGAATAGGCCTGCTAGAAACGATTTACTCCTCCCCATCCCCCTTCCCCCGTCCCCCGCACGCCCACCTTCGCCACCGCCACTGCGGCCACCGACTTGACCGCCACCACATCGGGTTATCCTATGTTTTTGATGGCAGGCGTTCAACATGACTGGGGGCGATAAGGTCCGTCTGTGCCTGCACGACCTGAAGGAGGACATGAAGGTGCTGCACAGGGCCAGCAAGGAGGACGACAAGAAGGACGACGACAACGACGGCATTCCCGACGTGAAACAGGTACAGCCCCGTCCTGCCGCCCTCCCCCCCCCCCCCCTCGCGCCCTCCCGTTTTAACATCTCCCCCTGCCCCCCCCCCCCCCCCCCTTCCGTCCCCCTGCCGCCTTGTTCGTCTTCCTGCCCCCCCCCCTCCCCCCCCTGTATATACCAGAAAGTAATAGAGGTTGGGGTTGGCGTCGGTAGGCGACGACGCTGTACAGCACGCCTCTCACGGGGTGAGCTAGACAGCCAGGGTGCCGGGTTTTGTTTTCTCTTTTTTGGCGGCGGTCGGGTTGTATTTTTTCGTTTGAGCGGGGAGAACCTTTACTCCGCACAAGGGGGATTATCGAATCACGTGGTGTGTGTATGGTGAGGCACCCGCGAGGCTGTTGCATAGTGAATCCATTGCTGTCTCTGGCTTCGGCCACACCAGAATTTAAATCAATTCATTGATGCTATCTTCCATGTGAAAAAAATCCGCCTCTAAAGCGGTTCTTAGTAGGATGCAGCTCACCCTTCAAAGCGACTCGCCCTTCACCTCACGGCGCTTCCTACTTGGTGCAAGCAATGTCTGCCTGGTCGGGGAAAATCCGACGTGCTCCGCCCCGGCATTGTAAGGATGCGAGGGTATATGGTCATACGACTACGGCCATGCATGACATCGAGTACATCTCTCCTATCGAGTACCCCCCCCCCCCCCCCCCCGCTCCTTCGCAAGCGCGCGCTTTTATCACGGTCACTCATGTAAGAGTCGAACGATACCCCCGCTCCCTGCTCTCCACCCGGTCTCTTCTTTCGTGCAAGCAATGTCTGCCTGGTCGGTGAAACCTCGACTTGCCCCGTCTCGGCCGTGTAAGGATGCAGAGGGTCTATGATCGCACGAATAAAACCATACATCGCAAGTGTACCCCCCCCCGCTCCCTTCCCTCTCCCTCTCCCACCCCCTTTCCGCCCTCTTTTTTCCGCCCTCGGCACTGTGCGTGCCCGCGCACGTACGTTTTGTCTCGAGCAGATGACCGCGGAGAAGCTTCTGACTCGAAAGACGGCTCTGGCCCTCCGCGTCATCAACCCGGAGAGGGCTACCAATGCTATCACGGGAATCTGGCAGGTGTGGTATGGTATGGTGGTGGTGTGGTATGGTATGGTACGGTATGGTATGGTATGGCATGGTATGATATGGGATGGGATGGTGGTGTGGTATGGTGTGGTATGGTTGTTGTTGTTGTTGTTGTTGTTGTTGTTGTTCTCACATTAACTCACAATTCAATGCAGTCCGTGGTCGCAGGACAGGCTCCAATAACTCTGGAGTGGAAGAAATACCTCAAGTAAAAACAGAGGCAAAAAACAAAAAACAAGCATACGCACTCCACCACTGCGGACACCAGGGAAGCAAAAAGGAGACTATTAATAGCAGACAAAAACCTAAAAAATGAAGATGAAGCTAAGCAAAAGAAAAACAAAAACAAAACTGGTATGGTATGGTATGGTGTGGTACGGCATGGTATGGTATGGTATGGTATGGTATGATATGGTTTTGTAGGATATGGTATGATATGGTATGGTATGACATGGCATGTTATGGCATGGCACGGTATTGTATGGTGGGGTATGGTATGGTATGAACTAGTATGACATGGTATTGTACGGTTTTTGTGCGAAGCGGTGCGGCGTTGTCCGATGCGGCGCGTTGTGGTGCGTTACGGTGTTCGTGCTCTTTGTTTATGGCGCAGTGAAGAAACCAGAAGCTCCTTTCAGCTTGTAACGACCCCCCGCTCCCCTCCCCAATCAAACGCGCTGGTTGGTTGGTTGGTTGGCGGCTAATCCTTGAACCCAGGGCTATATGGGAGTCCTGGTCGTTCTCAAGTTTCGGTTCGCTAAGGTGATTGCGCTTGCCGTGAGCATCGGAAACAACCTTCGACCTATCGTGGCCAAGGTATTCGGGCCGGCCCTGGCGTTCGTCATCCCCAAGGAGTACCACCAGGTAAATATCCGATTTATTTATGGGTGTGGGTGTGCCCGGGTTTGTTCGCGGTTTCATTTTTGTCACTTCTTTGTTTCGTGTACTTTTGTTGATTTTGTCTCTTGGTCGCTTTTTACTCGTAGAAATACTGCTGTGTAATACCTACACGAACGCTTGTTCGGCGGTCAAGTTCCTGAAATTAGTGTGGGAACGTGTATGCCGCGGAGAAAATGGGTCTGGAAGAATGCTACGTACAGCAAAAGATATGCGAGAGCACTGGTGTTGCCTAATTACTGTAGAGCATTTTGATACCAGGTGTATATATACAAGGCGTTTCGCTCCTCGGGCGGCCTACGCCGCCCGCTACGCTCGCTCAGGAAGGAAAAGTACATCAAATTACTATCAATAAGCGAAGCGGGCAGCTCTGAGAGGCCAGGGATGTCCCAACCGAGCACGCTCGGGGGTTTAGATCTAAGGAAGTGGTTCTAAATAGATATAATAACACACTAAATCATGTGAGGACCGTTTACAGCATGAGCCGGCCAACAAGAAACACCTGATCTGTGCAAGCCTGAGATTTTTTTTGGGGCGCCATCTTCAAACAACCTTGAGCGTAGGCTATTGTATAGGATTTAGTATAAGAGTTCACTACTGAACCGTGTTTCTTAACCCAATTTTCTTAGCGTTTTCCAAAGCGTGAGCGTTGTGTTCCGTGTCGGGCCTGTGCTGCAAACGCTTAACCCTTTTAGAACCGCAGTCTCTGTCTGGGGACAAACCAGTCAAATTCCAAGTAGTTTGTCCCCAAAACGGGACTGCGGCTCTAAAGGGGTTAACGTGAAGGCCGAGCGGTCCTCAGTGTTTCGCCGAAAGAGTGTTTATGGGAGATGACCCCCCCTGGTGGCTGCTCGTGACGAATCCACCGCACCTGATCCTCTCGACACACTCGCTCGCGATCGGGACCGGTCAACAAACTCACGCGTCCCGAGGCAGCAGCCAGCAGCAGCAGCAGGTCGTTCTGCTGTTGAAACAACAGGAGCGACGGGCTGACCGACCGCTCCAAGGCTGCAGTCTCGTCTCGGGGTCAAAACTTCGCAGAATTTTAAGTGGCGTGTCTCCACATTTTCGGTCAATATGCGTAGAATTTGGATGGTTTGTCCCCATTATTGGGGGCAAACTGCGTAGAGTTGGAGAGGTTTTTTTCACGGGGCGTATGTTACATGTGGAACTGTGGTGTGCTGAGCTTTTTTTTTTTTTTCCTTTTCTTTTTTATATACCCCAATTCGATGAAGCATGTGAAAAGAAACGAAAGAATCAAAACACGCACTGGAACCCTTTTATGACTGCAGTCCCCTGCTCTTGGGCCAAAAAAACGGGTTTGCAGCTCGAAAGGGTTGTGGAGGCGTTTTTTTTTTTTTTTTTTTTTTGTGTCACACTCCAAGATGTTTTTTGTCTCGTCGTTTGTTCGTGAGGCTGCTGTCGCAAACGCAATGCACATGCCGGTACTTGCGCGCGTACATCCCTTTTTTGTGTCGAAATAGGACGACCGTCGGTATTGATACACAAAACGGTCCTAATATTTTGAGACCTAGTGATACGCGTGTATTTAGTTTTTGGAAGGGCGGGAAGGGGGGTGCAGCTTTTGTATTTTTTCCTTCCCGATGCGGTTCACACGCGCGTAGAATCCGTGTGCCCGCAGCTGGAGCCGCCCGTCATCCCCGGAGAAGAATGCGGCCAGAGATAAGGAGGCGTGTGTCTATCGATGGAGCGGTTTTATTTTCGGTCACGTTGACGTGCGTTTTTTTTTTTCTTCCAACAAAAACGAAACGTGAGCGTAGTTTACGACTCTACCGCTCCGGCAGCTTTGATATTCGCGGGGAGATTGCTCTTCCGACCATGGTTGCGCGGCTTGCGGAAGTTTTTTTTTTTTAATATTAAAAAGATGTTTTACACATCATGTAAAGTATACATGTATAAGATGTACACGGGGAGAATTGCCCTTCCGACCATTGTTGTACTTCTTGCGGAAAAGTTT
>JARUPZ010000028.1:6182026-6542026 GCA_031213475.1 Nereocystis luetkeana
TCCCTCCAGATGGACCGCCGCACGGGAGGCCCACGTGACGTTGATCGCCTGTTTTCGGCATCGAGAGGCAGGCAGGCAGGGAGGCATAAACGTGGTCGGCCTAGAGGAGGTCGGGGTCCCCGGTGACATCGGAAGCATGCTCGAGCGAGACGTGAACCAGTAGTGTCTACCTCTGCTAGAAACCTTCGCTGGGTCTGCGGAAACAGACAAGGCCACACTGCCGCTGTGAGTACGTAATTCCGCGGAGTAGGTTGGTCGTCGCGCGCAGAAGCAAGGCGCGGTTCTGGAGAAAGTTGGCCTGCACTTCCCAGTTTTGGGGACGAACGTCTCTGATTTTTTTTATCCTGGCACAAGTTTTCTGTACGGCGAGGCGGTCCCGAAAAGGTTTACGCCGGTAGTATTAACATTACTATCACTGGCTTATCGAGCGACTTGTTTAGTTGGTGTCCGGGGGGGTCGGTGGCCTATGGCCCTTTCCACGCGCCGATTGCACACAAAGGTGGGCACGCGCCGACGCACGGCACACACCCCGACGTGACGCAGATGCGTACGGGCGCGCGCTGCTTCTGCTTTCGAAGGGAGGGGGCTGGGGGTGGCGTGTCAGCGATTCGCTGCGCCGTTGTTTGCCCTTACTTTCCCTGCGGCGCCGTTATTTTAGATGGCGTTCTTCGTTTCATGTACAACCGCCGCGCGGAAAACACGGATTCCAGACGTTTGCACTTGTGTGTGTCGTTGCACGATGAGTTGGGCGGTGCCGCTCTCTCTCTCGTCTGTTTCTCTCCACCCTCTTTTGCTTTGTTTGGTGTACTGACTTTTCCGTCCTTTTTGCTCCTTTCGGTTTCCCCACACGCTCTTCGTGCAATGTCGAGAGAGAGAGAGAGCCCTTTTGTAAACGCACGCTTTGCATTCGGCAGTCAGGGGTTCCGCGGTGAAGTTCGCAACATTTCCCGCTCCGGTGGCGGGTAATAAGACCCTGCCTGTTTGATCGTTATGTCAGCGTCCAAACGGGAATCTCATTCCCAGCCAGGAGTGGTACGCTCTGTATGTAGGAGTATAAGGATCTTTTTTTGTTTCAAGACTCGCCGAGGAAAAGGCGACGTGAGCCAAAAAACCCGGCCACCTGACGGGACACCTCTTCCGGTTTCGCAGGCCAGCGGACGGTGGGGGCGTGATCCTCGAGGCTCCGAGACCCGGAGTTGGTTCTCCGGGAACGATCGGTTGGACCACTTCCGCAAAGCCTTCTCCCTGTACGGACGGGTAGCCCCGGCTCTCTATTTCGGGGGGTCGTATTAAATAGGATCTACGGTACATACACACACAAAAAAACATATATTTCGCTATTTTTACTGACATTTTTTTTTCCTTTTTCCTTTGGTCCCCCCGTGATCCAAACAAGGCGTTATTTCGGACGTGTCCGACTTCTGCCACAAGTCTCGCGGGCCCGACAGAAGCAGGTGGTATGATGCGGACGGGTTATATAGGCCGGGGTGGGTTTGGGGGGGGGGGGGTCGACCTGCTGCAAGGCAAATGGTGTGCGCGAGGAATTCAGTTCACGACACGCGCGCAGGCAGTATGAGGCTGGCAAGGTTTTTGGCTTGATATAATGTACCGTTTCTGACACTCGATGCTCGCTGCTAAGGGTCATTCTTATCGGAGAGCTTTTTTTCCAAATATTCGACATTTTTTTCGCGCAATTTTTCAATCTTCCATATTTTCCTGTTTTTTTCTTTTCCAAATATCGGGATGTTGACGAACTTGATATTTTTGGTTCTGGAGAATTTCACGAATAGTGACAGAACGCCTCCGTATATTGATACATATCTCCAATTATTTCCAAACTTGGGAAATTATGGAAAAAACGCTCTCCGATAAGAATGAACCTTAGACAGCAAGGCTAATAAGACAGGCTGCTTGTTTCACGAACAAACCAAAACACGACTCTTCCGCCGGGAACAGCTTAAAAAAAAACAAACATTATTAAGCATGTTTTTGCACGCCCTTTTTTTTTTTTTTTTTTTTGGCTTAGTGTTTTTCTGGGCTATATACGCGGACGAGCTAACAAGCAGTTCTAAATATAAGAAGTAGTACGCATGCATGCGTTCTGTCGAGTGTCGGTTTTTCTGTCGTTGTTGTTGTTGTTGTTGTTGTGGTTGGTGTTGTTGTTGTCGTTGTTGTTTTTTTTCTCACATTAACTCATCGCTACAATACAATGCAGTCCGTGGTCGCATGACAGGCTCCAAATTAATTGGAATGAATGGAAGAAATATCTCGGTAAAAAAATAAAACAAGCAAAGATTAGTACACCTGATAACTGAAGCACATGAGTAGGTTTAGCAGTCTGGGAGAAGGGATCTTTAGGGATGTTTTTTACTCCAAAAATAAATGTGTAGCGTGGTCCGCATCTGAGAAATTTCCTGGTTCGATGCAAACTCGGCGTAGCCGCGTTTATGGCGAGTTTTGGCCCGTTTTGGCTCCGGTTTGGGGTCAGGGTTTGGGTTAGGGTTAGAGTCAGGGGTTGGGTTGGGTCTCCGCCCGTGCCTTCATCCCAGCAGGAACCAAAACATCCGAACAGCCTACCAACCTGAAGATCCCTTCTCCCAGATTGTTAACCCTTTTAGAGCCGCAGTCTCGATTTGGGGACAAATTACTTAGAATTCGAGTGCTTCGTCCCCAAAACGGGACTGCGGTTCTAAAAGGGTTACAGGTCCCCCACCCATCTACACCGAGGTCAGACAAAACATAAAATGGGAGGTCCGCGCACGTACGTATCAGATACATGCGGTACGCTGTATATGGTCGCCACACAAACGAAGTAGACCTCATACTACCCAGAGAAGCAATAATAGAAGAAAAGCAAGAAATCAAGAAAGGAAGCACACTATCTATTAGAGAAAGCGCAATTTTTCGTCAGCTCGCACGCTTATACGAAGACAAGCATTCGCACTCCGCCACTAAGAATACCAGGCAAAGAAAAAAAAGAGACTAAAAAACAGCAGAAAAAAAAACAAAAAAAAGACGAAGCAAAGCAAAAAAACAAAGCAAAAAACAAAGCAGGTAGCGAAAAGCAAAACAAAGCAAAACGGAAGACACAAACAGAGACAAAAAGAGATACAAACAGGAAAGAAGGAAAAATGAAAATATGGAAAGAAGGGAGAAAAAAGGGACAAACACGGGCGGGGGAGAAATATAATACGAAAGGCAGGCACTCGAACATGCAGACACGCAAGGTTGCCACAAGGTGGCGCCATGCTAGTTGCTTGGGCCCCACAATAAGGGAGTGTTGGGCAGACCGCCCCCCCCTCCCCCCCCTACCCCATTCCCCCTCGTCCACCTTTCGCCCTCCCCCCCTTCCCTGCCATTCTGCGCACGTGCGTTGGCGTCAACGAACGGTTGTGGTCGTGGTTGCAGCCGCCCCATGCTGTGCCGTATATATGTGACATGTTGGGGGTTGTTGTTGTTGTTGTTGTAGTTGTTGTTGTTGTTGTTGTTGTTGTTGTTTTCACATTATTAACTCTCTGACGAAGGAGTCCGTGGTCACACAAAGGTGCTGGAGCCCTAGGAAGATCCGAAAAACAAAAAAAAATCGAAAACTTCAAAATACACGAAACGAAGAAAGCGCACACGAGCTAAAACCTATCAATGTGCAAACTGAACTAACATGGCCGCGGGTATATCCTGTCAACTATAACATAGAGTACCTCCGTTCCCACCACTAACCAACTCGTGGCTGCTGACTACAGCGGATGGATGCTGTCTGAAGTGCTGCCTGCACCGTACGAAACGCACGGTAGTCGTGAAAACGAAAGAGGAACACACCTACCTGCCTGCTATCTGGAGTGCTGTCAGAATGAAGACCCGCGGATATGCAGTGAGAAAAGGAGCAATCGAACCTTTTACTACCACGCGAATATCAACGATCGCCATCTATCTATCGCTTCCTGGACTGTCTGACACAAAGAGGTGCACGCACAGTTAGTTATGATACCACGCCCCTGATAATTGCGCAGGTTATTCCCCATGAAGGGTATACAACTCGTTAAACTACAAAGTAGGGCATGGTGGTGATACGGTGTGTGCGAAGAGTGGAGGCGCTTTCGACAGTTTAACTGTTGCCTGGTGGTATGGTATGTAAGAAGGTCTCTGTGATCTATAATAACGAACAACTTAATAAGAGTATATCGGTCATGGGGATTGATATGTGTTCGAAAATATAAAGGATACAGACAGACAGACAGACAGATCATCTGCAATTAATTACTCGTACCAAAATCGAGGCTCACTCAGTTAGTTGTTTTTACGAACAAACCGAGAAATAAATGGAGACTCAGCTTCACGTACTAGGCACATACTTCGTGCGGTGGGTCGACGTGGCTGTTCGTTAGAGGAAAGTGTCGGCATACTCCAGCATATGATATTGGCCGACCGCGGGCAGAAATGAGGTTCATTGTTTGTGGGAAAAGGGATGATGTTGATTGATCTCTAAAGGTATAGACGCAACTGGCACGGGAACGCGTGGTTGCTCCAGACAATAACACGGAACTCATCTTATATTATACATCCGAGCTGTCGAGCTGACTCGCCTCATATTGAGCTACATCTATCGAGTGGTATTGGTGGGGTACACGTTACCCCGACATCCCAATACCCTACCACCAGAATCCCTGTTCAGCATGGAACTCCTCAATCTACGATGGATCTTACGGATCGTGTTCTTGAGCACAGTCAACATCCCCCCTGCTCACTATACACGACCATACTCCAATATCCCCCCAGGTCGGTAACACTGTACACGACCCTACCAATGTCCCCCCTGTTCCGGTGCATGACAAGGCACGAAATAGCAGGGTTGATAGATCGCAATATCAGAATCACCTCATACCAAACTCAGAAACTCAAAACTCCAATCTGCAACTCAAAAATCAAGTCCTCGAATCAACACTCAAATCGTCATATAATTATTCAAACGATCAAATCCAAAGCCTCTCTGTTCCAAACATGTAAAACTCTCGAAATCCAATGCCAGGTAAAACGGCACTCTTCTCGGGATTCAGCCAGGTAAAACGGCGTTGTCCGCGGAATTGATCCAAGTATATTCGTCCACTTTCAAGAAAATGTAAAACGCAAATCGACTCGAACGTATTTGTAGAAATTCCAATCCTGTCGACAAATAATCAGCGTGTTAGTTACCAAAAACCGAAAACGAAAAGTATTCAATCCGAACCGTATGCACCCCCTGGCATTTCAGTGTTCAGTCCTACCAACCTCTCTCTCAGTATTCCGAACTTCTATCCAAACCTTCCCTCGTCAGAAAACATTTTTATGTGGACCGCACACGCCCCCAGGCGCTTCCTAGTCTCACTTCAGCCTTGTCAAAAACCTACCAGGTAAATCACAAGTATCATCAGAAAAATACCACAGGAGTGGTCATGCCAATAAAAAAATCAAGTCAAGAAACTTAATGCCAGAGATCGCGAGGAACCCCGTTCCTCCGGACAAGAGTCTCCCCTTATCCCCTACTCCCGCCATAGATACACAGATCGCGACGGTAATGCGAGATAGCACATAGGTTTCCCCACTAGAAGAATATTTGACGTTGCGACCACTCGGAAAATACCAAAAACTCTCGTGGAATCCAAATCGACCGGAAACACAATTCAAAAACAAAAAACAATGAAATCATTCATTCAGATTCACAGGCAATCACATTTCATTAGAAACCACCCCGATACCCCAGACACTACTGCTGTTGCCTCCGCCGCGGCTGCCTCTCCGTCCGGTCTCGTGGCGTCGCCGCAGCTCGGGTCATCCAGCTTATCCTCCTGGGTGAATCAAACGTCGCCTCCGCAGTAATAACCCGACACACACAAGGGATGGGGCGTGCAATCGAGCGATTAGGTCTGCATTGGGTGTTTTGCTCTTCCCATGTGTTAACAGCTTTCCAACTCCTCTTTACCACTAAAGTTTCAAATGCGACTGTAAATAAACAGATGCTTGTCAACGAGAATATCTGGTCCCACATAAAATCCATGTATTCCTCGACCACTAAATACATACCAGGTATACCCGGATGTTTCTCTTTCCATTCTACTTCTGCTGCTGTACTCTTATTGAATATTACCCCGTTCGCATACATACGAGCATCTCGCCTTTTGGTACGTACGTATCAAGTAACATGGGTGGTCCTACACATCAACTCAAAAACTTAAAAACGAGATGTCCGCGTATAAAGATATAAATATGTGGAATGCCGCAAACTAACGGAGTCTCAACTCACGTGTTGCTGTACGTAGTTGGGCTCAAGGGTTCAACACATACATAGATGATCAGACAATACTGTAACCTGCATCTCATGCCCATATTTTCCCAACTAGGTAACAGTGATCTCCGGGGCCCTCCCCTCGGCAATCGCTACACTGGTGTCTGGAGGCACACTATCATAATCATTCGTATTGTCTCCAGCGCGCACGCTCGAAAAGCACAAATTACGAAATTCGGCGAGATTCGAACCCCCGACCCACCCTTGGGAATTATACAGCACTACCTGCTAGACCACTCATTCCGCGTAACTTAAAAGGAATGGACCACTGAGCTACTCAGTCACTGCTAGATGGGGGGAAAAAGGGTTGGATAGGCAAGAGCTGAAAGACATACATTTTTACGCCATATAAAATGAACGCCATGCATCGGTCGCAGGGATACAGCAGTATGAATATCATAACGAAATTCTTCATTGTTCATTCTTCAATGGTTGCATAAAATACAGACAGATGCTTGTACCAGATACAACTTGACATTGTGGTGCTCCGCAGGCCGAGCAACGCGATGGGCATGATAGTCCTGTGCTGGGCAAACAACTCAATAAAAAAAAAAAACATCCAGCATCAGCGCGTATCGGCTTCCATGCCCAGTACATCAATGCAACTTAACTCGGCGCCAACTTTGTGCACTTGTCTTCGATACTTCATTCTCCCCCGAATTCTCAGCCACAACTCGAATTTTACGCTTTCGCATATACTTTACTTTCATCTCGTACAAGTACTCGCACTCGCATCGATGCCCAACCAGAGCCCTCGACCAGTCAACTATAAAACAGACAGACGTCATTGTCCTGCAATCGTCTACATAATAACTTCAGTGAGGGAAGCTATATACGAACACGTCCGTGCATTTCATTCTAATTCCAACATTCTCAATTCTCAATCGCAATGTTCGGATATTATCTTCCACTCTTAAATCGATATAAAATCAATCTAAAAACGGAAATTACCGACAGCAAACAATCAACAAAGTCAAACGTGCCTGTTGCGGACGTAAGTCCTTGCTGGTGGCGCCTCGGTCTCTTCTCTTTCACCCTCTCTCGCTTGGGGCAGTGCATCCTGTCGCGCCCGTGCGCTGATCCCGAACAGCAGATGCAGATTCCCCCCCGTGCGCCCATCCTCACTCTCCTTCATCTCCTTCCTCGGGGGCAACGTCCCCCCTCCATCAACCACCTGCGGGCGCTGTGTTTCAGCAGTCCAGGAAAACGATTTTGCCCAAAAACACTTTCAGCTTCCACCCGCGGTCTCCACCTTCCACCCGGCTCCTCCCGGCGATACACATACGCGTCCTTCACCCTCTCATATATTCTTATTAGTTTCTACTTCTACTTCGCCAGCGCGAAACGAACCCACAGATAGATTCAGGCAGATACCTGGCTCTCCTGGGGTGTTGCAGCATCGACGGAAACGCGGCGGTCGAGACGACGGCGGCGGCAGCGGCGGTAGCGAAGACGGCGGTTGCGGCGGCGGTGGTGACGGCGGCGGCGATGACGGTGGTTGCTGCGTGCGCTTCATCGTCGCAACAGGCGCAGCAGTCCTCTGACTGCTGCTGTTGCGACGGTGCTACTGGAGGTGCTGTTGCCCCTGCAACTGCTGCTCTCCAGAGCCTTCGCCACCAGTGCCAAGCGAATCTACCAGGTCCGGCTCAAACTTGGCCCTGCTGGGATCGCTGCTGCTTCTGGTGCGGCATCTTTTTCTTCTCCTCTCACGTCCTTTCCACCAGGACCTCGATCCTCTCCGGGATCATCCGCAGCAGCAGCTTCTCTACATGCATATACATGCATATTCTACTAATTTCCCACGTTGGCTTCCAGACTAGACACGCCATCTAAACCAGACATGCCGGAAGGTTCCCACCTCTCTAGGTTGGCCTGGGCCACGCTTGCCAATAGAAGATCACCGGTTCTTCACTAGTGTGTTGATTGATCTCTAAAGGTATAGACGCAACTGGCACGGGAACGCGTGGTTGCTCCAGACAATAACACGGAACTCATCTTATATTATACATCCGAGCTGTCGAGCTGACTCGCCTCATATTGAGCTACATCTATCGAGTGGTATTGGTGGGGTACACGTTACCCCGACATCCCAATACCCTACCACCAGAATCCCTGTTCAGCATGGAACTCCTCAATCTACGATGGATCTTACGGATCGTGTTCTTGAGCACAGTCAACAGATGATTTTCAGTCGCGTCTGAAAAGGTACGCCGAGAGGCTTGTGGGTGCCGGGAGTGACACCGTCTATCTGATGGTCGAGTTAATGTTACATGGCTATTATTCTCTCGTCGCCCCCCCCCCCTGGTCCCCCGTGGCAAGGCTGGAAACGGCAGATAGATGGTCCATGTGGATGCAGCCGCATGGAACGGCGGCCCTGGAGCAGGGGTTGGCTGTGTTGGAGGGCGGGAGGGCGTGCGTGCGAAGGTTCACGTTTTGCCCTCCCTGAGAGGATTGGAGGCGCAACTCAATTGTCGGCGGGGGTACCGCCCCAGACGTGGTGCTGCGCAAAGACCGGTGGGCGTCTGATGCGTACTGGTACAAGCGGTATGATAACCAGTCACGGGGAAGCGCCACGACCGCGTAGCAAGCGTTAGTGGTCCAGCAGCAGGACTTGTGTGGTGGGACCCAGCCCGGGAAGGGCACACAGTGCGCGAGCAAGTTCACAACCTCTCTGAGCTGGGTGGGTAGAAGTAGCCGATAGTACCCCCGGGTATGCAGTGACTTAGTCGCGTGTTATGTGTGCCAAGTGGCACGTACAAGGAGGGAAACCAATCGTGACGTGGGCACCCCAGGTTTGTATCTAGAGGGGAAGAGGGTAGCAAACGCGTCCGTAAACCGAGCCACTCCTCCGTCGGAGTCTGGCGTCGAGAGGTGGGCCTCGCCAGATGGGGACAAAAATATGTTGACTAGACGTACGTATCAGATGCTATCATAATGTAGCGTAAGCTCTTACTGGAGCAACCGCGGGGGGGCTTGCCCCTCTCTTTACCCCTCTGTCTCCGAGCGGCGGGTGCGCACTAACATGGTACACGTTCGAAAGGAAAATGCGAAACGCGTAATGATATCGAACTTCGAGGAAATACGTCTTTCGTGCGCACGGGAAAGAAGTTGACCATTCAGACCAACACGGGTTGCCGGTATTGATACAATCTGTGTGGCATCTGGGACCGGTTATTATGTAACCGGGTACTTGCGCAAGCAGGCAACCAGCGAAGCAAGGCAACCAGCGAGGCAGGGTTTAACAATACACGGTCTAGGCGCGAAATAGACCGATGGAGGTTAACTCCCACTGGTATTGTGTCGAAAATATCCTTGGAACTATACTTGTCAAAATCTGCTGTCCAGATGACGAGAAGCGCCAGAACCTGTCCGCGGAAAAATGTGAGCTATTATTACGGGGGACCATAGTTAATAGGACCAAATATTGTTAATAAAAATGGTTAAATATATAGGTTTTTTAGGGTACCATAGGTCCTATTAATTATTTATGGTCCCCCGTAATAGTGAGCGAGAAAGATGGCGCACAAAGGGACAAAATGCCCCCCTTGTTTCTGTTAAAGACAATAAAAATGATTGTGCTGCAGTGATGATGGTGGAAAGGGAAATAATAGAGAAAGAGAGAAAGAGAGAGAGAGAGACAAAAAGGGCACCCCGAATGATTTACAACTTTTACCCTACTACTGGTTCGGTCCACGACATGCCTGGGCACGTCTGTCGGTAGCTACACTACAACAATCGTGCGTAGCTGTTTTGTGTCCCTCACAGCCTCGAACGTTTTGTGCCGATGCGTTGTCCGGACGACGAGACGTGGCAGAATCTGCTGGGGGAAGTGATATACTGCCGTTGTTTCAAGTCGACGCGAGAGAGAAAGAGCCTCGTACCCCAGGCGGGGCACGGTTTTGCTCAGAATTCCATTTCAGGGAAATCGTATCGTTTGGCACACACTGCACCCGTGATAGGTGGGGAAACGGTTTTGTCTATCGTTCAGCTACGGCTGGCCGTGGCCGGGATTCTTCCACATTTGAGAGTCACAATTAATGTGTACCTAAGTTAATAATAATGGAGAACAAAACTTCTATACTCTGCTTCGATGTTTCGTTCCAATCTTCAGAATGAATCAGAGTTTTCCCTTCAACACAGGGGACCTTTTCTTTTCGCCGGTCTGATATGTATGTAGTACGGACAAACAATCGTGAAAAAGGGAAGGCTTGAGAGGCGACAGCAATGAATCACAGCATGAATGAACGAAAAAGAGAAGCTTTCGACACCTCCATAAAAGCGACCCCGAAAGGCAAAAAAAGAAAGAAGCGTACGTGCATTGAGTAGAAGCATAAAAAACGATGTTTCCAAAGACTACGAAGACTATACCTGCTATATATTCGTGCACAACAAGGGTCTTGCCCCAATTATTGTTGTTATTGTTGTTGTTTGTTGTTGTTGTTGTTGTTGTTGTTGTTGTTGTTGTTGTTGTTGTTGTTGTTGTTGTTGTTCTCACATTAACTCACAATACAATGCAGTCCGTGGTCTCAGGACAGGCTCCAATTAATTATTAATAACTCTGGAGTGGAAGATTTACCTCAGGAGTAAAACAGAGGCAAAAAAAACAAAAAAAAACACAATCATACGCACTCCACCACTAAGGTGAGCAAAAAAGAGACTATTTTTAAATAGCAGACCAAAATCTACCTGGTAAAAAAAGAAGATGAAGCGAAGCAAAATAAATAAAAATAAAGCCCAGATAGCAGAAAGAAAAAAAGATAAACGGTACACAAGGCCCCGGCACTAAACCTTTCTCGTTCGGCGGAAATAAAATACGCATCGTACCATAGCATTGATTGGCACGTGCGTTACTGAAAACTGTTGTCGGTTTACGTCATCGAGCCCCTACCGCTCGCTATACGTTTGCTTCGTGCTCACTGTAAGAAAGAGAGACAGCAGCAACCCAACGACGAAAACGGGAGGAATTCAATCGACGATCTCCTCCACTCTCTCGACCCCTGATGGAAAAACGAAATCATCAGACTCTTTCTCTTTTCGGCCAGATCTGACACCGCCTTCCGTGGTAGAGTCAATCGATTACAGCCGTCGATACTCTACTCCCCCGCCCATGCCCACTCCTTTACCCCCCCCCCTACGAACTACTGCACAGCTATACTAGTATTACGGGGGGCCATAGTTAGCAGGACCAAATATTGTTAGTAAAAATGGTTAAACATATAAGTTTTTATGTATACCATAGGTCTTGTTAACTATGGTCCCCCGTAATAGCAGCATAATCAATGAATGGAAAAGTGACCTCTATTCGCCTTGTTTCTCCGGATTGGGGAGGATCGCCGTCGCACGATTAAGAAAACTACAAAAAGCGGGGAAAATCGCCGCTAGGCGGAAGACGGTCTTGGCCAAGAAACCGCTGTAGTACCTGTGCCCAGAACGTTTCGACCCCACGGCCTTGCAGATGCAGTCCGTTGGCACGGAGATGTCGTCCACTATCGGTGGTATGCTCTTCGCATAGTGCTCGGAGCACCTGTCCCCGTAGTCCAGCCCGAACATCTTCTTCGTCGCCTCCGGGCACGCCTCAAAATTGTCACGGGTGGACCGGACGTAGCTGTTGATCATGTTGGTGTCGGTGGACCCCGGGTTGATGATGCTCACCTGGACGTCGAACACGCGAAGCTCGTCGCGGAGGACGCGCGCGTACCCCTCGATCCCAAACTTGGACGCGCTGTACGACGACCCCCCCCACAGGGGGCAGAGCCCACAGACGGACGACACGAAGACAATCCTCGACCCGGCGTTGGCCACCAAGAGGGGCAGAAACATCTTGGTCATCCTCATGGTACCGAGGAGATTGACCGTGACAACCTTCTCCGATGCCTCCAGAGGGACGACGAGGGCCTGGCCGCTGCTCACTATCCCGGCGTTGTTGACGAGGGCGTGTAGGCTCCCGGCGTACTCCCTCTCCACGATAGACGCCAAGCGCGCCACGTCCTCCGTCTTGGTAACGTCGCATATCTCGGCCCTGATACCCGTGGCCTCCTTTTCCAGTTTGCGGGCGCCTTCGTCGGTGAGGCATCCCGCGATCACGGTGTACCCGAGCGAGTTGAGTTGCTTGACAGCTGAATTTCCGAGCCCGTGGTCACATCCAGACACGACAATAACCTTGCCTGTTGCGTGGTAGTGGGACTCGCTGTTGAAAAATAACATGGTTGCTTGGGTAGGCTGGTATAAGCCGTGCTCTGCTTAGACCGGGGTTGGTGAACGGAAATACGCCGAGGGGGGGCTCGCGTGATGTCGAGGTAGTTTGGCGATCGCGCGGGGATTATTTACTAAAGATGACTCCCTTTTTCTTTTTTGTAACCCATATATATAGAACCGTAGGCCCGTTTTTGGGGGAAGACCACTCAAATTTCAAGTAGTTTGTCCCCAAAACGGGACTGCGGTTCTAAAGGAATCTTTAACGAGGAAGTGTTTTTCAGTTTTTCTCAGTATTTTCCCGAAATTTCGGTATTTTCCTATTTATTATAGAAAAACCCCGACAAATACCAAATTTTCGTGTAAAATACAGAAATAAACCTAAACAACAGCCCTCGACCCTAATCCGGGATCAACGCGCGATCACACTCGGTTGGAGACCGTTCTCCCCCCCCCCCCCCCGACACGTACGCAGTTAGTTGAGAGGATACACGAGGTAACGCGTCGACTCCAGAGGGCATGGGCATGCTTCGGACGGTATAAGATGGAAATTTATGACCGCCCGGGTGTGCGCCTACGCCTGAAGGTGCGAATGCTGAGAGCCGAGGTGATCGAAACGTTGCTCTACGGTTGCGTTACTTGGAGCCCGAGCAAGACTGATTACGGTAGGCTACGGGAGGTCCACCACAAGATGCTCCTCCGATGCATCGGGTGGCGAAAACGAAAGCGCGAAGACCACATTCTATCCTATGCTAGCGCGCTTCTCAGGACAACATCTGAAAGCGTTGAGACGACGGTACGCAGACGTAGGCTCTTGTTTGCGGGCTTTGTGACACGAATGGGAGAGGAGCGTCTGCCGAGGAGGGTGATGTTTGGGGAGATGGTTGGGGGTAAGGGTTACTCCGGAGGACAGGAGTGGGACTGGATGAGGTACCTTGAGGAGGACCTCAAGGAGTTCGGCATCAAGCTCGAAGGGTGGCGCGAGACAGCACAGAAAGCCGGCAGATGGTTCCAACGGGTCGAGGAAGGGGCGGAGGCCTTCATGCGGAAATGGCATACAGATGAGAAGGAGGCATCGGCAGAACGGCATAGAATAGCTGCGACCACGACCACAGCCGTTGACGCCAACGCGAGTGTGCAGAATGGCAGGGAAGAGGGGGGGGGCGAAAGGGGGACGAGGGGGAATGGCGGGGGGGGGGGAGGGGAGGCGGTCTGCCCAACAGACTGAAGCCTGGTTATGGCCATCATCGTCATGATGCACTCCTTTCTTTGGGACCCAAGTAACTAGCATGGTGCCATCTGGGCAACTTTGCGTGTCTGTATGCTCCAGTGCCTGCCTTTGGTATTTTCTTTCCCCCCCGCCCGTGATTATCGCTTTTTTGTCCCTTCTTTGTTTTCATTTTTCTTTCATTCCCGTTTGTACCTCTTTGTGTCTTTGTTAGTATGGTCCGTTTTGCCTTGCCTTTTTTTTCGCGTTTTTGCTATCTGCGTCTGTTTTAGTTTTGTTTTTGTTTTTGTTTTGCTTAGCTTCATCTTCTTTTTTTAGGTTTTTGTCTTCTATTAATAGTCTCCTTTTTGCTTCCCTGGTGTCCGCAGTGGTGGAGTGCGTATGCTTGTTTTTTGTTTTTTTTTGCCTCTGTTTTTACTTGAGGTATTTCTTCCACTCCAGAGTTATTGGAGCCTGTCCTGCGACCACGGACTGCATTGAATTGTGAGTTAATGTGAGAACAACGGCCATGTTAGTTCAGTTGGCACATTTTTTTTTTTTTTTTTTTTTTTCTCATCCCATTCATTATCTTCGCACATCTTCTCTCTCTCCTTCCAACTCGTAACTCAGATCCGGGGTCACATAGCAGGCTCTTCTCCCCCCTTCCCGCTACATTGATAGGTTTTAGCTCGTGTGCGCTTTCTTCGTCTCGTGTATTTTGAGGCAGCCATTTTTTTTTTTTTTTTTTTCGGATCTTCCTACTACTAGGGCTCCAGCACCTTTGTGTTGACTCCTTCGTCAGAGAGTTAACATGAGAACAACAACAACAACAACAACAAGTAGTCACCAGATTGATAACATCGAGTGGTGAAAAGAGGTGTGTTTCTATCGTTTTAGACATACCAGGTATGTATCTAGCGCAGTGCAAAAGGTATGCACACACGCGTGGCAGTACGTATGACTGCTGTTGTTCTCACATTAATTAACTCATCGCTACCATACAATCAAGCAATGCAGTCTGTGGTCGCAGGATAGGCTCCAATAACTCTGGAGTGCAAGAAATACCTCGGGTAAAAAAATGAAACAAGCAAAGAGTAGTACACCCTGATAACTGAAGCACATCTGCACCTCAGACGAAACATAAAAAAGGAGGTCCGCGCACGTACATTTTGTTTGTTGTTGTTGTTCTCACATTAACTCTCTGACGAAGGAGTCCGTGGTCACACAAAGGTGCTGGAGCCCTAGGAAGATCCGAAAAACAAAAAAAAAATCGAAAATTCGGCTGCCTCAAAATACACGAGACGAAAAAAACCGCACACAAGATAAAACCAATGTGCAAAACTGAACTAACATGGCCGCGGGTATATCCTCTCAACTATAACATAGATAGAAGAGTACCCCCGTTCCCACCACTAACCAACTCGTGGCTGCTGACTACAGCGGATGCTGTCTGAAGTGCTGCCTGCACCGTACGAAACGCACGGTAGTCGTGAAAACGAAAGAGGAACACACCTACCTGCCTGCTATCTGGGGTGCTGTCAGAGTGAAGACTCGCGGATATGCAGTGAAAAAAGGAGCAATCGAACCTTACTACCACGCGAATATCAACGATCGCCATCTATCTCTTCCTGGTTCCCCTCGCTGCCTCGGCAAGGAATGCTGCGAGGCATGCCCTATCAGGCTAATAGCGAGTGGGGTAGGTCTTTCTGGCGGGTGTAAGGCCGGACTCACCCTCAAGGAGTGATACCTTCTTGCTGCTGCCTGTGGCCGCGAGGCTCAGGCGGCGGTAGAGTTGGGTCGTACGTGGTGCGTCAGGCACGGAGACCTACGATTCGCGCGTCTTTTTAGGCAGCTGCGGCAGAGCAGCAATGCTCAATCGGGGTGTCCATGCGCGGAGGCAGGCGCCACCACAGGCCACACTACGGCACAGTCTATTGCGCCGGTAGGAGGCTGGATTCGACGACGAGGGAGGAGGGAGACTGAGCGTCGACGTGCGGGGAAGAGACGGATTGACCTCCCCCTGCGCGAGAATTTTTATTTCCCAGATCAGAACCGCAAGTGCGAGGAGCATTTTGTTTTTCAGGATGACGGAGAAAGGGAAACGACTGGAAGGGAATGGCAACGAGTGCACGCGCAAAGGAGCGGGTGGATTGGGCCAAGGCGATGATGCGGCCATGAAGAGCGGCAGGAAGACGGTGCATGGAGACCCATGATTTGCGCGCACACTATCATCACGAGAGAAGCAGTCATAGTTTGTTTTTTCCTGGTTTTGTTTTTCACGAGGCAGAATAGTATCTACCGGTACTCGTCACTGGTTTTTGTAGTTTAACGAGTTGTATACCCTTCATGGGGAATAACCTACGCAATTATCAGGGACGTGGTATCATAACTGTGCTGCACCTTTTTGTGTCAGACAGTCCAGGAAGAGATGGCGATCGTTGATATTCGTGTGGTAGTAAGGTTCGATTGCTCCTTTTTTCACTGCATATCCGCGAGTCTTCACTCTGACAGCATTCCAGATAGCAGGCAGGTAGGTGTGTTCCTCTTTCGTTTTCACGACTACCGTGCGTTTCGTAGGGTGCAGGCAGCACTTCAGACAGCATCCGCTGTAGTCAGCAGCCACGAGTTGGTTAGTGGTGGGAACGGGGGTACTCTTCTATCTATGTTATAGTTGAGAGGATATACCCGCGGCCATGTTAGTTCAGTTTTGCACATTGGTTTTATCTTGCGTGCGCTTTTTTCGTCTCGTGTATTTTGAGGCAGCCGAATTTTCGATTTTTTTCGTTTTTCGGATCTTCCTAGGGCTCCAGCACCTTTGTGTTTCCACGGTCTCCTTCGTCAGAGATTTAATGGGAGAACAACAACAAAAACAACCAGGTACATTACACATGCGGTACGCTGCACAAGTCGTCACAGAAACCGAGAAGACCACATACTACCCGGGAAAAAATTAACTGGATGAAAATAACAACTCGACTTCGAAAAATCGAAAAAAAAAAAAAAAAAAAAACATACATCCAAAAGGTAATAATTAATAAAGAGAGAGAGAAAAAGTTCAAGTCAGGCAAGGAGGCAATAAAAAGCAGAGTAGGTTTAGCTGTCTGGGAGAAGGGATCTTTAGGGATGTTTTTTACTCAAAATAGTTCGATGCAAACTCGGCGTAGCCTCGTTTATGGCGAGTTTTGGCCCGTTTCGGCTGCGGTTTGGGGTCAGGGATAGGGCTAGGGTTAGGGTTAGAGTCTGGGGTTGGGTTGGGTCTTCGCGCGTGCCTTGATCCCAACAGGAACCAAAACATCCGAACAGCCTACCAACCTAAAGATCCCTTCTTTCTCCCAGATAGATTGTTAAAGGTCCTCAAAAAGCGAGAAATCAAGAAAGAAAGGAAACACACAAGAAGAAGAGAATGCGCAAAGTTTTCGCAGATTTCACGCTCGCACGCTTCGCGAGAGGTAGGTGCAGAACAGAGATAAGAACAAAAAAACAAGCATACATACGCACTCCGCCACTCAAGCACACCAGGGAAAAAAAAAAAAGACTTTTAATAGCAGACAAAGAAACAAACAAAAAAAAGACGAAGCGACGCAAAAAACAAAATCAGATAGCAAAAAGCAAAAAGCAAAGAGCGAAGAGGAAAAAGCAAAGAGCAAAGAGCAAAAATGCAAAACGAAAGATATGAACAGAGACACAAAGAGGTACAAACGGGAAAGAAAGAAAGATGAAACAGAAGGGACAAAGAAGGGACAAACACAGGCGGGGGGAAATATAATATGAAAGGCAGGCACTGGAGTATACAGACACGAAACGTTGCCCAGGTGGACGCAAAGTTACCCAGGTGGCTCCATGCTACATACATACTTGGGTCCCAAAGAAGGGAGTGCATCATGACGATGATGGCCTACCCAGGCTTCAGTCTGTTGGGCAGACCACCTCCCCCCCCCCCCCCATTCCCTCTCATCCCCCTTTCGCCCCCCCCCTCTTCCCTGTTATTCTGCGCACGTGCATTGGAATCAACGGTTGTGGTCGTGGTTGCAGCTATCCTTTGCCGTTCTGTCGATGCCTCCTTCTCATCCTTATGCCATTTCCGCATGAAAACCTCCGCCCCTTCCTCGACCCGTCGGAACCATCTGCCGGCTTTCTGTGCTGCCTCGCGCCACCCTTCGAGCCTGATGCCGAACTCCTTGAGATCCTCCTCAAGGTACCTCATCCAGTCCCACTCCTGTCCTCTGGAGTAACCCTTACCCCCAACCATCTCCCCAAACATCGCCCTCTTCGGCAGACGCTCCTCTCCCATGCGGGCCACAAGAAGCCAGAATACAATAGCCTACGTCTGCGTACCGTCGTCTCAATGCTCTGAGAGGTTGTCCTGAGAAGCGCGCCAGCAGAGGATAGAATGTGGTCTTCGCGCTTTCGTTTTCGTCAGCCGACGCATCGGAGGATCATCTTGTGGTGGACCTCCCGTGTAGCCTACCGTAATCAGTCTTGCTCGGGCTCCAAGTAACGCAACCGTAGAGCACCGTTTCGATCACCTCGGCTCTCAGCATCGCACCTTCAAGAGTAGGCGCACACCCGGGTGGTCATAGTTTTCCATCTTTTACCGCCCGAAGCACGCCCATGCCCTCTGGAGTCGACGCGTTACCTCGACACTTCTGCTCGTCCAATCTGCGCCGATAGCCCCGCCAAAATACACAAACTCGGCGGTCATAGATTCCCATCTTTTACCGCCCGAAGCACGCCCATGCCCTCTAGAGTAGACGCGTTACCTCGAGACTTCTGCTCTTCCAATCTGCGCCGATAGCCCCGCCCAAATACACAAACTCGGGTCGTTTGTTTGTACACTTGGCCGGCTGCGGTGACGGTGAACGGCGCGTTCCCCCCATCTTTTCGTTTGCAGATGGTATGAATAGGCAGCCGTCCTACAGGTGCATTCGAACAGCAGTACTCTTTAAATATTTATTAGTCCTACTACGCACTACGCATCATTCCGAAATGTACGATGCACGATGCACCCCGCCACACGACGCGAGAGAAAACCCCCACTGAAAATTACCACCACCACCGCTATCACCCCCCCCACCCACCACGAGGATTGAAAGAAAACAATACACACAAGCACGTACTTGTTCGCACGACGTACATACCGCGCAGGTATTCTGTTGGCGAAACGTCTCACAAGAATCTTGTGGCTGACCGCACTCTATATACTCGTATAATAAGCTATACACTTGGCCGTTGTTGACGGGGTCCGCATCGTACTCTGGTTTGTTCTGCCAGGGGCTACAATTAATAATAGCATTGCGCGCGGAGGAGTTGCTCTACACGCTGGTCCCAGCTACGTTCCTTCTAGTTTCTGGGGCGATTCCATTTGTTTTTACTTGCATCGTCGCCTTTCTTCTCCAAGTTAATCTATTCGCAAGAGGTTTTACCTCAGCACTCGTCTTCTGGACAACAATCTGTTTTTTTACTGTCCTGCGCCTTTCGTTGTTCTCTAGTGCCCCCGATTCGCCCGGATCTGTTTCGGTTTTCGAAGGTTATGGGCATACTCCTTGCTTCTTTATCCCCGCTGTACCTGCTACGATTCGCTGAGCTTGACAAAAACGGGCTGCACGGCGATGCAACGCGCTTCGTTTAGTAAGACCGTCGCTCCGATCGCCCTCATCATTGCGTCAGCTTTCCCCCCGACATTAGCCGGTTCGCTTGCGCCCTCGACCTCCGTCGTCTGGTGTTCTACTACTACTACTACTACTACTACTACTACTACTACTACTACTACTACTACTACTACTACTACTACTACTACTACTACTACTACTACTACTACTACTACTACTACTACTACTACTACTACTACTACTACTACTACTACTACTACTACTACTACTACTACTACTACTACTACTACTACTACTACTACTGCTGCTGCTACTGCTAATGCTACTACTACTACTACTACTACTACTACTACTACTACTACTACTACTACTACTACTACTACTACTACTACTACTACTACTACTACTACTACTACTACTACTACTACTACTACTACTACTACTACTACTACTACTACTACTACTACTACTACTACTACTGCTACTACTGCTACTACTACTACTACTACTACTACTACTACTACTACTACTACTACTACTACTACTACTACTACTACTACTACTACTACTACTACTACTACTACTACTACTACTACTACTACTACTACTACTTCTACCTCCTTTGTGCTAGACTGCTGATGTGCATACATCGTGCTGCATTCGAATATTTATACATACAAACATATCAGGTACGCGGAAAGAAGAACAGAGGCAAAACCTAAAGGCAAGAGCTGCACGCTTTCAAGGGTTCGCCCCTAGCTCACTTTCAAGAGGCAGGCCACCAGCGCACACAGCTTAGCTCTCGAGGTATGTCGCGGAAACGACCTCTATCACCGATACAGATGGAGGAGTCAAGACCTAGGCATAATATCACGTTTAGTCATATTGAGGAGTAGCTTGGAGACGGTGTGCTGCAGCCTCGCGTGCTCTCTGCTTGCTCCCTGCTTTGCTACAGCGAACCAACGACCACCTTCAACCCTTGACACAAAGCGCCTGTCGAGCGTCGCCCCCGGTTCGCGTTGCTAAACGGAAGTAGGGTTATCCGCGAGCCGAGACAGCGGCTTGGGGTGAGAACGGGTGTCGTCTGGACGAGGGTAGCGGTCGAGGAAGAGCTGTGTGGGGTGTGCAACCGAACCTTGTGATGTCGTGTGGCGTGTCAGAAAAGTTTTATGTTGAAGGTTTGAGCCGGTTCTTCCACCCTTCGCCATGTATGGCGAATGTGATTCGTCAAAAGTAACGCGGATAGCGGCCGTGAGGGTCTCGGGTGATAACGGCATGATAGCTGTGACACGAAGCACAACCGTTGTGACGTATCTTCAGTCACTTCGAAACCCAACGAGGACCTCGGGGTTCTGTGCTTCTACGTGGCAAAACAAGCGCAACTAACTCTCAGCTTCCTTGGGATTCCGCTTTGTCTTTTGTGAAGTTTTTTTTTTTTCTTGTTGGGATTCCATGTCTCAAAAAGACGTTCAGGTACGTATGTGACGCCACATGTGCGAAGTGCTCAAGCAGACGAGGGCCCGTGGAAAAGACAGAGCCCAAATAAAGAACCCAGATAAAATATTGAACTTGGGCGTGATTAAGTGACTGATACTCAAGTGCCTGTTGGAACCTTATAGAGTCATTCCTAACGATAAAAAAGTCACGCTTGCTTTGTTCAATAAAATCTGTTTCTTTTTTGTAAGTGCTGGACTTTATCCACACTTACTTACTTGACCTAGCACATATAAGACACACCCGACACAGACTGCCAGCCTCTACTGCAAAACTTACCGTATTTTAACACCGCCTACCAACCTGTCATACATACCATACCTTCCATAGCATCCCCAAACCCCACAATAATAAATGCTTCACTCTACCCGCTCCCCGTTAATGCTCCGTCTTGAAAGGGATGCGTGGTTAATGGTGAAATGAAGAAGGCCGCAAACACGTGGGTACGCCTCACCCCACCCCGCCCCCCTCTCCATTTAGTCCCCTGTCCTAGCTGAAGTCCTTGGGCAACTGCGTTACAATATAAAATTCTCGAAACAGTATCCTTCTCCTCTCTTGTCTTTATTATTTACACCATCACGGCATCGCTGCACCACCTCCCCTCACGTTGAATTAATTGCTATTAGAGGCTTTCTACGACAAACGTTCACCCTAGTTTTTCTGAAGCTCTTCACTTCATTAAGGACCTCCATGCCTCAACCGAAAACTGACTTCAACAAAAAAAACAACTTCACCCCGATCGATGGAGAATCCCACGGCTCAAGTCTACAAAAATGTCATTTTTCGAAACAAGATTGGCGTTCCGACGATTTTCGGTTAGGAGGGGAGCACGTCATTCAGAAACCGTATTAGCCGAAATAGGATACCTGCTACCTCTATCGTAGAACGCGTTTTTATCGACACCGCTCCTGCTTGCGAGTAAATTTTTCCCCTCCAATCCTTCTCGAATGCTAATCACCCCCTCTCGGCACCAACCCTTGGCTTGCCACCAAATCTCTTAGTGATGCTGTGGCCTGGACACGAGTCCACGCTCTCCGTCTATTCCCGTCCTCGTAAGTAGCAAGAGGGGGCCTCACGTCGAAGCTATTACGGGGGGCCACAGTTAATAGGATCTACGGTATACATAAAAACCTATATATTTATCCAGTTTTACTAACAATATTTGGTCCTATTAACTATGATTCCCCGCAATAATAGGGCACGGCAGCATCAATTCGACCATCGCCTCGAGGCCGCCGGTCATGTGTCTCAAGCATGAAACAGACGGTAGCATGCTACCCCCAAACCAAATCACGCACACCGACCACCGTCGTCTTGTTTGTGTGAAACCACTTTTCCGTACAGTGTTTCAAATCTCTTTTTGATCCTCTGAACAACGGTTCCACCCGATTAGCACCACCGCCACAATGCAGGCGCTGGCGACTGTACTATACCACCACCAAAAAAAGAAACAACCCCTCCTTGTGACTCTCCAAAACATTTGTGGATTGTTTCGTCGTTGTATGAAAACATCCCAGACGCGCACGGCCCCGGAAAATTCGAAACCGCTAGTTAGTCTCGTCCACACCACTTTATCCCTTTCCCCCAACAACTTACTCCGGAATAAGTGTCAGCCCGTGTCTCAGCATAATAACCCGCGAAGTGGGACGCCGAAACCGTTGAGGTCCCCCCTTCAGTGCACTCTCCCTCGCAATTCCTGGCTTCGTGTATTTCATAATGAAATGCTTCATCGGAAATTTCTTTTCCCACTCGGTGACGAATGTATTGTATAGCTACGTGGCACGTTCCCTTCAACCGTCGACGCATTCTTTCCCCGAGAAGATACACGTGCGCTGTGCACCTCGCGATCTCTCTCCCTACCGCCTCGTACCCCAACTCCAGGTCCAAGCATACGCGTCTGTCTACGCACAGCAACTAAACGGCATTGGGTCCGTAAAGGCCAGGCAGCTTTATAATAAGTAACTTTGGTCATATGTGTGCCACTCGGGCTGTCAGCAATAAATCCCGCAAGACTCCCCAACGCGCCGTTCCGCCGCTCACCCCCAAACTTGTTTTCTGCCAATCAATGCACACAGCGTCCAAGGGAAGACAATCGCAAAGAAATATTCTCGCGAGGCCCCTTCTGCATGCCATCAGCCAAGACGGTTTTCACCCGTCCGTGGAGTATTCCCAGCTTCAACGCACCAACCAGCTCGCAAAACAGTGCAGCCCACGCGTTCCCCGTACTCGATAACCCACGCCACCGCCGACACGCTGTCGGCAAGCATAATAACGGGCGCTCCCACAAGGTTGGAGTGGTTCGACTTCTGCACCACCACAACATACGCTATCATTACCATCCCCAGCTGCTGCAATATATTCGTTGAAATCGCGTGATGCTTTGCGCCCTTTGCCCCTGCCACGGGCGTAATTTTCTCTTCAGTAACTTAGTTATGAAATAGTATCTCCACCACAATCCTGCATCTAATCTATCTGCGCCAAAACCTCCAACCACACTCAGAGTAGCATCCGATAACCAATGTCGTTCTGGATTCCATCGAGTGTGGGAAACCAAGGGAAACATAAAAACACCCCGTCCACTCAAGCACGTACGTGCAGAGCCAATTTCGACCAATAATTGAATTCAAATCAGCAGGAAACCCTTGGCTTAAAAAAACAATCAGTAGTCCCCTTTAGTACCTCCGCCGATTGCGTACTCTCTCTTTCTTGCTGGTCTTGCAGCTTTACCATCAGCAATAACCTCCAGACAAAAAAACGACCTTCCCTCATGATCGTCGCGACATGACGTAATTTCCAGGGTTCTGTACGGTGCTGTTTTTCCTATCGGTTCGGTGCGGTTCGGTGCGGTTAACCGCACCGCACCGCGCCGCACCGAACTGACTGTAGGATTTTGGCCTGCTGGAAAACCGCACCGCACCGCACCGCACCGTAGGTTTTACGAAGTAAATAGGAAAACCGCACCAAACCGCACCGTAGGATTTATCACAAAACCGCACCGCACCGTAGGATTTCTTATTTTTGAAAACCGCACCGAACCGCACCGTAGGAAAAATCACAAAACCGAACCGCACCGTGTTGTTCGTGAAGAGACGGTGCCAAAATAAAAACCGTTAGATCGGTTATTTAACGGTGCGGGTTACTTGAAACCGTACGAGTGTAGAAAAACCGCCGTTTCATCGGTCGCGGAACGTTGCAACAGGGCCACGGCTTCGCACGGCTCATGACGGTTTCGGCACGGTTTCGTGTCAAAAGTGATCCCGCTGGCTTGGTTGATCTTATGATATTATATTTTGAATATTTTTGAGGTTGAAACACCAAAAAAATAAATTGTTTAAGGTTAATTGTAGATGTTTGTATATTTGTTATATATTATACCTGGTATACTCCGAGTCTCCGGAAGTACACCTATACCTGCCCGATAATAGGATATATATATATATATATATATATATATATATATATGGGAGGACATATTAAATACCTGAAAAAATGGTACTTGTAAAAACTGAAAACATTACCAGAAGCACTAGATTGCCTGCGCATAATATATTGTGTATCAAGAATTTCCGTCGGGAAGATAATCAAAATCGAAAGCCTTTTCCGTCATGCGCATAATCGGAGACGAAAAAAGCAGTGTTTGTGTCATGCGCAGAGTTTCGGCGAGAACAAAAAAAAACAGGAACATATTTATTTATTTTCTGAATTCGGGGAGACGAAATAAATGCTTGATATTTGATTCTTTAACAGGTACGTTTAAAAAATAAACACTTGCAGCAGCGGCAGCACTTTTGCAGCATCCAACGAGCAGAACACGAGGCGTGCAAGCAGCAGTACCTACCTGTGCAGCACAGCAGCAGCAGCAGCAAGCCGCAGAGACAGTAAGCTGCAGCCAGCACCAACAGGCAGACGTGCGATCTAACTTGCGCTCCTCGATACTCGTTGTGCAAGCAACGCCGCCACAACGATAATATCGGACCTCCTTCTTCGTTGTCCTCTCTGCCCGAGGGGGGATCGGATCGGCGAAGATCACAGGAGCGTGGCGGCAAGGGTGCGCGCGCTTGCAGCTGTTGCAGCAGCAGCAGCAGTCGCAAGCAGTAGCAGCGCCTGCAACAGTGCTTGCAGCAGCGCTTGCTAGAGGTGGCTCTCTTGCTTGCAGCAGCACTACTTGCATGCACAGCGTTTGCTTGCGGCCGCCCTTTCTTGCAGCAGATTTCGCCTGTCTGTGCAGCAGCCCTCGCTTGCGTTAGGTAGAGCCAAGAGAAAAAAGGGTCAGAACCCGTACGAAACCGCGGTTATGTACGGTTCATTCATACGGTGCACCATAGAGAAACAGCGGTTTCGTTATAGTGCCCCGAATAAGCCTGAGAACCGTACGAAACCGCGTTTTAGAACGGTTTATAAATACGGTGCACCGTAGAGAAAAGCGTGTGTTGTACGGTTTTCCCTACGGGGATTGGAACCGCACCGTAGAAAAACTGATTTAACGGGGAACCGAACCGAACCGGACCGTATGATATACCAGGTATCACTAAACAGAACCGCACCGGAAGATTTCCGATTCTCTAAAACCGTTCCGAACCGCACCGTAGGAGTTAGTTCCGAGTTTTGACAACTGCACCGGACCGCACCGTAGGATTTATCACAAACCTGAACCGCACCGTAGGATTCACAATAATATATATCTGAAAACCGCACCGAATCGCACCGTAGGATTTCCGACTTTTGAAAACCGCACAGAACCGCACCGTAGGATACATCTCAAAACCGAACCGCACCGTAGGATTTACAATATTAATACCTGAAAACCGCACCGAACCGCACCGTAGAATACATCTCAAAAACGAATCGCACCGTAGGATTGACAATAATAATAATAATACCTGAAAACCGCACCGAACCGCACCGTAAGATTTCCGATTTTTCAAAACCGGACCGAACCGGACCGTAGGATGTTTTATTTGAAAAAACCGCACCGTGCACGGACGGATAACCGTGAACATCCCTGGTAATTTCCCGGTCAAAATCCACACCTCTTTTCTCGTTGCGATCTTTCTAGTCGACTATAATACCACATTCGTTGTTACTATAAAACCTCCTGACATGATTGTTCCGGCAAGGTCTCCCCCATTCGTTGCGTGCCAATGTCTATACACCTAAACCTCCCTGACACACGGCCCAATTTGTCAATTTCGCTTGTTTGTGACGAAACAGGAATTTTTGCTATAGTTGCCGAACATCCATAAGTGACCCGAAATCAATCGCGTAAAGTAAGTGCTGCTATACACAACCGGCCCTCGTTTCCACGCAGACATGCCTCCGAGTTCAGCATATTATATATATATATCGTCGACGTGCATTTCAGTTGAAAACCCCGTCTCTGAGCTCCCCGGAGTCCGACATAACAATATATATATATATATCCAGGAGGACGGAGCACATACGACGCTTGACCCTTCTGCAGGCACCGAAACCTTGACCCCCTGCTGTTGTATCAATGTCAGTCAGTATTTCGATGCGAGTGATGAACAACCGCCGCCATCAAGCCTCCCCTATCTAGGTGACGGTCGTCATCCAAAACGCTAATATTCCGAAACCAATTAATGGCGACGTACCTCCCTACCACAACATATATATCCTGGTACCAGTTAAGGAGTAACCGATGTCGCCTCCCACCCGATGTGAATTCTTCTAAACATTTCCTTCGCGTTCATATTAGAAATAAATGTTAATAATAATGGGCACAAATACAAATAAAAAATAACATCGTCCCGCGAATCACAGCGCTTTGTCGACGTCGGTGTGTATGTATGTGTTTACTCCACGATGGTGAAGTGGTCCCAACAGCCTGTGGGACGGAGTATAGTAGTGGTGGTGGTATTCGAGGACGAGGACACGGGCTCGGTTCTTGCAAGGAGGGGCGAACACGAGGCGACTACAAATCTTTGTGCTGAAGGGGGGGAGGTGGGGACGAGGGTCGGTGTGACTACTGACTTGGACGGATCGTCTATTAATAGGTCGTTAAACCACCAGGGTGACACTAGTGTGCGTCTTATGAAGTCTGTCTGGGTGAGGGATGTCATGGGTGAGTGGAAAGAATGGGACAAAACGAAGGTTTTTACGGTATACTACCGTAGGTGAACATTCTATCGACTCGCCGAAACGAGGGCGATGATTCCGGAGAAAGATGGATTTGGGTCGCGCGGTTCGTTTGCTCGTTGGAATTTGTGTTGGATTTTTTTTATTTTTTTTTATATAGAGGAGGTTGGGCGTTTGTCGGGGTCGTTTGGGGGTATTTCGTTCTCTCCTGACGTGGATGGCGCATACTGTCCTCATGAATAATAGTAATGATGTTACTGAAAATATTATGATGGTGGGCAGATGAGATAAAACGAAGTGATAAATATAGGTTGTTGAAATGGTGAAAATGTCTATCGAGGACGATCATAGTATGAGGTGGAATTGGTTTACTGAAGTAAGTGTTATTACGGGGGATCATAGTTTATAGGACCGAATATTGTTAGTAGAAAATGTATAATATGTAGGATTTTATGTATACCACAGGTCCTATTAACTATGGTCAACCGTAGGAGGAGAAACAAATATAACGGATGGGCCGTGGTAGAAAGTTGGCTATATCGGGTACATGATATATATCGGTGGGAGATTATGTAGGACAATATGGTACCCTGGTAGGGATTTAAGAATAGAACGTAATGACAAAAAAGGAGCAAATACAGCAAAAAGAGTAGACAAGCCGAAAGTTGGCACCGAAGGGAGGTAGACTTGGTGCATGGGTTTCCTTTGTTTCCGAGCTTTTCTTCGTTCGGGAAAGTTATGAGTGATCCATGTTGAAGATCATGCTGCACATGTATGTTAGGATGGAAAGATAAAAAAAAAAATATTATGGTAAGTAAAACAATGTTTCTGCAACAACACCAGAATATTTTATAGTTGTTATTTTTTTTGTCAAGGAGGGTCAATATGAGATAGATGGACTTATGTTTTACCGAAATTCAGAATGGTAGGAAGGAAGACCACAGGACGGACTAGGATACAAAGTGAAATGAAGGACTAGGATCCACGTTTTTAACAAATAAATGTCATTAATGTTACGAAAAGCCAAGGAATGGCTCATTGTAAAAGTGAACTATTACGGGGGACCATAGTTAATAATAGGACCAAATATTGTTAGTAAAAATGGTGAAATATATACCAGGGTGAGTTTTTCTGTATACCATTGGTCCTGTTAACTATGGCCCCCCGTAATATTACGGGGGACCATAGTAAATAAGACCTATGGTACACACAAAAAACATATCTTTACCTATTTTTACTGACAACTCATTTGGTCCTATTTACTATGGTCCACCGTAAAACTGTATGTTTAAAGACTATTTCGAACGGTGGGGTTGCAGAAAAGATGAACACCACTTTTGTTTCTAACTTATCAAGGAGGAGGACTCATGAACTTGGTTTTAACGAAGGTAATCTAGGAGAGGCAACATCAGGGACCGTGATACAATGCGAAAGACGTTTGAGGACTGTTATGACGGGGTGGATGGACCATGATTCAAAGCGAACGACGATTTGATTGCTGACTGAGGTGCTGGGATGGATGGACCACGATCTAAAGTAAACCGTGTCTGCTGACAGTTAGTTGTTGTAATGGGATGGATCGACCATGGCACGACGTGAACGATGTTCGCAAACTATTGTGATGGGATGGTATATATATAAGCATTACACAGGTTTCCTTCTTTTTTGGTACTTTTTTGGAGGGTGAAGGAGGACCCCAAAGATGTGTTGACGAATGCTATGGAGAAAGGCCGACACGTACGTCCTTTGCGAAAACAGAGTGGATGTTTCGGGTGGAGTCGTGGTTACGATGAGGAAATGGACCGAACGGTTTAGGACTATACTGTTTGGACGCGAACGACGGGGTTGCGGGAGGATTACCACTAGAACAAATAGAGGCCACCAGAATACAACGTACGTTCGGCGAAAGCTACAGAGTGGTCTTATGCTTCAAACGCCATTCGAAGAGTGGCGGAGATATCCGTTGCCTTGAACGCATTGCTCAAGTTGGTTGGAATTTGCAACAGAAGGGATTCAAAGATGTAGTGGACGGATGGGAAAGGTTGCTGCTTCATTCGATGGAGGATCGACGGCCTCTCATCGTGATGCGCAACTAACTGATAGATCTAAATTTCGTATTAAAAAGGTTTTAATGGAATGCATCGTTTGATACAAGCTGTTAGGCACGGAGTGCCAGTCGATGGCATCAGTGAGGTAATCTGGATGGATCATTGCAATAACATGGGAATCTTTCGAGCACTTGACACAGCAATTCGTTTTGGGACAGACTACTGATGGAGGACATTGCGAACGGTCGTGTGCTACCGTTACGCCGGTCAATAGCTCGTACGATTTGTGGGCTGAGAATATCCTAAATGGCTGTGTTAGAGGATATATATGGAGTAAACACAGACACCGACTTAACCAAAAGCGCCTGTTTGTGACTCGGGACACGTTTTAAAAAAGATTTATCTCGCTAACGTGATATTGCAACTGCCAGCAGGTCATGGAGTGAGAAACAGGCACCGACTTAGACGAAGCGCCTTTGTGCGACGTGGGGGGCGTTCTTTCCGAAGGTTTATCTCGTATACGTGCGCTCATCGAGAACAAGCAGGCGCGGAAGTGCCCAATTACATTTCAAACGTGAAGGAGGAAGACGCCCATAGAGAACTGCATACGAGTGGATTGAGGCACCTATATAAAAAATATTCATATATATGTGATAGGTTAGTACGTTGTGATTGGTTTGAGGTTGGCATTCGGAAAACCTTTGTCAGCTTGATGGTGTGTTCCATGTCTAGGCAAGGGAAGACCACGTTTTGGACCAGCTGCACCAGTTGGTGGCACTAGCAGTATTGACATGTTCTACTTCCTAGTCGGCCTGGTGCCTTGCTTCCCTGTCTGCCATCTCCTTCCTACTTTAGTCTACCGCAGTTTCCCTTCTACTCCTCCTGGTCCCCCCCTCTCCGAATTCCCTTGGTCGAGCTTTCTGCCACTTCTCCTGCCCCCCCCCCCCCCCCCCCCATTCTGTTGGACATCATCCACGGCAGACGCGCGGCGCTGCCTACTCATCTCAGCCTCAGCCTCGTGCCACCTCACCATGAACCGTTCGGCAGCTTGAAGGATCCCCCGGTACCACTTCCCCGCCTTGTTGGCCGCAGTGGACCACAACGCGGTCTCAACTCCAAACACCAAGGGGGCACGAGTTCGGTCGACCCTTCAATAGTTCGGAACTCCCTAAGGTCTTCGACTATGCATCTGTGCTAAGTCTTACACTGTTCGCCTGGTCTCGGGTTGTCCCCACCAGCTATCGTCCCGAACATTACCCGACTGGGTAATCGCTCCTTGCTTTGCCGTGCCACGCCCCCCGCAAAGAAGAGCCGTCGCTTACGAATGGTTATTCCGATGCTCTCGCAACGTGTCATCTTGAGGGTCTTCGCGTACGAGAGGGTGGCATGGTCAGTACGAAGTCGGCGCTGGAAGCCAATGACTCGCAACAGGACCTGGTGGTGAGCCGTTCGATGTTTGGCAAAGTGTTCCGCTCTGAGGGTTCACGCCACACACCCGTACAGCAGGGTCTCAATCTACTCGGCCTTCAACATTCGGACCTTAAAGCTAAGGGGGGCGGTCGTGCTATCATACAACTCCGGGCCGAACCGTTTGAGGCATGCTCGCATGGGGTGGATCCGTCGGTCGATTTCGAGCGAGAGGTCAGCGTTTTCGTGGATAATGCCACTAGGTCGTCTGCTTATACCTTTGGCCTGCCGCTTCGATGACGAGGGGTGGTGCGAGGGTTGTCTGGTCTGGTGTTTGTAGGACCATTGTCTTTGTCTTCTTTTCGACACCGTGAAGCCTGCTGCTTAGAAGACAGTCACGATGATTGTCATCATTTTCGCGAGCCCTTCAGCCGGGCTTCGAGACAATTCCTGCATCATCGGCGTACAACATGCCCCATACAGACCTTCGCACGCACGCCAATGGCTCCTGCTTCCCTGTTCGAACTACTCCAGCTTCACTGAGTTGGACCAAATCCCTTACGATTGCTTCGTCTTGGCTGCAGCGGACTACAGTAGTACGACGTGCAACGCAGCAGCGAAGAACACGTTGAACAGTAATGGTTATAATCACAGCCTTGCCGCAGCCCCTGCGTGACATCAAACCATTCCGAGTGCTCGCCGTCATCAGTACACACGCGAGCCCGCATGCCATCGTGGAAATTACGGATAATTCTCAGCATCTTGGTTGGTACGCCAAAGCGTGTGAGTACCTTCCATAACAGTTCTCGGTCGAGAGAGTCGTACGCTTTCTGCAGATCGACGAAGCACACGTACAAGGGGATTTCCCTCTGTCGTCCGAGCTCTTGCAACCGGCGCACGACGAACAACATCAATCGTTGATCGTGCGGGGCGGAAGCCGCACTGTTCCTCAGGGAGTACTTCCTTGGTCTCGCAGTAGTTGCTGACGCGAGACGCTACGATTTTCAACAAAGCTTTGCCTGATTGGGCAACAGGCGAAATCCCTCGGTAGTTGTTGCAGTCAGTTCGGTCCTTCTTTTTGTGAAGGACCTTGATGATCGCATCTTTCCTTTGCTGGGGGACTTCTTCTGCTAGCCAAGCAGTGACAAGGATGTTGTGAAAGCACTGAGCGAATGCCGGGTGGTCGATTTTCAGGAGTTCGGCCGGGAGACCACCTGGCCCGACAGCTTTCCAATTTGAAATCCCCTTGAGTGCTTCTGTCGTTTCGTCCATGGGTGGTTCATCTTCAAGCGACAGTTTAGGCGGTCGCGGTGGCAAGAGGTCGATGATCGTGGGATCGAGTTTCAGCGACTTCGTGTTCAAGAGTTTGTGGCAAAACCCCGCCCATCGTTCACGAATTCGCACCTTATCCCGTAAGAGCGTGCCATCCTCGTCCCTAATGAACTGTTCGCTCCTCGCTTTAGTCCCTTCCAATCCTACCGTACTCTTAAGGTGCTTGTAAAAGCCTCTTTGGTCGTTGTTCGCTAGAAGTCGTTCGGTTTCGGCAAGGTACGCTTCGAAATACGCATGCAGTCCTGCGGCAATCTCCTTCTGCAGGTTCGCACACGCAGATCTCAGTGTCTTCCACGCGGTTCTATCCCGGGGGTGGGCACGCAAGAATTGTCGTGCATCCTTCCTCGCTGTCCATGCTGGTATGAATGCGGCCGAGGCTTCGGCAGACTCACACCATCCATGACTGCGGTAGCGACGTGCAGGGGGTGGTACATCTTTTTCGACCACATTAATAATAGCCGTAGTGAAAACCTCAACCATACCAGACGTATTACGGGGCTGGATAGGCTGGTTGAGAGTGGAAATGACCCTGTCGACTACTCGTTCACGACACTTTCCATCGGACATATAAAGCTGCCTGTCGAACTCTCGGCGTTTTGTCGGTCTACGTATTCTTCTGTTGGGCGCAAAGTGACCGCCGAGTCGGACTTTGATATACAAGATGTTGTGGTCTGAGCCAGCCTTAGCTGGGGCAGGAGGCTGTGGGACGACTTTATGATCTTGTACTCGAGGTCGGTTAGCTTGACGGGTTAGGATGTAGTCGATCCGCTGACGGTCATTCGGGCTGGTGCCGTTGGGTGTATGCGATATCCCACCCTTGCGCGTGCTGAAAAACGTGTCGGCGAGAGCAAACTTGCAATTATGGGCGAACGACAGGAGTTGGTGGCGAACGACAGGAGCCGTCTGCCATTATCGTTACGAACATCACGTCCATACGCTCCCAGCACTCTACGTTTATCACCGCACCCTTCCTTCCCCTGTCCAGTTCGTGCGTTGGCATCCATCAGTACAAACAGACACCCTTTCGTCGGGATCTTTTCTACCAAGTCCTCCAGCTTCTGCCAGAAAATACGTTTCAGTTCGCCGTCCTTGGTACAATTAATCAGTTGGAGCATACGCAACGACGAAATTGACTGCCTCGCAATTGCTAGCCAGCTCAAAGCACATAGACATTAGCCGCTCGTCTACGAACTGATGAGTGTACAAAGACTTACTGCACAACGACTCTTTGACAGCGAGGCCTACTCCGTACAGCCCTTGCCTGGTAGCTGTTTTTTCCTGTCCTGAACAGAAAACGCGATACCCTGCCGCACGGAACGTCGTGCTGCCGGACCTCCGAGTTTCCTGCAAGCCAATGAAGTAACAGGCGAGTTGCCGTCCCTTCGCCAGTACACGCCCGTCCTGTCCGTACTCGGTCTTCTCCTTTGCAGCCAGGGTGCGCAAATTGTAGGTCGCTACCGCCACAAGTGCCTCCTTCTGTCTCTTACGAGCCTCGCCTGCTGCTTTCTTTGCCAGCCGACGTGAGGCTCGTCCCCGCCTCCTTTGTTTATTTTTCTTCTCTATGGCGAAAGTGGCTCTCTGTTTCGTAGCCCGGTACGCGCCTGTAGCTCCCGTTGGCTGGATGCGGCCGTCCCAACCCACGCTGACACTCCCATCCTTCCTACCGTGCATGCATACCCACGCCGTGGCCAGCCTATCCACTCCACCGGCTGCCCACGTAGCGCTCTCTGCTGTAGTGATGTACCCGTCCCGCCTGAGGGATGAACTCCTCGGCGTCGGGGTTAGGAAAAACAATCATCACCACCACCCCACGCGGTCCTTAAGGCGAGCAGGCCACCAGCCGGACCGGGCAAGGTTCCCTCCCTACCTAGTCCGAAGCTCGATGTTCGTGTGACTGTCGCTAGACCGCTGCAGGTTCCGGCGGACTTCCTCGACCCCCCCCCAAGGACGGGGCAGGCCGAAGCGAGGGATGTGTATAATGGCTTGATAGCACAAAGATAATAAATGAGACCGTGTTTAAGATGAGATTCAAGTACGGCTGCAGGTTTTACAGCTGCTTAGTAGTATTAATAGTAAAAGGTGGCACTCTCTGCATCGGTGTGTGTTACATATGCTACACTGCTGTAGGTAAAAGTGCGGGTTAAGATTCAGCGAATTTTATTAATAGTTCCAGATTCACACGAACTGGGCCAGCCAAGGTGCTGATTTTTTGTTTGCTCGGCGATGCCCCGCTCAATATTGCATACATACGAGTATTTGGGATGTGCCCTTTTGACACCGTGTTGATCATGCATCAACCAACTAACGGAAAACTCGTCATTTATATTTTTAGATTTGTTCGAGGGATATTACCGATATAAGGATCCGAAAACATACGAAAACGGCCATAACTTGTCTGGAAAATACAAACAAAGGCGTGTTTTCCGTTGTTTGCACATGCGGTTCAAATATGAGGTTCAATTATTGGATCGAAACTCGCAACAACGAGCGGGGCAGTGCAGAAAAACCCACATTTCTCGTACTCACTTGTTTTATGTATGAAATCGTGTTTTGGCGATGTCTCTTGATGGGTGGCGAATTGAGCAATGAAACTAATATCGATGTCCTCCTACGGTTTCAGCTACGCCTCCACCAATGTTCGCCTCGATCGGGAACGACAATTTTGTCGCGATATTATAAAAGAAACTCAAAGAGTACGTCAGCTGTGAGTTCAACCGATCGGCAGATTGATCGATACTCAACTTTGTGTTGGAAAATTAGCGTTTTTGAGTTTCCGCCGATGTCTCGTCGCGAGATCGAGTCGACATATATATATATATATATATATAAAAATGTCATACCAGGGTATATTATTAATTTATTTTTTCTGCGCGTGTACAGTAGTGTCAGGGTCAGTAGCTTGATATTTCAACTCCAAATTCGCAGGGGTTAAACTAACGAGATACGACCTTGGTTTATCCATTTTTTAGCTGGCCCCGCTCGTACGAGAATAAAAGAAGCAGCGTATGCGGCCTTACTTTACGATGAACCAGTAGATATATAAATCACAAGATGTCCGAATGTTGCTGTTTGCACAGATACAGATGTGATTGCGGCAATGAGATCGAACACCATGGTTTCCCCGCGTTCTTGATTTTGGATGTTTGATGCGAGGATTGGACGGGTATCGGAGTAGTGCCCTGCAGTTCGCCGCCCTCCTTGATCGGAGTGATCTCGGCGCGGAGTCAGCCGGTTACGTGACGACCGGGGTTCAAGGCACGTTCGAGCACATGGTGAGTGCCCTGGGGAGAAGCCCAACCTCTTCGTTCGTGTTGTGCTTTCTTTTCAGCGATGCGCTGGATCTACCGCAACAGGCCTACCTCGATTTCCCATGAACGAGGGAATGCTAAGCGGCGGCCGCCCACTATCGTACGCTGTTCGCCGCGTACGGCATCCGACCCCAGGACGTATTACTCCGACCCCCAAACCGGATGCTCTACATTGGCCCTCATGTCCAAGAGTATTTGGCGAGCCTTGACGCCGAATGGGAGGAACGACTGACGAGGTGGACCCTCGGTGTCCAAAGGGCGCTGGAGGCAGATGACGCGCTGCCTCCTTTTCCGACGGCGGTGGCGGCCCCACCGGAGCGGACGGACTCGGCGCAGGGGGACGACCGGTTAGCAAGGGGGTAGCATGGACAGAGAGGTGCCGCTCCAGGTTCGCCAAAAAGCCGAGAGATCACAAGGGACACCGCGCTAGTAGGCCTATGTATCTATTGCGGTGAGGACATAGAAAACTCAGAGAGGAATCCAGAGGTCAACCATCTGAGGACAACCATCACTTGTGACCATGACAACGGACAGTTGGTACACGCCGGCTGCATGCTGGATCGTGCGGAACGCCTCGCATGCGGGCACACAGACCCGCGGCCATGCGTCGAGTGTGGCTCTGAATGGCCCGTGAGAACCCGACCTCCCCATCCGGCAGATTTAACCGAGGACCTTGCCAGACCACGGCCGGGGGGAAGGTGGTCGGCAGTAGGAGGTGCCCTGTAGTTCCCCGAACCTCTTGAGGAAGAGGGCACCCAGCTGGTACCGGCCAGTTATGTGCCGACTGGTCATCACCATACGTTCGAGCACATGGTGAGAACCCATGGAATGAGTCCAACCTCTTCGTTCCTGCTGTGCTCCCTCCACAGCGATGCCCTGGGCATGCCTCGAGCGGCTTACCTCGGCTTCCCCCGCACGAGGGAATGGCTCGCGGCCGCCGCCGACTACCGTAAGCGTTTTGTCGCGCACGCCATCCGACCGAGGGATATCATGCTCCGACTCCCAAATCGGAGGATCTACATCTCACCACAAGCCCAAGAGTTTCTGGCAGGCCTCCATGCCGAATGGGAGGAACGCCTGACTAGGTGGACCCTCGGGGTCCGAAATACATTGGAGGCAGGTGACGTGGTGCCTCCTTTTCCGACGGCAGTGGCAGACACGCCAGGAGGGGCAGGTCAGGCGCTGGAGAGCGGGCCGTTAATAGGGGGGCAGAACGATCAGGGCGGCACTGCTGGAAATGCCACAGAGAACCGTCAGGCCGCGGGGAACAGGGACGATACGTCAGCGGGACAAGTGGGGACCCCCCGATCAACATCCAGCACAGCCCTGGCCAGGTGCACCCTCGGGGTACCAAACGTGCGGGAAGGAGGTGATGCGCTAACTCCTCTTCCAACGGCAGAGTGGAGCCCCGGGGCCCAAAATGCGTTGGAGGCAGGGGACGATTCGCCTCCTTTTCCGACGGCGGCGGTGTCCACAACGGAGGGAACGGTCCCGGCGGCGAAGAGCGGTCCGTAAACTAGGGGGCAGGTGGAGCAGGGAGGAGCTGCTGGGAGTGCCGTAGAAAGCCGTCACACCGAGGGGGGTAGGGATGCCGCGCTGGCGGGACAAGTGGAGATCCTTCAGGCAAGGCCCAGTACCGTGTCTGCAACATTTGCGGCGGCAACGTCCCCTAGATCAACTGGAAGCGAATCGCCCTCGCGCGAGGGCGGCCAAGGTGGAATGGAGGCATATGTTGGAGGTTCCTGTCCAAGTGCTGCGCGGCCTCTGCCCTCGACGGCCGAAACGACACCACCGGGAGGAGAAACCCTGGGGTCGGAGGGCGACTCGCGGATAGGGGGGCAAGTGGGTCAGAGAAATGATTTTGTAGTAGCGATACCAAACCTTCCAACAGTCATATACAGGGATGTCACGCCATCGGGACGCTTGGGGGCCCCCCTGAGACCATCCGGCGCCACCCCAGCAATACCTGGGAATACTTCCTCTGGACTTGGTAGCGCAGCCAGGGAGGGGGGGGGGGTACAGGAGGCGGACGCGGTCGATCGCGTGGGTCTACGAGGGGGTCACGAGCGACAAGCACTGGGAGAGAGGCCGTCACGAACCGGGGGAAAATCCCTCGACCCGGCGGCAGTGAGCCACCCTCGGTCCCTGAACCGAGAGAGGGGGCAGCGAGTCGCTCCCGACACCCGGATCGAGAGGAGGCAGCGAGCTTCGTTCGGATCCTGGATCGAGAGGGGGAGGTGGCGAAGAGAGATATCTCCACAGGGAAAGAGAAGGTGGCGAGGGCGGAGGATCAGCATCGGGGGGCGTAGGACGACTCCGTGCATCCATTGGCGCCAGTCAAGACGGCGTGATGTGCGGGGGATGCCGAGCGGCAGTTGCTCGGGGGCACTGGGTGGTAGGGCTGCCATGTGGAAACCAGCACGTTATGCACGCGCGGTGTGTGGAGGAAGCTATTCGAAGGAGTGGGTCGCACGCACAACTCACTTGCGCTACACGAGAGTGCACAGCCCGTCATGGGAGACGGGAATCACTGGAGGCAGCAGTTCAGGCTGATCCTGGACTCCGGGTTGCGGTCGCAGGACTTGGAGGAAGGCCGGTCAACAACTACGATGAACGAGGGGAAGAACTTTGCTACCCGTGGGACCAGAATTCGTTAGGAATAGCAGGGCCACTCGATGATGTTTCTCTCGAGCATCTCCAACAACGTTTCATCTCCGTTGTTCAGGTGCAGCCGGGGCTAGCTACTGCCCATGCCAAGCTCATCACCCACGTGCTCGGTCTCCTGAACCACGCCCTCGGAGCGCATCGGCCAAACAGACACTCCGAGAGGCCGAGGTTGCTGCTGAGGGCCATCAAGCTGTGGTACATAGTGCCAGCACTGCTACACTTGCAGGACAGCCGCGTGAGGCGACGCGAGAAATTCGCGTCCGTTGAACGTGGTGGCATCACGCTTATTCTCTCGTGGTTGATGGAGTACACCAGTCGAGCATCGACACGGCGCAGGGGCCCGACCTACGAAGCCACAGACGCGGCAGTACGAGCGAGCGTCGTCAGCCTTCCGCCACTCGGGCGGGGTGTCAGTTGCAGCACGCGGTCTTCTCGCGGAAGCTCGAGCGCCCGGCGACGAGGTGACATGGGAGCGGGTGAAAGCCAAATTCCCGGGGGAAGACCGTGCCTCCATCTCGGAGTCGGCAGTGGCAGCGGTGGCACCAAGCTCCACGGAACCGGAGGAAGGGAGTGTTCCCAACTGGCGCCCAGAGCAAGAGTTCGATTGGCAGGTGGCCCTCGACGTCATCAACTCCCGAAATGCGTTATCAGGCGCGGGGAGTGTCGGTCTACGCTTCTCACACCTGCAGTCGATCATCAGGACCGGCTTCGGTCGCGAGAAATTTGGAGCTAGCATCGAGTCCCTTAGGAGGCGGATCTTCGACGACCCCGGTGCATTCCCGCCGGAATTCTGGCAGCTCATCTTGCAGTCCAACCTCACTCCCTTCGGTGAAATATGTCGCCCCGTATGTGTAGGTATGACATGGAGACGACTTCTCGCAGCTGGGACGATGCGACAGTGGCGGCCACGGCTGGAAGAGATTAATCGTGAGGCAAGGCAGTTTGGGGTAGGGGTTCGAGGGGGGGTGGAGCAGGTAGCTCTACGCGCCCGGGTGCACCATGAGGCAAGAAACTGGCTCATCCACCACACGTCACGCGCGCACATGCCACCGAGCAGGCGCACAGGTTAACTAGCATCAGCCGCTAGTCCACGCGCTGTCTCGCACCTTTAAGCGGTTGTCCATCCGCCATCATATGGAAAGCGGAGCGCCCTCCAACGACGACAGAAACCTCCGCATGGACATAGTGATCGAGAGGGGAGGCCTCCGAGACGCTACGTCGTCAGAGTACCGCAACAAGGCGATACTCCACGACATCACGCATGCAAACCCCCAAGCGAGGGACCACATGCGGGCTGGCAGCGCTGATCGAGACGGATCAGCCGCTTCCACTTCTGAGGCGCGATAGCGCAACCACTACGCTCGTGCAGGACAAGTGTCCTTCGATGAGCGCAGCCATAAACTTGTCACCCTCGCGGTGGAAAGCTTTGGACGCCTCGGTAAGGAAGGTAGCGATTTCATCGACAAGCTGGCGGCGAGCATCGTTGGGGGAACGGACGGGGGATCTTTAGCAAGAAAAGGGGTTTGTAAGGAGCACCTTTTCCAGGTCATATCGGTGACTACCCAGGTCGAGATCTCGGAGTGCACCGATATAAGCTCGCCCTGGGAGACCGCCAGGCCGCCAGGGGGAGAAGGGAGGAGGAGGGAGGACTACTTCCCATGGCGTGGGGGTGGAATGTAAACGCGGAGTAGGAAGCATGGCGTATAGATACATACCAGGTAAAATATCTCGGTCAATCGTGGGGGTGCATATTCAAGTGAGTATACGCAGGGAAGGAGAATTGGTTCGATGAAGTTAGTGGTATTCGATGAATTATGTCAGCTTTTTCATTTTGAATGAATAACGCCCTGCACATGGTCAGAGGGCAAAATAGATATATATACCGATCTGGATTCTCATATTTTGGGATTTTTACAGCAATGTCTGCTTTGATATTTTGTTTACACGTTTGTTTTTTAGCTGGAGCAGTGTGGGCGAAGGTTAAGGTTTCCCCTGTATTTCTTGCTTGCTTCGTTGCTTCTGGGTGGGGTCAGGTGTCAGGTGTGTTGGTTTTTGTCACATTATTTGTGTGATGCAATCTGATGACTAGACGAGCGAAGTAAGGGTAGAGGGAAAATTAATTACATTCCATGATTTGCTTTTCTGCAACTCTCCACTCCCCACCTCTCTCTATCTACTCGATACCAAACAGAATAATACCCCTACATGCCCTCTGCCTTCTTTCTTCAGGCATGCTTCATCGAGACAGGCGAGACGAAGTAATGCCTTCCCATCTTCCGCGCTACCACGCCGCCGCTCGAACGCTAAGAGGGGAGCAAATAACTGTATGGTAACCCGGGCCCGGGTACCCGGGTTACCGTGTCCGCCTCACCACGCCGCGCTACGAGGTACCTGGTACCCGGTAACAGGGGAGCGAATAGTGTAAAGTAACCCGGGGACCCGTATCCGCCATACCACGGCGCCGCTCAAACGGTAAAAGGGGAGCAAATAGTGTACGGTAACCCGGGTACCCGGGTACCCGGGTGCCCGTGTCTGCCGGGACCCGGGTACCCGGTTCCGGTTCCGGTTCCGGCTCAATCCTCCCACAACAGGTTGGGTACCTGGTTCCCGGTTTCAAATTTTCAGGGCTTTTCGCGGGACAGGTCAAACCTCACGGGTTGGGTCGGGTCAGGTCGAGTCAGCTGACCCGCCCCGCCCCGCGAAATGTTTGAGGTGTGCTGACCTGACCCGACCCGACCCGCGAGATTTTGAAATCCTCTTGACCCGACCCGGCCCGACCCGCGAGATTTAAAAGCCTCTTGACCCGACCCGACCCGCCACCTTCCGATTTACCCGTGAGACACGGGTTTCATGCGCGTCGGGTCAACTGGACCCATGACATATATCACGGGTCAACGACGAAAGCTGGATGTTCCTTGGTCCCTTGACTTTTCCGAAAATGTCGTACGTTTGTGTTCGATCTTTCATTTTTTTTTTGTATTGTTTTGAAGCATTGTGTGGTGTGCGCTTAAAAACGACCAAGATGATCAGAAATACGATGACATGGGGAAATGCACACACCCGCACTCTGCCGGGCGGATACCTCTCGCCCCCTGGGTCGACCCTATAGCGATGGCTTCTGCTGGCGCCCCGGCGAGAGACCTAGTTGTGCATGCTCCAGCAGCAAGCACTGAAGCGGAGGTTCTGACAGCGGGGGCCACGATCCGCGAGGATCTGGGGCCTGCTGCTAGCAGCTGCTACTGGAGGACCCGGGGCCTGCTGCTGCTGCTGCTGCTGCTGCCGCGACGAGCGGGGGCTTCCTACACTGCTGCTGTCATGTCTTGTCTTTATTGTTGCACCCTGCATGAGAGTGTGGCCGTTTTGTTTGTGGAAATGGAAGGACTTGAACATGAACACAACAATATACTCCTACTAAACTGTACGGCTTCATCCGACCCGGGATTCGTGTGAGATTATTCTCCACGCTATGATATGCTCTCGGAGGTCTACGTATCGGTACGAGAGAAGCCTTTGGGCGGGAAACGGCGAGTACTTTTTGTTGTACAATGCCAGACCCGCCGGTCACAAAGGCGGCCTTCCGGCAGGTAGCTGCACACGTTAGCAAAACTACTGATCCGTGGACCAGACCCGCGGGTCGGACGTGCGGGTCAGCCGGAAAAAAATCGCGGGTCATGATGATCTGACCCGCGAATGACCCGTACCTCACGGGTCATGACCCGACCCGACCCGTGACATTTTGGAAACCTCCTGACCCGACCCGACCCGGCCCGCGAGAGTTCAAAACCTCTTGACCCGACCCGACCCGACCCGTGAGATTTCAAAACCCTTTGACCCGACACGACCCGACCCGTGAGATTTTTGAAATTTTTGACCCGACCCGACACGACCGACCCGCGAGATTTTGAAACAAAATGACCCGACCCGACCCGACCCACGGGTCGGGTCATGACCCGCGAATGCCCGGCAAATTTTGAGGCCGGGATGCACCTCTATAAGACCAACTAGTATGGGAAATTATTTCTGAGAACTGAGTTTTAGGCCGAATATACGCGTTTTACTCGTCGAGAGAGCCGAAAACTCCGAGAGACTCCTCAAAATGCTCCCCGTAGTTTTTTGCCAGCTTTCTGGAACAATTTCCGTTTCTCCGGAGTCGTAGTTGTTTTTTTGGAGCAGCCAATCAGTGTTCTCTGGAGGCTCAGAAATAAGGCTGTTGGTCACAACTGGGGCCAGAAATAACGGGTCTTGGAGGATTTTTGATAAAAAAAACCATGATGTCCTCGCTGGGTCTTATTATGCAATTGTTTTTGAGTGATTGAAAAAGGCAGAAAGTCGGATTTTCCCACGGCAAAAAGCCACACCAGGTCGGTTCGCCATGTGCCGTCTTATCGTGATTTTGGTTATATTTCATGGGAGAACTAAAAAAACAGAACAGAACCGACAGTTTGAACTCCACGTGGACCACGACACGAACGAGAGTCGCTCACGCTGGGTTGGGCGATCAACCTTCACCACCAGCTCCTCGATGGAAGCAGCGGAATGTGGAACCCCCTGGGGAGCTGCGTAAGGGGTTTGCTAGTCGCTGGACCAGCAAGGAGCTCTCGCCTTCGCAGAGCATGAGCTGCTTGCGGCGGTCGTAGTCAGAAATATACCGTTTGATTGTTTTGATACTGCTGCTGTAGTCTCGTCCTATTCGTTTCCAAAGTTGACTTGCCTAGAGCCGCTGCAGTTGGGCGGCCGCAAGGGACACGATGGTGGCCAAGGTACTGATGCCCTCCCTCTTCGTGGTGGCCGATGCACAAGTAAGTGTTGGAGCCCAGCTGTGTGCAAGCGTAACCAAGCATGTAGCGTCGTGACCCGTCATGAACCCAGTCTATAACCTAGACAAAATTGAATAATGCCACCGATGTCTAGTAGTGCAAAGCCAAATTTTATCACTTTCAGAGTTGAGCAGAAAAGGCTGCCAAAAAAAATCATTTCATGGCATTTCAGGAGTGATAAAAATCTCGGAGGAACATTGTTTCCACCGAACAGGCCCCATAAGACGTGATTTTGATAAAATCTGATCAGATGTGGGACCAGATACCCCCAAGCCTCCGTAAACAGTCATATAATCACCTGAAAAAAAAGATCGGGCCAGAACTGGAAATATGGACCAACAGTCCTACTACGACTCTGGAGGAACGGAAAAGTGCTCGAGAAAGATCTCGGAAAACTAACGGGAGCATCCTGACGAGTCTACCGGTGTTTTTGACAGTCCAGTCGAGTAAATCGCCGATTTTCGGCAGAAAAAGCCAGTTCTGATCTAAGACCTATGCCAATGGTACAGCGAAGTTGCAATAAAAAGTTTGAATTTCGAAGATACCCGCCAAAAAAAATCCGAACACGCTTCCTATGGGCCACCTAAAAAACTAAAAGTTAATAATTTTTTGAAAAGCCCAAAAAAAGCAAATCTGGGGCCGATGCTGGGCCAACATCGGCTTGAGAAAAACTCAGGCCGATCTTTGGTTCGAAGCGGCGAGATTCCGAGTCCTCGACAGACATCGATCAACAAAACCAACGATTGCGTCATGAATTCGGAACGGAGTGCGCTCGTTAGGGGCTCCGGCCCACCCTAGGGTCACCGTCTTCACACCATGGCCGGTGCCATGTAGCGGGAGCTGACCAGGTGTGTGATAAAAAACATTTGGCCGCTGGTTTGCACAAAACAGAAGACGACAAAATTCTCCATCCGTCTCGAATGGCAAAACATAGACTTTTTTTCAGCTTTGGGAGGATACCGTAGGACGCCGCCGGCAAGCTCTCGCCCCCTAGACCATGAATCCACCTGATATCTTCGAGGCCGTCATCTATATCCGTTGGGCTTGCCAGATACCGAGTGGGTTGGCCGTGGGCTAAGTCTATGTCGAGATCGAGCGCCGATCGTCGCACAAGCTGGTTTCGATCACCGTGTTGACAATTTGCGACCAGGAAAACCCAAATTGCGCCGCCTGCAGCCGTTGGGGAAAAAAAAGGAAAAATCCGTGGCTTTTCGCGGGTCATGACCCGACCCGCGGGTCGGGTCACTTGACGTTCAAAATGTCACGGGTCGGGTCGGGTCGGGTCGGGAAGTGTTCAAAATCTCACGAGTCGGGTCCGGTCGGGTCAAGAAATTTTCAAAGCTCGCGGGTCGGGTCAGGTCGGGTCAAGAGTTTTTCAAATCTCACGGGTCGGGTCGGGTCGGGTCAAGAGGTGATGAAAAGCTTACGGGTTGGGTCAGGTCATGACCCGCGAGAAGCGGGTCACTCGCGGATCAGGCCAGCATGACCCGCGAGTTGTTTTTTGCTGACCCGTGGGTCGGACCCGCGCATTCGGCTCGTGGACCCGACACTTCAATAACTTCCCGCTCTCTTACCCAAAGGCTTCTCTCGTACCAATACTCCATAACACCCCTTTGGTATCATACTCTGACATTGAAACACCGACAAATTCATATACGCATGCCCGCATCCATTCATACCCACTACAGCCAGGTCATATATCGCTTCGGGGCACTAAAATGAACATTAAATTGTTTTTGAAGTGCTCATCCACGGGCCAGATCCGCGGGTCGAACTTCGGGTCAAGATAAAAGGTCTCGCGGGTCAAGGTGACCCGACCCGCATGAAACCCGTGCTTCACGGGTCAGTCGGAAAGTGGCGGGTCGGGTCGGGTCGGGTCAGGAGGTTTTAAAATCTCGCGGGTCGGGTCGGGTCGGGTCAAGAGATTTTCAAATCTCACGGGTCAGGGCGGTTCGGGTCAAGAGGCTTTCGAAATATCGCGGGTCGGGTCGGGTCAGTTGACCCGACCCGACCCGACCCGACCCGTGAGGTTTGACCTGACCCGCGAAAAGCCCTGAAAATATCAAACATTTTTCTCTTTTTTTCCCACAGCGGCGGTACGAGAATTTTTTCAGGGCTTTTCGCGGGTCATGTCATGACCCGACCCGCGGATCGGGTCACTTGATGTTCAAAATGTCACGGGTCGGGTCGGGTCAGGAAGTGTTCAAAATCTCACGGGTCAGGTCGGGTCGGGTCAAGAGGTGATGAAACGCTCACGGGTCGGGTCAGGTCGGGTCAACAGCTTTTCAAATCTCACGGGTCGGGTCGGGTCGGATCGGGCCAAGAGGTGATGAAAAGCTCACGGGTCGGGTCAGGTCATGACCCGCGAGAAGCTGGTAACTCGCTTGTCGGGCAAGCATGACCCGCGAGTTGTTTTTTGCTGACCCGCGGGTCGGACCCGCGCATTCGGCTCGTGGACCCGACACTTGAATCACTTCCCGCTCTCTTACCCAAAGGCTTCTCTCGTACCAATACTCAATAATACTCCTTTGGAATCATATTCAGACATCAAAACCCCGACAAATTCATACACACGCATGCCCGTATCCATTCATACCCACTACAGCCAGATCATATATCGCTTCGGGGCACTAAAATGAACATTAAATTGTTTTTGAAATGCCGACCCATGGGCCAGACCCGCGGGTCGAGCTTTCGGGTCAAGCTTAATGGTCTCGCGGGTCAAGTTGACCCGACCCGCATGAAACCCGTGTCTCACGGGTAATTTGGAAGGTGGCGGGTCGGGTCGGGTCGGGTCAGGACGTTTTGAAATCTCGCTGGTCGGGTCGGGTCGGGTCAAGAGATTTTCAAATCTCACGGGTCGGGTCGGGTCGGGTCAAGAGGTTTTCAAAATCTCGCGGGTCAGGTCGGGTCAAGTCAACATACTTCAAAATTTTCGCGGGTCGGGTCGGGTCAGCTGACCCATATATTTGAAAAAAGACTTTTGAACTTCGCGTTTCCATTGGCATAGGTAGGTCCCTTTGAAAAATTCCCATATAGCTGGTAATAATTGCTCAGGTATTATTACCCCAGCAGGTATGTCGTTCAACACAACAACAACAGCGCTACGATCGTAAGAAATTGATATGCCAGGGGGAGAAGGGAGGAGAAGGGAGGACCACTTCCCATGGCGTGGGGGTAGAATGTAGATGCGGAGTAGGAATCATGGCGTATAGATACATAGTAGGTAAAATATCTCGGTAAATGGTGGGGGTGCATAGTGAGTACACGCAGGGAAGGAGAATTGGTTGGATTAAGTTATTTTTTATTGTGGTATTCGAAGAATTAATTCAGCTTTTTCATTTTGAATGAATAATAACCAGGGCTTTTCGCGGGTCAGGTCAAACCTCACGGGTCGGGTCGGGTCGGGTCGGGTCAGCTGACCCGACCCGACCCGCGAAAATTTTGAGATGTGTTGACCAGACCCGACCCGACCCGCCAGATTTTGAAATCCTCTTGACCCGACCCGACCGACCCGCGAAATCTAAAAGCCTCTTGACCCGACCCGACCCGACCCGTGAGATTTCAAAACCCTTTGACCCGACCGGACCCGACCCGCGAGGTTTTCAACACTTCCTGACCCGACCCGACCCGACCCGCCACCTTCCGATTGACCCGTGAGACACGGGTTTCATGCGGGTCGGGTCAACTGGACCCATGACATATCTCACGGGTCAACGACGAAAGCTCACGGGTCCAAAGACATAAACGTTGGTACGTTGGTCGGTTGGATGGTCCTTGGTCCCTTGACTTTTCCCAAAAAATGTCGAACGTTTGTGTTAGGTTTTTTCATTTTGTTGTAATTTTTTAATGCATTGGGCGTCTAATTGTGTTGTGTGCGCTTAAAAAAACCCCATGATGTTCACAAGTATGACGACATGGAGAAAGGCAAACACCCACACTCTGGCGGGCGGATACCTCCCGGCCCCTGGGTCGACCCTATATCTCTGACCCGGTGGCCTCTGCTGGCGTCCCGGCGAGCGACCTAGCTGTGCAGGCTCCAGCAAGCAGCAACCACTGAAGCGGAGGTTCTGACAGCGGGGGCCACGATCCGCGAGGATCCGGGGCCTGCTGCTGCTACTGCTGCTGCTGCTGCCGCGACGAGCGCGGGCTTCCTACGCTGCTGTCATGCCTTGTCTTCATTGTTGCACCTTGCATGAGAGTGTGTGGCCGTTTGCTTTTGTGGAAATGGATGGAGGTGAACATGAACACAATAATAACCTACTGCTGTACGCGACTTCATCCGACCCGGGATTCGCGTGTGATTATTCTACACGCTCTACTGCTCTCGGAGGTCTACGTATCGGTACGAGAGAAGCCTTTGGGCGGGAAACGGCGAGTATTTTTTGTTGCACTATGCCGGACCCGCGGGCCAGACCCGTGGGTCACAAAGGCGGCCTTCCGGCAGGTAGCTGCACACGTTAACAAAAGTACTGCATTGTGGTCCAGACCCTCGGGTCGGACGTGCGGGTCAGCCGTAAAAAAATCGCGGGTCATGATGACCTGACCCGCGAATGACCCGTATCTCACGGGTCTTGACCCGACCCGACCCGTGACATTTTGAACACCTCCTGACTTGACCCGACCCGACCCGCGAGATTTCAAAGCCTCTTGACCCGACCCGACCCGACCTGTGAAATTTCCAAGCCCTTTCTTTGACCCGACACGACCCGACCCGTAAGTTTTTTTTTTTGACCCGACCCGACCCGACTCGATCCGCGAGATTTTGAAAAAAAATGATCCGACCCGACCCGACCAGCGACATTTTGAAACCCCCCTGACCCGACCCGCGGGTCGGGTCATGACCCGCGAAAAGCCCTGATAATAACGCCCTGCACATTGTCAGAAGGCAAATAAAATATTATAATTTCTCTTGCCATCCGACAATGTGCAGCATGATCTTCAACATGGATCAATCATAACTTTCCCGAAAGAATATAAATATATATATATGAGATAACATGAAGAGTCCGCCAATATATCTGACTCCTCTCCTCTTTTGAGCTTGCGTCTCCTTTTTCGGTCGCTTTATCCCCTTTAGAACCGCAGTCCCGTTTTGGGGACAAACTACTTGGAATTTGAATGGTTCGTCCCCAAAACAGGACTGCGGTCCTAAAGGGGTTAATATGACCTGGAACTCTTTTTCTTGTTCTTCTTGAAAGGTTTTTTTGTTCTTGGTTTCACGAATAGATGTGAAATAATAATAGATGTGGAGGTAATTATTTATTTTCCGAATTCGGGGAGACGATTGATTGCTTGCTGGTTGTGTTTGCCGAGGTACAGCATGGTATCAGTATAGGGTATCAGTATAGGGCTACCCTATATATACCCCCTATACGATATATATGATATTTCCATGTTTTTTTTCGCCGGAACATGCGAAATATATCTTACCGTATTACATCGCTCTATAATATGGGGGTTTTCAGTACGATATGACTTAAAGGTGACACCTGGTATGATATTTGTTATATGATATATACGCCCGCTACGAGGCGATATATCGGCCTATATATATGGTGATACCTGGTATGAGATGATATATATATCGGCCTATATGAGGTGAAATACGTGATCTAGCGATTATTCGATATGTATATGGCATAATAATATGTCAACTTCTTCACTGTCTATACGATATATATATATATATCTATCTTGCGTCTTTCGGGCGTACATTTCGGGCGGAATATACGTGCAGTACATACCTGGTACGTATGTACGAGTAGTACGAGTACGAAGCGTGATGCACACACAACAAGGGGACGCACCAGGGGTCTGTGTCCGCTGCTGTCTTCCTGTCGTGCGGTTTTGATCCGCGATGAGCGAATCAAACGTGTCATCGCCTGCGGCCACAAGCGAGCCACAGCAGCTGCAGCAAGCAGTCGCCTTCGACATTGATATATATATATATATATATATATATATATGTGCCTACCTTGTACCTGGTACAAATACTACCAGCAGTGAGTGTATGTACAAAATGTCAGGGCTTTTCGCGGGTCATGACCCGACCCGCGGGTCGGGTCACTTGATGCTCAAAATGTCACGGGTCGGCTCGGGTCGGGTCAAAAAGTGTTCAAACTTTCACGGGTCGGGTCGAGTCGGGTCAAGAGGTGATGAAAAGCTTACGGGTCGGGTCAGGTCATGACCCGCGAGAAGCGGGTCACTCGCGGGTCAGGCCAGCATGACCCGCGAGTTGTTTTTTGCTGACCCGCGGGTCGGACCCGCGGATTCCGCTCGCGGACCCGCCACTTCAATAACTTCCCGCTCTCTTACCCAAAGGCTTCTCTCGTACCAATACTCCATAACACCCCTTTGGTATCATACTCCGACATTAAAACACCGCTAAATTCATATACGCATGCCCGCATCCATTCATACCCACTACAGCCAGGTCATATATCGCTTCGGGGCACTAAAATGAACATTAAATTGTTTTTGAAGTGCTCATCCACGGGCCAGATCCGCGGGTCAAACCTTCGGGTCAAGATCAATGGTCTCGCGGGTCAAGGTGACCCGACCCGCATGAAACCCGTGTCTCACGGGTCAGTCGGAAAGTGGCGGGTCGGGTCGGGTCGGGTCAGGAGGTTTCAAAATCTCGTGGGTCGGGTCGGGTCGGGTCAAGAGATTTTCAAATCTCACGGATCGGGTCGGGTCGGGTCAAGAGGCTTTCAAAATCTCGCGGGTCGGGTCGGGTCAAGTCAACATACCTGAAAAAAATCGCTGGTCGGGTCGGGTCGGGTCAGCTGACCCGACCCGACCCGACCCGACCCGTGAGGTTTGACCTGACCCGCGAAAAGGCCTGCAAAATGTTGTGGTCATCGCAATACACAAACAAACTGTTGTCTGCATTACACCACACATCTACAACGAATATAACCTCGCGGAGAAGGGGTTGCTAAATCATAATTCATGCATTTATTTTGTGCATCGGGTCGTTCTTACGTAGCGGGCATAGATCGCCAAGTACCGAGCAAGTGCTCTGCCGTCATCAGTGTGGCACATACATGTCAGGCCCCAATCACGAGCAAGACTTAAGTACCGATGTGAAACGGCGGTGACGTACATAATATATAGATATATATATAGGTGGTATATAATAGCTCAAGAAAGCACGATATAAAGGGCAGATATGAATTGATATATCACAACATACAAGGTATATATATATGATGTATAACATCATTTGCATAATAAGATATATCACAATATACATACTTGGTATGATATACCCTGCATATATCACATCTCATAGCGATATATTATATTATCGAAAAATACCCCTGATATGGACGACATGAATACAAAATACCAACTTTATTTTATCATGTCTTTTGGGGGGGTATATATCATTTCTTTCGCCAGCTTCCACGCCAGTCAGACAAACAGTTCCTGACACATAACTCGAGAAAACATACCAGATACATGGTAACCTCACGACCACGTGCATATAAATTTACACACAACTCGTACCAGGCATACACAAATAACACAAATACATTTAACTCACAATGTACTTCAGTGTTAATATACGGATAACCCCCTTCTCCTAAACTTTCAGATTGCGCGCAAATCCGAGCCAATGCACCACCACGTTTTTTATCACTCTCATATTATGATAGGAAAAAAAAACATCATCATATTATGATAAAAAGAAACCCCACTTGCATCGAACAAACAAACGCCAAACAATGCGACTAGCCCCCGCCGCCACTTGCGCAATCTACGACACCCGGTCGCACCACCAGCGAACCCTATCGGGTACGTCTAACAAACAGCAACAAACACACAAGTTACTGCGACCATTTAACTCCCCCCACTGACTCACTCAAAAGCACGGGCGGGTGGGCGGGAACTCAAACTAGTCTGTATAACTCCTTGAACCTGTAGCGTTGCCTCTGCTTCACTGCGCTGTTGCGTGTAGGCTGCGGCTACGTACCAGACAAGGTGTATGTACCAAGGGCTACGATTCATGCTACCGTGAAACATCGCATTCATCTGATTGGCTAAACTTCTTACGTACGTACAAAACTCACATTCTCTCATTCTTCCGAGATTACTCTGCTTTGTACTTTGCTTTCGAAGTTGTATTATATTAATGCGCAACCCCCCGCCCGGAGAAGGGGGGTTGGAGAAGGGGTGATCCCCCGGGGCTGCCCCAACAGCAACCCCACGCTAACATCCGTATACTCGAGTCAACTCCCAACCCAACTGGCGGCATAGAACTCTCGACGCCAGCTTCCATCGACCCAAATGGGAGTCGACCCTATTTACGGATGTACTCTCACGGCCCCTTTCCCCCTGACTTGCAATATCATAGGGAACGCATGTAATAACACACTTCTTCATAGTTTCACTTCTGCCTAGTCAAATCTAAGAGTGAGTTAACCCGCCCCCACTCTGTGCCCTGGCCCGGCTGAATCCCACCGCTAATTCCTTCCTGGGCCATCACGTCGGCTACCCAACTGGCATCCTTTCCATGACTGCGAACATACGTCTTGTACGCATCGGACGCCCATCGGCCCTCACGCTGCAACACCTCTGGTGTTGCCCCCCCCGCCGACGAGTGAGTTGCGCCTCCAATCCTCAGAGAGTGCAAAGCGTACTCCTCCGCACGCACGCCCGCCAACGCAACCACTTTTCGCAGAGCTGCCGTCGCTTGCTGCTGTGTCCACATGGACCATCTGCCATTACCAACACCAAAGGCGGCAAGTGGGGCCGACGAGGGAAGAAACAAATAGCAAGACATCAATTCGATCATGAGATCGACAGCACCGCCCCCGTCGCCCACGCGCAACGCCGGACCACAACGTACGCGCGTCAAAACCGCCCCTTTCCGCAGTTGGTCCCCTTTCGACCCACGAAACCTAACCTCAACGCGGTCTGCAGAAGACCACTGCGACGCGGTAAGCTGAATATTCTCGCGAAAAAACGCTACATCGGCCCGTCGCAAGCAATAAGTTTCATGCACACGCGACCGAGTTTCCGCAAACATTTCTGACGCGCGAGTCAAAAAGCAAAAGGAAGCGCAGAGGGCAAGCCACACGACACGACCCCCCGTCTGCCATGTGGAGATCAATTTTTCGCCCGCGATCAACATTTCCCACGAAACAGGCCGACGAACGGTTGCTTGGTTACCAGCGTCGGCATGCGAACGAGCGGCTCCTTTGAGGGCATTACCCAAAACAGGATGGGTAGTGTCCAGTTCGAACCCTCGTGAAATTCGATGGAAAAACTTGATCGCTGACAAATGGCTCTCGATAGTTGCCGACCGCAATTTCTTAGTGGCAAAAGCGTACGCTACGTACTCGAACAAATGCCACACGTTAGTCATGCTGTCTCCGCCACGCTCTAGGAATACAGGCATGTCACAACGTACCCGAAAGTCAACCCATGCGCCAAAATACCCCTGATAAGTGCGTTCAGACGAGGTCGCAATGGCGTTTCGCATGAGTTCGAGGCCAACACCGAAGTACAGAGAGATGTGCCCGCACCCCCCAGGTCCTGCTCCTGCCACGGAATGTCGGGTCGAACAGCACGCAAATTAACGAGGACGGAGTCACAATCCCACCGTGAGATACCATCAGCGGCCACGTTAAAAATTCCACGTACGTGTTTTGCGTCAAAGTGCCAACCAGAGGACAACTCGAGCACCCCGAGGAGACGCATTAATGCGCCAGATCTCGGCTCCTTTCCCCCTCGACAACGCCGCACCCACTCGACGGCTGCTTCGTTGTCGCCACGTAACAACACACAGTCCCCCATGGCGAACGGACGTTCATCACACGCAGATACGAGAACCCATGCAGAAACTACCATGCCCAGCAATTCTAGAACGTTAATTGATATATCGTTCTCATCTGCAACGGACTTACTCGATCCACAAAATCGAGACCGCTCTCCTGCGTCAAGCTCGTATCGCCAATACACCCCAGTTTCCAAGCAAAAACCCCCGACAGCGGTTTTAGATGCGTCCGAAAAAAGAGTACGTCTAGGGGGGCGCTCAAGCAAATTATACATCGGAGCCGACAAGGTTCCTCCGCGCGCGTCCCACCCTTCCTCAACGAGCCACCGCCAGAACTCGAGGTCACCATGGAACTCGGGTCCCAGGGCAAGACGCCGCCCGGGGTTTGCCATACGGCAATCAAAATTAGCTCCGGCGGCAATGCGCGGCATACCAACTGAAGCTAACAAGCGGTTAACGAAAAAACGCCCCGGACGTACAGCAAAGGAAACATGCATGAGGAAGCCAATGACTGCGACACCTGCTTCGCAGAAGCAGATGCACGAGACGAGGGCCACTCCTTGAGGATATTGTGCAGCTTGAGGCGCTTATGGGGCGGCAACGTGACCGTAAGCGCCTCAGTATCAATGACCCATCCCAAAACTTCCAGTTGCGTGTCCCAATTAGTAATTTTCTTGGCTGACAGGAGGGGCGGATCGGAAACACCACGTTCGCCCAACAAGCGAAAGTGGTCCGACGCCAGTGACTGTACAGCACGCAAGCAACGGCGGCCGTCCGGCCACCATTGCAACTCGACGAGAATGCCATCGTCCACGTAGTACCTCACAAAAAAATTGCTCCCGGTGTTGCCCCCTGAACCAGGAACGGGCCCACAATCACGCGGGATAGCAACGACCCGAACTCCCCGCGGCGGGGAGAGTTCAACGTGCGCAACGGCGGCAGCCCCTTGTTGGGAAACGTCTGCGCCTTGAAAGGTAGAGTGGGTATGAGCATGCTCGAGCGCAGATACCATTAACCCCCAAAACCCAGGAATATTGCGCCAACCAAACTGCAAGCGCAAATCCACGACAACGTGATCACCGAAAACGTATCCAAAATTCGGCGCGCCTGCCGGATCAACCAAAACCTGCCGAAAAGCGTCTTTGACATCCACACGGCACAACAGGATTCGAGCGCGACTACCATGCGTCTGTCGCAAAAACAGCACCCGTAACAGCACATCACGAAGCACATGGCCGAGCTCGCACGATGGTGCGGAGTCAAAGTCAGTGTCACCATTAACGCTGGTCCGACCGCCCTCGCGCGCAAACGTAAGATCGTGAATAATCCTTAATTTGGGTTCGAGAACGACACTCAGCGGTGAAAGGCGAAGACCCTGAATCTCGTCTGCATATCGCAAATCAAACACCACCGCTCGGCCGTGCACCACGTCTGCGCATATCTTTTTGTGGAATGCGTGGCGACGACCGGGTGATTACCATACTCGAGTTCTGTGGTCAAATCCCCCCCCCGTGCGACGCCGACAGGCGCGCCGCCAGCACACGAAGCAACAAAGAAATACGAGGGACTTTCTTGATCTCACCAAACCAGTGCTGTACGACAGCAACGTTAATATGCGGAGAGAAAATTGAGGAGCCGATGGTGGACAGAAAAAGGTGAACACTGCCTTGACACTGTCGCAAGAGTGAGGAGCTGAGTGATGCGACCTGATCGAGGCTCGCTGAGCCTCGCGCAGACACCGCTTGCACCACTACCTCCCGAGCGGCAAGCCACGCATCTACCTCATCTACTCGCAACGCATCCAGACGCACGTCGCCGACCGCACCTTGCACGTACGCCATGTCAACTGGCAAATAACTCGCACGCACGCCCACACCCGTACCTTTATCTGAGAAGGGAACCGAACCCGGAGTCACAGCGACGCGATCACGCCCGACGCCGCCATCGCCAGCCAGAGCTCCTAACGCACGCCTACGCAACCCCCCCGCTCCTTCGCGGGTGGCCGGCCGAGTGCCCGTTCCACAACTGGCGACGTGCGCCGTCGCCGCTCCGCCACCGGCCCGCACCGCCGCCGCCCCCCCAGGTGTTGGCCCAACCGACAGGAAGGGCCCGTGTCTTCATCCCGAACCCGAGCCACCACCATCCCCGGCCCCCCCGCGACCACCATCTGGGCGGAGCACTAGAGCCCGCGTCCCGCTGGCTTGCGCCGCCGCTCCACCTCGCGTTCCCCCAGCTGGAGCCGCCGATCCGCCGCCGAGAAGAGCTGCAGGAGAGGAAGAGTTGGCCGGGGTATTCGCATGCACGAATTTTCAGTCTGAATACCGGCATAGGCCCGTGGAAGCAAACATCCTGCACAGCGCGGCGCTCTTCTTTCTGGGCGGACCCGTCTTGGCAGGGGCGAGGCTTTGGCCCCGCTTGGGTGCCCCATCCCTGCTGTCGCGTGGAACTTGGAGACCTTCCACGAGCTTCAGGACGTCGCCACCGGACGAGCAAAAGTTGCGTGTACGGCCAAACGCTGGGACGGGCGGCGCGTCAAACACGGCGTTGAACTGAGAAGGGAACAGTCAACGGACGAACTTGCTGGGCGAACCTCATGAGGTCGTTCACCCATAGGCGCAGGTCGTCGTTTACCATGTCGCTCATAACAGCCCGCGCCGCGGAGCCGGAAAGCAAAAGGATGTTGCTTAGAGTATGCCGGCGAAGACCGGCCGCCGCGGATGTGAACGAGACGTCGACGGGTGCCAGCCGGTCCAGGCACGCGCGGTCGTCGGCGACGTCAGCCGAGAGTCCAACTGCAAGAACCGCCATAACGGCCTGTCGCAAGAGGCCCTGGCGGTCAGCGACAAAAACCAGGTGGTCGACAGGGCGGTCGGCACGTGGCCCATACATGCTCACGTCAAAGTTGCTGACAGCGCGAAGCTGAGCCGCCACCCCCGCCGTAACGTCGACGCTCTCACCCACAAATGACTGAATATCTGCGGCCGACTCGCCGAGGTTCGGAGGCAAGCGTCCCCGAAGCAGCCAGTGTTTGCGTGACGACATTTTCTTCCAAAGGGCCGTGTCGTCAGTCAACTGTGATTTCTGGACGTGCCGCTCCCTCGCATCCCCGCCGTCTCGCACGGAAGGCTCGCGGTCGGCAAAGTTGTCCACAAACTGCTGAATCAGGACCTCGGCGTCGGCGGTCTTGGATGCGCCGCCGGCGACGGCGTCCCGAAGGCTCGCAACAGACAGGAGCACGTTGTCCAGAGATTACTTGACGCCGAGGATCTCCGTATCCATGCGGGAAAACTCGGAGGACACCTGGTTTGGCCAATGCCGCACGTCAGCTGTCGATAACACCCCCCCCGAGGCTGCCGGCATAGATGGAGGATTAGCCGTAGCAGCAGGAGTAGCAGCCGCAGCAGCAGTAGCAGCAGCATCGTTGGCCTGGCGAGAGGCCACAGCAGCGTCGGTGGCCTGGCGAGCCTCGGCTTCGGCTCGTCCAGCACGGCGTGCGTCGACCTCCGCTTGCACAGCAGCTACAGCAGCATGAGCATTCGCCTCGGCTTGTGTTTGCGCAGCAAGCAACGCAACCTGCACACCTCGCGCCGCAGTAGCCGCGTTGGCACCGGCCTCCGGCGACTTGCTCTCGTCGGACATCCCGAACTCAAACTAGTCTGTATCACACCTTGAACCTGTAGCGTTGCCTCTGCTTCACTGCGCTGTTGCGTGTAGGCTGCGGCTACGTACCAGACAAGGTGTGTGTACCAAGGGCTACGATTCATGCTACCGTGAAACATCGCATTCATCTGATTGGCTAAACTTCTTACGTACGTATAAAACTCACATTCTCTCATTCTTCCGAGAATACTCTGCTTTTCAGTCGTCATTGATTTTTATTTATTTTTTTGTGCCTAGTTTCTGGTCTCTTACTTGTGTTACTATTATCATGTACTACAGTTAACTGTTGTGTTTCGTACCGCCCCGTAGGTACGTTGGCATTTTTTTTCTTGTCGCTATCAATTGGTACCTGGTACATGGTGGTACCAGGTAGCTCTCTAGGGCGAGGAACCAGGACGGACACAGTCTGGGTGTATTGATGGTACCGTAGAGGTGAGCATAAATACCATTTTCTTAATTTGAAAACAACACACATCCTCTGATATTATTATTTCTCTTGCCATCCGACAATGTGCAGCATGATCTTCAACATGGATCACTCCTAACTTTACACTGACTGGGTGTATTGATGGTACCCGTAGAGGCGAGCATAAATACCATTTTCTTAATTTGAAAACAACACACATCCTCTGATATTATTTATTTTATCGAAGTAACTAATAATCTGAATACGTGGTACGTACGTACTGCTGTTTGTTGTACCCGAGACCAGGCAAATAGGCATACATGGGACCTGTTGTTTATGTTGTAAATTTACGGTGAGCGTAGCGTACGTGTTTAAGTGTCGAAGGGGCAGGGCGGACCAGAAATACTCAAATCTTGTCGTTTACCTGAAACCAGGACTGCTGTAGGTATTTTGCAGAGGCCTTCATCGTTGGAGCGGTATGACCGTGGTATCTCTGGAAATAATGCGTTGTTCTACCTTTCTCGTCTGCAGTGTGGTACATTTCCGCATGATAAGTGCATACCAGGGTACCAGGGACCTCTCGATCCGTCAGTTTAAAGGAATATTTGAGCACTCTGTATTATGAACAATCATTCTTATTTTACAATTTCGAACCAAATGTGGTACTGCTGCTGTATACGTGGCAACGTAGTATCTCTGTGGCGTAGCTTTGTGACCACAGAACTTGTATCTCTTCTAGGATTGAAGAGTCGGCACGGACACTGGTTGTGCTGGATGTCGACGGGTAGAAAGAACGGTTTAATGTGAAGAACACACACACACACACACACTAACTCGTAGATCTTAAGTCTACCAGGTGCTCATTATATATATACTGTCGTACCAGTATAAAATATAAATACAAAAATGCGTCCAGCAGCAAAGCAGTTCACACTTTTCTATTTGCCCGCAACAATTAATTGCTTTTTCTCGGCTGTCGATATGTGAGTTGTTTCGGTTGGTAATTCCTTCTGGCGTGCCTTGTCGTTTACCTGAAACCAGTACTGTAGGTATTTTGCAGAGGCCTTCATCGTTGGAGTGGTATGACCGTGGTATCTCTGGAAATAATGCGTTGTTCTACCTTTCTCGTCTGCAGTGTGGTACATTTCCGCATGATAAGTGCATACCGGGGTACCAGGGACCTCTCGATCCGTCAGTTTAAAGGAATATTTGAGCACTCTGTATTATGAACAATTATTCTTATTTTACAATTTCGAACCAAATGTGGTACTGCTGCTGTATACTCGTAGATCTTAAGTCTACCAGGTGCTCATTATATATATACTGTCGTACCAGTATAAAATATAAATACAAAAATGCGTCCAGCAGCACAGCAGTTCACACTTTTCTATTTGCCCGCAACAATTGCTTTTTCTCGGCTGTCGATATGTGAATTGTTTCGGTTGGTAATTCCTTCTGGCGTGCGCATTCCTTCTGGCGTGCGCTCTCGAAATGTTGTGTGTTGTACGCCCACCCCCCCCCCCCAATATTTATTATTAGTACCCGTTGTGTCATGTTGCTGCTCGATGTTGCCGCTCACACATTTTTGCTTCGATCATCCGAAGATGTTTTCCGCGACCAAGCCCCCCCCCCCACCCCACAACCCCTCACTACCTCCTTTCCCCTGCAGTACATATCTTTCCTCCCCAGCAGAGAACGTCTTCTTCTTGTTCTTCTTGCGTACAGCAAGAGGCGTCAAGGGAAGGTGGGTGGTGACACAGACAGCCAGAAAGATACAGTAGATATATATATATATATATATATATATATATGTAGAGAGAGAGAGAGAGAGAGAGAGAGATCCACTGTGCTCGCTATTGCTTGCGCTGAATCGATTCCTGCTGCTGATGCTGCTGTCACTACCGCTTTGGGATCAAAGTTGGGCTGGAGTGAAATTCGCTTCCTCGTCATGTGTTCAGAATTCCTGTATGTAACCTCACAAATGTACCGTACGGCAACACAGTTGTCTCGGGGCTTGCCTCACCTTGCTTCGCTAGGTGCTCCTCACCTGCAGACTAAAAAATTACCGCGACTTGATCTCATCTCGTACCCAGCGCGCGCAAGGGTACTATTAATAGGTCGCTGCTTTTTCCTTGTATTGTGCTGTTCTCGTATCTCTGGACTCGAGGCACGTCTGTCTGTTCCATCACGCCAAACAGCAGTTTAGGTGGCATGTACGCGCCGGCCATGGCGCCGCGCTGTGTGCATTCTTATCGATCGCGCGGCTATGGATAATTTTAACCATCCCCTCGTCTGTGGCATCGTCGACGACAAAAGTTGTATACGTACCAGTCACAATCACCTGCCACTGCTGCTGTGAAGATCTCGGCCCACCTCACACATACACAGCAAACAGAATAATAACTGCCGGTCCTTTACCGCACATTTTTCGTACGTAAAAAAATGTGGGAGGAACACGTATCGGGGCCTTGCCGAATGTATTGCACGCCCTGGGTTCCACCTCCGTCGCCCAGCAGTAGCACGTCGTAGTTACACCTTCGTTTTTCGAAACCAGTTTGTATACCACACACTTTTCGCTCGAACTCGGCCGTCCCAAACGCAACAGATTACGGGAGGAAACGATTTTTTACAACACCGTACCGCTCCGGACGTGAAAAATTAAGTCTCCAAACGCTCCTTATTATTGCATTTATTTCCGCCCAGAGTCACGTATCTTTTGTAGCTATTAACTCAACAGCAGTAGTAGTGGTTGGAGCAGCAGCAGCAGCGGCGGTACCATGGGTCTAATCATTGTGAATAGTTCGTACGTACAAGGATCTCCGCCGGGTATTACTATGTATGTGACGGTTGGTTCAATGCGTGCGTCTACCAACCGCGTACTGCTTTGAAAATCTGTGCCCTTGGTCTTGCGACAAGCGGCATAACCAGGTAGAGTACCGCAGCAGAGGCACGACGATGGTGTGTATTTTTTCGGTTCCTCTTCATTCCAGGTGTTTGTTTTGTACCGGTTGATGCTCGTGCCCAGGATCCAGGTACCCAGTCGTACGAGTAGTGCTTGCTTGTTGAAATCTTCAAGAAATATCTTGTGATCGTCCCAATTTGCCTGTCGTCGGAGATCAATCTTCCTGCGTGCAGGTATGCGGAAAATTGAATTTAATAGTGTCATGCAGGGAGATTCGCGCAAACGCCGAGACTAGCTGCTGTTGTTTGTTGTTGCGGGCTGGCGCCGCGAAGAGATGCGCTGGGTGCGCTGCACTGCGCGTACTCACAGGACCCAAGTATCCCAGCCAACAAGTGACTGCCCTTGGTTTGGTGGCGAAGAGTCACCTTTCTTGGTATTTTTTAGTAGGTCGCAAGGTGACTACTGCTGCTGCTGCTGCTGCTGCTGCTGTGCTGTAGTCGAGTACGTGCCCACGGAGAGGTGCGCTCCGTGCGCGCTTCTCTTGATCTCTAGGTCCGAGCCCGCGCCGGCCGACTGCAGTACAGAGAGTCGCGCCGCCCGCCGACCGCGCTGCCGGCGCGAAGCGACGTCGCTACGTTTGCAGCTGTCACCTCTTTTTCCAACTCTCCCATTGTTCTGCTGCTACTTGCTGTCTGTCATCGAAAAATTTAGAGACCCATGCTATTTTTAGATTAAAAAAATCTGACGACCCAGGTCGTCGGATATTTGGCGACTTGAGCCATCGGATTCTCACATAAAAAAAATCCGGTCGTATTTTGCATAGTCGGACGCTTTCAGTTTGGTTCGAAAACTACAAACCTGGCCAGGAGTCAGTCGCGCGGGAAATAATGGAAAACGCGCGATCGGTTCTCGCAGCTTGCAAAGTTGAGTATCGATCGATCCGGCGATCGGTTGAACTATTAAACCTGGGAGACCACATAGGAAACACCCTGTGTGTTGCATGTTGCATGGGGAGACGATTGCGGGGTGGGCACATATTTAATAGTAGTGTGGACTGTAACAGCAGTATACCAGGTGCTTGCAGTATTTCTAGTACTACAGCAGCTGTCACCTATTATTACAGCAGTCACCGTACTACACAAGTCAAGTGTCGTACTCCCGGTATTACGAGTACTACAGTATATATAGTTGCCTTGTTGCTTGCCCTTACTTTGGGAAAAGCGACCATTCGATGCCGGTTTTCGGGTAATCCTGGTACGTATATAATATACCGAGCAGACCGGGCGGTGTGCTTCTCACGTGACCACTGCCGCTAACTTGTACTTGTGCAATCGCCACTTTGTTTCCTCGCGCGCGCCCCCCAAAAAGGTGACACGAGATACGAGTATCTGAAAGAAAAAACGGTACTAGAGAAAACATAAATACACTGGTACAACTAACTGCTATACCAGGTAGATACCAGGCACCGTGTAGACCGCATCGTCTCCATTGTACTGCTGTCTGCCGTCTGTGGGTATATTTAGTTCCACGTCTCTTGCGTGTCCAGCGACCACGATGCCAGCATTATTTATTCCTGAAAGTATTTTTCTCTTGCCACCTAAGGTCCTGCTGTATAGTAAATACCTGGCACGATATTTACTTCGACGACACTCCTAATAAAGCTCACCTTTTTTTCTCGGGCCGCGTACGTGACCGGGTGGGCTTGAGAAGATTGTTCGTACGGCGGTTGCCACTCGAATCGATCAGCAGAAATCTAATAGCAGGTACACTTTGCGGTACACTTTGCGGCGACAGCAGCCATGGCACGCCCAGCTGTTGAGTTCTCCCAATAATTTAGATATATATATGTAGGTCGATGCAATTCGTCATGCTGCGTGATACCGAGTTCCTCCGAAATTATAAGCGTGTGTTGTCCGACAGTGTACAGCTCTACAATAACTCGACGTCGAATCCCCGAAACGATAATACAAAGGGAAACCCAAATAAATGGTGAAAACCATTGAACTACAGCCGACTATTGGGCTACTGTAGTTAGACTTATATCCCCGCCCTGATGCCCCATCCGCACGCCTGCATGGATTTCTCGCGAGCAGAAGTTAGCCCCGCCTTTTTGCGAGCGGGAACTGCGAGGAAAATGAGGACCACATCTACTCTCTGTCTGGCCGCTGCGCTCGTCAGCGGCGTAGCCGCGCAGACGGACCTGGAATTGTCCTTCCTCCGGGTGGGCGCTGCCGACGCCGAAAAGGGCGTCACCAGTGCGACGGACCAGCTCGTGGAGACGCTTGAAGAGGACGAGCAGGTCACCGGTGAGTCACCCACCCTCGCTTCGGACGGATCATGCCCGTGATCTTGTGCATACCGTCTACCGTAGTTCGTCACGTCGTCGTTGTGAGGTTGTGCAGGAGCTGACATCGAGGTCGCCGGCAAGTCGCATACCCTGGGCAGTATCTTGTACCATGCACACCTCACATGCCGTTCGTTGTGAGAGATGGTTTAGAACCTACGGGCACCACTATTAACAGGGGGTCAAATAACCGTGGCCTCGGACGGGTCATGACAGTACCTTCAGTGCTCACAGGACACTGCCGACGAAAGAAGCAAAATGCAACGATTCTCGAGCCGTCTGTTTCCCCTGGAAGTTGTCCAAGGATGACCGCTGTTTAGTCCCTCAGCAGCCATTGTGAGAGGCAGCGCAGGATCTGCCTTTATATAGACTGCTGTAGTGCAGAGATGACCCAGATCACGTGTAATATATACGATGCCGATACTTGCGGGTCTCTCACCCGGCAAAGGTGAGTGCGTTCATACTAGATCGGGCGTTGACCTTTTCGTTGAAATAGCTAGATTGTGAAGAGGGGACGGGTTATCTCTCCGAGGTGTGCCGAGATTTCCCCAGAGCAACCGAGTAAAATCTCTCCTCTCTCCTCCCTGTCCCCTTTGATCGTTTTTTTACATGACATATGTACTGAGATTGGTTTATTTTGAACTTTCATGCTTTCTTTTCTGTGTTATGCTCGATATTGTACCAGCACCCCTCTGGTATTGACAGGATTGCTCCAAGGAACAGTTTCGTGTGTGGACCCACCTCGGATTGTTTTTTCCGCAGAGACGATTTGCAACAGCCTACCATACACCCTCGGGCAAATTTCTTACACAGCCACACCGAACTGCTCCTCCTCTCCCCCCACCTGTTCCCTCTCCCCCTCCTCTTCCTTCTCCTACCCCTTCCCCTCCTCCTTCTCCTCCCCCTTCCCCTCCTCCTTCTCCTCCCCCTTCCCCTGCTCCTTCTCCTCCTCCTCCTCCTCCCTACCCTCCTCGGTTCGTGCGTGCGCCACTATCATCACAGTCGTGGGATCGGTTGAGCTGGGGGGGTTTTCGTGCTCTGCCCTCGAAAAGGTCGTGGGCGCCTCTGCGGTGTCAATGACCATCCACGAAGAGAGGCTCGTCGCAGATCTGTCGACCTACAGTCTGACGGACGGGGACACCTTCGAAGACGGCATCTCTCGCCACGTAAGTTGTCATTCGACCAGCATTTTTTATGGGGGTTGGCGGCGGGGGGGAAGGATAATATAGTATTACATTTGCCATCAGCATAACGAAACGACTTCAGACACTATATATATGCGGTATGTGCTGTTAACCCTCTTAGCACCGCACTCCCATGAGTGGGGACAAAACACCCAAATTATAGGTAGTGTGTCCCCAAAACGGGACTGACTGGGGTCCTAAAAGGGGCAACAATTCCTATTATACCTGCTTCGTATTCGCTATAATAACAAAAAATGTTACTTTTGGGGAATCCAAACAAGTACTATCACTCACTTACGATGTCGTCCTTGAATTGTAGGTACGGCATGTTTGCCCGCCACAGTAGCAACATATATTTTGAGACCGCGGACTAGACTTACTTGTGGCGGTGTGAGAATGACCCTTCAACGACAACCCCACAACGTATCTACCTGTTGCGATGGTAAAACTACTCGTGGTACAGAGCCAGTGGCAAGAGGTAACTCAGAATCAGCGACGGCCCGATCAGAGCAGCAGCGACATTCGATAGGCCACATAGCATACATCAACCCCAGGACGTTTCGGCACATAAAATCATCGCCCCGGTTGCCTCTCTCGGTGTGTACTGCTCTACCCATTGCTATTCTACCCTACAATGGATCGTCGCCCGATGTTGTCGCACTCTTATTATCCTCCCAAAACGTGTCCCAGTTACCTAAAGGGCCCCGAATGGCGTGTCCTACCACGGCAATGCGTCATCGCCGGATGTTGTACTTTTTTCACTAACCCCAATTTAACGGCGTGTGGTCTTGTGATTTATGACTGCCTTAGGTCTGGACGGGACTTGTGTCGGAACCTGAACAAGCTGAAGACGAGGCTTTCCCCCGAAGTGTTTCGCTTTCTTGGGGGGAGGACTGCACCGCCGAGGTGGGTTTGTCGACTTGCAGCAGAGGGAAGCACTGAGCGCTGATGCACAGATTTTAGACTTACTTTCTGAACAGTGCCGAATTCGCAAAGAGCGGTTACCACTCGCTTAATGCCGGGTACTTTTGATTTACAAATTAAGGTGGAAGCGTTGGAATTCTCGGACTAGAGTGGTATGAAAACGCGTGACAAATGCATATTGTCGTTTCATCTCGCATCGACCGCTCGGGATAATTCACGGCCCTTTAGACTTATTGGGAGTTCATTTTCAAACATGATGTTTTCAAAGAGCAGCCGAAAAATTCCTCGCGTCGCTGCTGTCGGAAAAAAGAGGGGAAAAAATGTTTTTTTTCCTTTTTGTTTCCCCAACGGCTGCAGGCGGCGCAATTTGTTTTTTGTCAACACGCTGATAGAAACGAGCTCGTGCGTCGATCGACGCTCGATCTCGAAATAGACGCAGCTTACGACCAACCCGCTCGGTGTTCGGCAAGGACAACGAGTATAGATAACGGCCTCGAAGATAACCTGAAAAAAAAAAGATTTTTTGCCATTCGAGACGGATGGAGAAGTTTTGTGTTTGTTTTGTGCACACCAGAGGCCGATTGTTTTTTTTTTATCATACGCCTCGTCAGCACCCGCCACATGACATGGTGTGAAGACCGTGAGCCTAGGGTTGGTCGGAGCCCCTAAGTATTCATGACGCAGTCGTTGGTTTTGTCAATCCATGTCTGCCAAGGACTTGGAATCTCGCCGCTTCGAAGCAAAGATCGGCCAGAGTTTTTCTCAAGCAAGTTGATGTTGGCCCGACATCGGCCCCAGATTTGCTTTTTTCGGGCTTTCCTAAAGTTTTGAACTTTTTTTTTTTTCTAAACGTGCTCATAGGAAGCGTATTCTAAGATACTCTGGAGGGTATCGTTGAAATTCAAACCTTTTATTTGATACTTTGCTTTCCCGTTGGCACAGGTCTTAAGTGAGTAAGAAAAAGAGCAACCGAGTCATTTGGTTCCAACTCTGAAATCTAGCTAAACTAACCCGGCACATTCGCTTTCAACTAACCCGACATCCGTTTTGTTGTCATTGATGCTTTTACTATTATTGTTGCCTGCTCCTCCAGTCGTTCCTCCTAAAAATCACGAAGCGTAAAACCGATGGAGTGACCAGCATTATCAAGACCGTCCCCTGCCTCGACTCCGAAGAGACCACGTGTCTGGTAGAGGTGAGAGTTAAAAACAGTGGGCTTCGCCTAAAAATATATATATATATATATATTGCCGATGTTCCCCCACGCATTTATCGGTAGACATACCTCGTATACAGAGGGTGCATACTAGGGTCCCTGGAGTATGCAACCTCGGGGTGAACCCGCGAAAATGCATTCCAGTTCGAGTTACGCACATTTTTGCCGGACAAAATTCAGATGTAGTTGGATCATCAAAGCGCGTTCGCAGTGTGAGGTGAAGCTTTTCCTACGGCATATTCGGCTAACTTCTAATGCCTGTGGCCTTTATTGCTGCTGAGGATACGGCATTTCCCGCCTTCGCATGCCGTTGCTGAGTTTTTCTGCTGCTTGCTGCTGCTGCTTGGGATAACGCCTACGTCTATAGCATAACTTCTCCTGTTTGGGGGATATTTTCAATTGCGACTCCCATCTGATCTCACGCCGCAGCTATCTTCGATGTTGTATTTACTTTTTCCCTCGAAACTGAACTGTTTAGGTTATCGTGGAATTCGAGGAGCCCGGAGCTGTAGTCGTCCCTGAAGAGTATAAGGGCAGGTATGTAAAGTTTGTGTTGCCTTTTCTACAACGCCCGACGTTTCGTCGGCATGCATGCAGAACAATCACATTACCGCCCCTCCGGCAGGATACGTAATACAGGGGAAGTCACAGACTTCCAGGGGACCAAAGTCACAGACTTTACATATTTATTCGTGGAAGGGTGTCTTTGACGCTTGGCCTCCGATGCATCGGGACTACTCCCAATCCCGAAATAGGTAAATTTTGCTTCCAAATCTCGACCCGATCAGTGCAACCCATTACGTCCACAATAGTGAACAGCTGCGATTTTGCTAAACATGCATGCAGCAGGTAAGCAGCTTCTCCTTTCCTTGCAGAGCCGGTTGTGCGGCCACTGGGCTGGTACGTAGCCCGGTCGGGAAGAGTACAGCACTCATCAGGGTGATGAACGACTCGCCGCTAACCCACCCTTCCTTCTACACTCGTGCCTTGTTGCTTGCAGCAGCGCCACTAAAGAACAAGAGCCGACCGGTCGCCGGATGCAGGAGGGCGTAGATGAACCGGAATATACCGTGGTGGGTCCATATCCGCGGTATTATCACACGTATTCAAATTAAAGAGACAAATATCGTCTGTTTACGTCAAGGTCAGACCGGACACGTGTGGATGGTACGGGTCCCATCCGGCAAGATGGATTGGGGTCACACGAGATGGGAATAGATCTTGATGACGAGTAAAAATATTGAAAAGTGGGAATCGGTCACCTCTCCAATGTATGAAACGTTAGGCTGTCGCTCGCCTTTTACGGAGGCGGCATAGCAGCACCGGGACTTGGTAGCCGTCACCCGCCACCCTCAAGTGAATCCTCTTCTCTGCTTCCCGTACCAAACCGACCCTCTCGTAAGCCGCTTTGAAAATTCTTGCTGAGTCTCTCGCCCTTCCCATCGCATGGCCTCTCCGCTTCGTGAATAAACAGATCGATGTAATGGTTCTGTACACCGACCTGGCGCGGCAGAAGCTGGGCGGAGTATCCCACATACAAATGACGACCTACCTCTTGGAGAGTTTCCTCTGGACCAACCAGGCGTTCATCAACTCCAAGACCTCCGTGAGGTTCAACCCCGTCTTGATTGTCCCGGTGAGGTTTACATGTTATTTTGAACACGACGCTGGCGATGGTACATATTCGGTTATAGCTGGTTGTTTGTGAGGCTGACCCAAGCGAAGTACAATCCCGCGGCGGGTGGGCGCGAGCTCGAGCAAATGAAATCCCGACCTTACGAGCCGCTCGACATGCATGGAAATAGTAACGATCGACGTCACTCGTCTTCCGCATGAAAGTTGTGACACAAATTACGATCGTAGACCCTCCTCGGTTTAAAAAAAATGGTCGCTTGCTGCAGGCACCGTTCGACGAGGATACCAGGAATGGCGTTCAAACCCTTTTCGACGCCACCAGCGATGAAGCAATCACGAGACTGCGGAACGAGAGGGATGCCGATCTGGTGCAAATCATCACCCACTTCAATGACCGGTCGTGCGGATATGGGTGAGACAGTGACGGCCGGAGAGAAACGGTCCTTGCAGCAGGAGTCGGTAGGGCGCAGTATATACCTACGTTGCAGTATGCCGTTTTGTGGAGTGCTTAGCGCAAGATGTGCGTACTACACAGACAGGTCAAAAGACGTTCTCGAGAGTGCCGTGTAGGTTCTAGACAACTGATGTAATACCGTACGGTTGAATCCGCTGGCTACCTCTGATGTAGTGCCAACCCCGTCGAACGACATTCCGACCTGATTTTGCACACTTTGCGATCAAGGGATGGCTGGGGTATATATTTTATCGATCTATTTTCCGTACAAAGGCGCGTCGTTCCACTTCGTTCAGTTTTTCGCCTCCGCTGTCATGAAACCCAGCCCAACAATTAGCCCCTATACTATACTGTATAAACACTTTTTTCGTTGGCGAAGTAGTGCAACAAGTAAGGGGGTTCATAGAGAGCTTCACTTCCTTGGGGTTAGATCTATATGTTGAAACTGGAGTCAGATCTAGGTTGGCAGTATATCGAATGTTGATAACACTAAAAATACCGCTCGCAAGGAGGCCATCCCGGCCGGTTGAATGAAGGTCAGTAGCTAACGGCCTAAATGTGGTCAACCCGGCTCCACACATAAACGGCAGGCAGGCATATGCAGACAATCCCTCTTCTTCAACCCGCCATCCCGCCCCGTCCCTCGCTCATGCCACACACAGATTTAGCTTCTACGACGACGAGGCCTACGGATACTCTGTCGTGAAATCGACGTGCCTCGACAACTACGTCCACACCCACGAGTACGGTCACAACTTGGGATGCATGCACAACAGGGAAAACTCATATTTTGACACGGAGTACTCACACGGTCTCCGCTACTGCGACAGCCCTGGCCCGTGAGTGTATTATAGATGATGGCAGCGAGAGTTATATTTGTTAGGTCCACGGTACATTCTTGTGAGGCCGTAACATAACGAGTCCCGGTTTGCAACAAAACCCCTTTGCTTAAACTAGAAAGGAAAAAGCCGAGAAGAATTCAATTTGGCTACGAGCGCATGACACACACAATTAAAACAGGGTAGCGAATTTCGCCACAAACAAGAAAAAAAAAGTGAAGCTACCCCTTGAACAGGCAGGTCCAACGACGGATTCATGTACCGGTACAACATGTAATCTATTACGGGGGACTATAGTTAATAGGACCAAATATTGTTAGTAAAAATGGTTAAATATATAGGTTTTTATGTAGACCATAGGTCCTATTAACTATGGCCCCCCGTAATAGGTCGCGCATGTCCCTATACAGCGAACATTGTCTAGATCCCGCAGATCCCCGCAGAACAGGGATGTATCTGCCCTTAAAAGATCTAGACTATCTGCCGGGCGAGCTAGCCCATTGGGTCCTTTCATCGCGGTGAACCTGCACATTCAATCAAAACGTAGGTTTTGTTAATTGCGAAGGCGGAATAGGTGCTACTTACGCCGACCGCGTCAGCAGGCAGGTCCAACCACGGAAACATGTACCCCCCTCCGTCTTTGCCAAGTTAACCTAACTTTGTATGTTTGCTGTTCGCCGCCGATCGGTTCCGCTGGTGCTAGGTACCGTACCCTCATGAGCTACCGCTGCCCTCGCAGTGAGCCTCGCTACGCTCCCTATGCGAACTACTTCTCCAACCCGGACGTGGAATACCTCGGTAGGGCCACCGGTAGAGACACGGAGAACAACGCTCGCACCATCGAAGACAACATGGTGAGCGAGAGAAATTCCAGTATCGTAGCACCAGGTTAACACTGTTCTGTCGCCACCATGCACACATGCGCAACATTTATTTCGGGGTCACCTCTCTTTCGCGTCAATCACAAGGGACTGTATTTAGTCATGGTAGGATACAGTGTTGAGGATCTATCTGCACAATATGACATATCGCAAGTGATCCGTGTGCTATTAATAGTGAGCTGGTCTGCCCTATAACGAATGAGCTTTCACGGGTAAAGAGTGAATCGGTGCTGCATGTAGATTACCTTGCTTGTACCTGGTATATGTACAGTATGAAAGTTGTCTTGTGTTCTTGATGAGCGAAAAACAACACGACATGTATAAACACAATCAGTACCTAACTACGAGTATAGGCCAGAAGCTGCTGTGCGGATTTTTCGCCTCCTACCCTCCCCCCGTCATGAGCTACCCCCCCATCATGAGCCTACAGATGAGGAAAAACTGCCTTCCCTGGAATTGTGGAAAATCTGGAGTCACGAACGCATTCCACGTTGCCGATGGTGTGCTCGTTGGCCAGTTGGTTGTGACATCACGATGAGGACAGCGCTCGTATTGTGCCAACCTCGTGCCAACCTCGAGGGCATAATAGGCGACATGCCGAGTTTTTTTTTACCGCGTCTTGTGACCTTCGCCAGCAGCGCTGTTACGTTCGCACATGATGTCTATATATAAATTGCTCTCGGTTTTCCCGCGTTTGAAAACGTTTATCGGTCCTGACAATTATCGGTAGTGTGTGTGTCGCAGTGCGAGCAAAGGTCTACGGGAATTTTGTGCGGCTACAGCCGACCGAAGTAGAACAGTACTCCCCCCCCCCCGTCTCGCGTATGTATATCCCCCGTAGGATTTTGCCGTCGTACAACTATGGCCGCCCCCTCTCACCTGTCCACCCTCCGCCCTTCATAGTGCTGCCGGCGGGCGCACAGTGATCTCGTTCATTCAACAGGATCCTCCTGTCGCCGAACCTCTCACTCTTCACGCCACGCTTCGTGGCACTAACGTACGGGTTGCAAATCCCCCTCCCTTCTGCCCCTCCCCCCCCCCGTCCTTGTTATGCAGGTTGCCGTCTCGAACTATAGAGGCCTGGTCACGCCTACGCCTACCCCGTCTCCAACGGAGCCCCCCACGGACCCTCCCACGACACATCTCACGGAGTACTCGAGCGTTGGATGTTACAAGGACTCCAACAAAGACCGCGTGCTCACCGGTTACTCGATCAAGGGCGATGACGCTATGACAACAGAGGTGTGTTTTTTTTAATGTTTTTAGAAGCCACGTTCGCGGAACCTCATGCGCGCGCGCACACGGTTGGATTCAAGTCGGCCTGGTAACGTAGGGTCGTGTCCTCACGTGAAGTGTTTGCTACTTTCTTCCGTTTTGTTTCGCCATTGGGTTGTTGCTGTATGCTGGTGGTTGGTTGTGGTTCTGGTCGGCTACTGTTTTTTTTTGCTGTAGTTTTTGGCCGTTTTCATCCTCCTGCCCTTTGCCTACGGATGAAAATAAGTGTACCTTTTTATGGCCAGTGCAAAATGGCCTCTGATAACCGCGTTTCTTCGCTCTAAATTATGAGCGTTTTGCTATGACACTACATGCGTTTTTACCCCTCGAGAGGACGGCAGCCGTGTCCCGAATGCTGGGAGTTTCTACGTTACGCCTCCCGTGTCGTACCCTGCGTCCTCCTCACAGCTGAAGGCGACAGAACAAAAAGAGATGTTGCCCCTTTCGGGATTTCTTTTTTCTTGGAATCGTCCGTCAGCACGAGCCGCCAACCGAACACGCTGACAACGGTTCCGCTATAATAGTAGGGTTTGATGTGTTCGTTTGTGGTTGGTTCTGTAATGTGGGCGCACGTACTTGTGTGCCGCTATACTATACTCTCGACACAAGACTTTAGCTTCTCACATTTTGTGTTCTTCAAAATGCCTGACCTCACCGTCGTTTCCCCCTTTGTTTCGCAGAACTGCGCCATCATCTGCGAGGGATCCGCCTACTTCGGCACCGAGTACTCCAGCGAGGTACGTGGGGGTCGCAGTATGGCGAGCATGGGTTGGGCCATCTGACTGGCGTTTCTTCTTTCTTAACTAACTGGGCTTCGCTACGTACCTCCCCTCCTCCCTAACGGTCAACCCCTTGACCTCCACGCCACCACCCTCCCCCCGCCTGCGTCGACCCCTACCGAAACACAGTGCTTCTGTGGACCTGCCACGGACGACCCTATGCGGTTGGGGCCCGCCACTTGCAATAGGCCGTGCACCGGCGACGCAGACCAGACGTGCGGAGGCAGAAATGCCATCAGCCTCTACAAGTACAGCTACTCGGCCGCGGGCTGCTACAAGGACAACCGCGATCGTGTGCTCACCGAAAAGTACTTCGACAGCGACGACATGACCACGCAGGTATGCAAGATGATTTACCGCAGATGCGTACTGGTATGTAGCATCGATATATACTCACGTTGTAGCGCTATACTGTTGCATCGTAAAAGCTGGGACTAGTGTTTCAATGTGGAAGCTCATAGACCTGGGTACACAGTTCCGTGGTATATGGAGCAGCTTAACGCTTCACATCGAGCTCTCAATTGAGTCTTTTTTAGCTTGACACACTTGATGATATGATGGGTGGCACGTATTTAGACCAAAACGCTTCTGGCTGTCTCCCGAACCGTGTACACTTCCTCGGGAAAACCGCCACCAAGACTCACTGGTACCAGATCGAGGTACAAATACAAACCAGGGGATAGTATTTGGTTAGGTGGTCGGCTCAAGTATGCGGCCTTCCCACGGAATAATCGGAGCCAGGCCGGCCAGAGGAAAATGTAGAACTTTTGTTGCGGCGAGCGACCGGAAATTTGGAAAATTGCGAGTTCACCCCTCCACTTCGTCGACCGCAGCATGCGTCACGCTCACTGACAAACGCACTGGCTAAATCTTCACACGTTTGCGATGCATCTTCCCCTCCTCTCTCGGCGCTGTGATAGCTGTGCGCGGACTACTGTACCGGGTCTACCTACTTCGGCACCCAGTTCAGTCGCCAGGTGAGGTCGAGTTTGCATCGTGGCATATATACAATCGAGTATCTCGTACGTACGTGGGCCGCCATTTTCACGCTTTTGCTAAAAACCGCACGGAAACGGGAGTGCAGTGGCCCCCATGAAACGGGAAGAAGAGCAAGCGGTTGGAGGTAGGGTCGCCCGTTTCTGGGTTGTTTTATACTGCGCATTTCCTCTCCGCATTTTCACGCCGACGCGCGCAACGGCTAAATGAGTGTACGAGTTTTTGGATAAAATGTGTCTGACCGGCCAGTTCAACCCTTCCAAATGGTTAGGGGATACGTACAAATCATGGGGTCGTCTTTCGGGTGAGTCTTCAATGAGGCCCAAAGACGTCCGGTGCTGACATCGCCAGCTGCCGCCCCTGGGAGTTTGGCGCATTTCTCATAATATTTTCCCGCCAATACGTTTTCCTTGTTTTCTTCCCTCAGTGTTTCTGCAGCGCGGACTCCGACGACCCCTTCAGTCTGGGCGAGGCCACCTGCAACTTGGATTGCACCGGAGACGCATCCCAGACTTGTGGCGGCCACTACGCGCTCAGCTTGTACCAGTACCCCGGGAATACAGTGAATCGATCTTTCAAGGGCTGCTTCAGTGACTCCAAGGCTGATCGCATCATGATGAACAAGATTTCTGACCCCGAAATGACCACCGACGTGAGATATGTATATACATATATATTATATATACGAATACTTGGCCTTCTCTGTTGGAGTGCGCTGCTCGCTGTTTCACACGTGCGGGTGATCGGCACGTAAGCGAAACTCTCTCGAAAGCGGTTTACTCGGGCAGGCACACCTTGCTCGCTGTACGGCCAATCGTTTGTTGCGTAGTGCCCCCGCTGCTCGAGCAAGTTGTTGGATGCCAAACATAATAGTATGGATGAACCACGATACAATAGGAAGGACCATGGTACAAAGTAAACGAATAGATGATGGAAAGGGAATTTGCCGGATATTGTGATTGGACCGTGATACAAAGTAAACGAATAGATGATAATAAAAGTGAACGATATCATGTCTCACCTGTGTCCCGTAGACCTTTAGTATTATCCTATTGCTCCCATGGATATTGAAACATGGATTGTTGCCAAACGCCGCGGTGGGTGTAAGTAGCCCGATGAAAAACGGGTTTGGGACAAGCGGTAGGGTTACCGTCTTCAAACTCTACCGTGTGGTTGGCGCCATCAACAATGCTTAACCCTTTTTCAAAAGTCGTTTGCCCCACAAAAAAAACGGGACTGCGGTTCTAAAGGGGTTAAGCCGAATATCAAACCGCATGCTCACGCTGAATTATTTTTTAGCGCGGCGCAACATGGCCCTGAATAGTAACCTGCCTTACGCACCGCTGCTCGCCTGGTTTCGCTTGACGCACCGTCCACGCCTCGCGATCCAATAGTATTGCCAGGAGCTCTGCAGCGACTACCCCTTCTTCGGCACCCAGTACGGCGTTGAGGTGAGCCCAGTGTCAGTTTTTCTCTGCCGCAGTCTGTGAAAACTTATTTATGCTACTTGTATTCTCGCTTCCGATATCTCGATCTAAAATTACGTCAAAGATACAAACTACAGGATGCTCTGCTCTGCTCTGCTATGACACAAACGTTTTTTTTTAGGCTTCGATAAATATGTACAAAATCTAATAATTATGGTTTGCGATCTGCTACGCAGGGAAAACAGAGTTGACACAGCCTGAAACGGTTTGCAGGCGTGCGCGAATCTTCGAAGCTGTATCTTCACTGCATAGCCTTGTACCATGACGTTTCCGTGCGTTTCCGACGCGGCAATGCTAGTGAGTGAGACGAGTTTTTCCCGCCGATCGGAAAAATAACAGAGGAAAGGAGCGCGCCATATTGTCGTCCACAACGTTGCCGTTGTGCTGTCCGTACACGAGTGTCATGCGCCCCTGTACACCTGTTTGTTCCCGACGCCCGTATCATTTCTCCGCTGCAGTGCTGGTGCGGCGACGACGACACGGACTACGACCGCCACGGAGAATCGAACGCCTGCACCTTCGAGTGCAGCGGAGAGGCTTCGGAGAAGTGCGGCGGCCGCAACGCCATGAGCGTGTATGGTGCTAGGGTTGAGTTCTAAGCTGCGTGCATTCTCAAAACTCATGCAGCTTTCGCTGTGGGTTCACTCACTCCGGGCCTTCCCGGCAGTTATGATATGTGCTCGCTGCTGTAGAGTGCGCGAGCAGCGTGGTTTTTGGACCAGGGGATCCAGTCCCGTACGCGCCGCGATTGCGTGGTAAATATATTTTGTTGTCTGTACGAGTTAAGTGCTGTTGCATTCCGCGGTTGCCCTTGTTCAGCACCCCGCATGAAAATTGTGGGCCGTTTTTTGTCGATATATATAAAAGTGTAATCATACGTCGCTTGCCTGGTGTGCGGTGGAACCACAGCTCACACTACAGCTCTCTTGCCTACGAGGGGCTACTGTAGTTCGTATCATGGTCGCGTAGTATCAGTAGAGTCAGCACACAACCCGTCGTACGACATACCCGAAACTATGGAGTTGCGTAAGGAGCATCGCAGGGGCACGGTGGTATCGGTGAGCTGCTGCAGGTATGTCGTTCCATCTGAGAGCGACAGCAGCAGTAGCAATGGTTCGGGCGCAGGGTACACTTTCGCGTGTTCGGTTTGACCCGACAGGCCTTACGCTCCTGGCATACTATATTTCCGTTTTTCAGAGCGGTGGTCATCTTTATACGAGGTGGAGGAGTTTGCCCCCACCCATTTGCGTACGTGCCGTCGAGAAGCGACTCTCGCGAACGTGCGTGCACGCCAAGGTTGCTGTTGTGTAGCATGTAGTGTATGCTGGCATGGTTTTTAGCTGTACCGGTAAAGTAGAATGAATGTCGGTTTGCCTTCGTTTGTATCCGTTTTTTGTGTCAGCACTCTCGCGTCGGGAAAGCGTGTCCAGTCTACTTCGCAGTCGGCGAAACGGCCATGGCAACCGTTGGGCGATCGAGTGAAACTAATACAACTAATATGAACGTGCCAGCACGTTTGGGCATGTGACGGGATAGTTTGAGCGACCTACTTGCAGTCGCACATATCATAACTGCTGGTGTTAAAGCGAAAGGTGAGGGGGTATCATTCCGCTGCGAGTGCAGGTCGCTGTCGCTTACTCGTGTTCGTGCTAACATTGTCACTTACCGAGGAGGGGGAATCGTGAAGGAAGTGCAGCGACCTCACTGTCTCTCGTCCATCCAGATAACTGGCGTTCTCGGGAAACCATCTACCACCGGTGACCCCAAAATCCTTCACACTTTCCCCCATACCTTTCGCTTTAACACCCGCTAATTGCCCCGCCGAAAAGCTGCCGAGTATCCGCCCGTATTGATTGAACATAATTGCCCCCTCCGTATGATCCGGTCTGGCGATCTTTATTACTATCCGTGAAAGGGCGTTAGGCACACGCACTGGCTAAATATAACAGCTTTTGTGCTATATATGATTCGGTAGCATTCCCCCCGAGGCCTCCAGGGATGGATTCGGTCACTTCCCGCGCTTCCTCGGCTCTTCGATGCCCCTCCTCCGTCGTCGGTTGTACCGCGCCCCATCGGGAAAGTGTCCATTTACGTCTAGGTTTTCCCTGCGCTGAACTAAATTTGGAACCAGTACAGTTAGTTCTTAAAACCTCGTTCGTCGAAGATTACCAGCCCGTGGCGCGTGGACTGTGATGCATTCATCGATTGTTTCGAGAAATGCCCAAAGGGTTTGCTTTTAAAAGAACAGCCAAACAAATCCTCGCTTTTTGTTTTCCCCACTACGGCTGCAGGTTGCAAACTGTCAACCAGCTCGTTCGTGGGGCGATCGACAATATCAAAATAGACTCAGCCCACGGCCAACCCGCTTGGTGTCCTGCAAGGCCGACGAATATATATTACGGCCTCGAAGCTATCAGATGGGTCCAAGGTCTAGGGGGAGATTGCCGGCGGCGTCCTACGGTATTCTCCCAAATAAACCTGAAAAAATAACTCTTTTTTGCCATCATTCGAGGCGGATAGAGAAAGTTTGTCTTCTTCTGTTTTGTGCAAACAGCGGCGCAATTGCTTTTTTGATCATAAGCCTGGTCACCTCCCGCCACATGACACCGGCATTCGTCAGAAGACGGTGACCCTGTGGTGGTTTGGAGCCCCTAACGAGCGCACTCTGTTAGAATTCATGACGCAGTCGTTGGTTTTGTCGATATATCTATGTCTGTCAAGGACTCGGAATCTAGCCGCTTCGAACCAAAGATCGGCCCGAGGTTTGGCCCCAGATTTGCTTTCTGCGGGCGTTTCAGAAAGATTGGAACTTTGTTTTTTTCTAAACGTTCCCCCGAAGCGTGTTCCAATACATTATGGAGGGTATCTTCGATTTTGATTTTTTTTTATTGATACTTCGCTCTCTCATTGGCATAGATCTCAGTAGAGATATACGAAGTATACGTCAAGCCACGGTACGACCCGTTCACTAAGAAGGCCGTGGTTCGGCCCGGATTACGAACGGAACCCATGCTCAAACAACTCAAAAGTTCCTCGCCAACGAAAAAAACGTACGGCATCATTGTGCTTCTTCCTGTAGGGCGGTTGCTATCCTGAAAACGAGCGTCTGCCTCCAAACTCTTCCGCTAGTAGTCAAATCCACACCTTCCAAACCGCCAAAAACGCCTTCGGATCATCGTTTCCGAGTACAGGTTACGCCACGAGCAATCCACACACTATTATAAATTTATGTTATTTTGGCGCCTCGCCAACAACAGTCAGTCCGTCGCGTTCTTCTGTCGTCCACAACAACAACGGACGGCAAATCCTCCTACCGCTTTTTATGTATCCCTTGGCCTGGAAGCGAATCGTGAAGTCGAAACCGTCGATTGTAATAGTCTACACTTCTCAGTCGGAGAGATCGTCGATCCCCACTTGAGAAGTCGGATCTTCCGGGGCAAGAAGATTGCTGATCTGTATTACTATCTGTAGGATCTGTATTATCTATCAAGCTCATGTTATTGCCCGACCCGGAGCCGTAGAACCTGCTGCATGGCTGAATGAATCGTTCCTGGATTGGGTCTGTACCGTACAGATCCTCCCTCTTAGAGCAACACGTTCTAACGTGGTTATTGATCTACATGCAACAGATCGCGATGTGTCCGACGTGCGAACCATTTTAAGAGATTCACCTCGCAATATCTTTGGCCCCACCTCCCTCCCCCCCACCTACCCCCCGGATCCACTATGTAAAGCAAATCCTTCCAATCGAATATATATATGTATCATTCGTAGCAAACTCGCCTCACAGGTGGTCCTTCGACCCTTCATGGGGCTCCCCCAACACCTCACGTCGAATCGCGCTTGGTACGAGCATTACTGACGGGTCTGTAAAACCCGACTCATATATTGCTCCGTCCCGTTAGTGTAGAATATTGCCTTGACTACGGGACTACTGCGTCAGCCCCCACCCCCCTCTCCCCCCCGTTACCCCGCCCCTTCCTCGCCTCTATTCCACGGACATCGCGCTATCTACGTCGTAGCCCATCCCAACGCCGACGCGTTTTCTGGCTAGCCCAACCTAACAGCCACGCTACCATATTCGTAACATTTCCGCGTTCCGGATGAATGCTGCATATTGCTCCCCTTCCTTGCCGACAGGTCGGTGATGTGCTACGCTAGGTGATTACGTAGCACATCCATGGCTCAGATTCCGGATTCGACCACCGCTGTCTTCACTCGCGCGCTTTTTGTCGCTGGTACGAGCGCTTTGTAACGATCCTTGCTGCCAAAAGGGGTATCATGACACACTTTTGCCCAAACTGCTTTCCGATGGAGGGAGTTTGTTGAACTGAGGAGGAGCTGCCCGGCCGGAGTACCCCGTTTCAGACGTATACTTAGAAAGCAGTCCCCCGTACGTCGAGTGCTCACACCAAACCGCATCAGCAGGAGCGGAGGGCGAGTTACAGCCAGATACAGTACCCCTTTTGTTCGTGGCCTCAGGCAACGGTAGCCCAGGCTGCATGTTATTCTATGGATGCATGTTTCAGGTCGTGCAATTTTGACCTCCCCAACAGGGTAGGGGCTGAGAAGATGTGAACCTCGAGCGTCACCACTTACAATATTAGAATCCAAGAGTCACATAATCGACAATAGGCAATGGTACCAACCGGTACGTAACTGTTAAGCTGTCATTCAAAGAGCATGAACGATCACCTTCCCGGGCTCCTTGCATGGCGGTGACGAAAACGTAACTCGCCGACTTACATGGAGCACAGTAATGGCAAAAGGAAACTCATCCCGGCTGCAGGCACACACCTCTCTTTCGAAGCTACACCAAACTACTACAATCACGGAAAAATATTATGAATACAACAAGCAGCAGTCGCGCCCGAAAAAAAGACTGCGCCAAATAATCTTGTGCCAGAGATCGCGAGGTTCCCCGGACAAAAACCTTACTTTGCCCCTTACTATCACAGCCATAGAAATACAGATGGATCGTAACGGTGGACGCGAGATAGCATACATCCTTTTTCACATAGAATTTATCTGCGTCTCAAATCACCCGAAATAATAGTCGCCTGTGATGCATCATGACACCGAAAGTACCCCTTTTTTGGTATTTTTGTATAGTATAGCACCCAAAAACCAAGCACCTAAAATCCAAACAAGGGAGATGATAATGCAGCAGCTCCCAATACGAACGGCTTAAGCCCTCCCAGCTGATACAGCTCTTCGATGATCCGCAGATCATCAAATGTTCAATGTTTCTCTTTCGCGACGAACCAAATCCAAATCCAAATTCGCACAACAAAACCGCCGGTGAACTACCCCAATCATCAATTATTGGGCGAACCAACATATTCTGCGACTCCAAACTGAAGGTTGCAGAATAAATGAGTTGGCACAATAATTCACGTCAGCAATACAACTCTCAACGTGCGCCCACGTACCCTTGCTTCGCCTATCCGTTCAAAACCTAAAGAGTAGTTCCACCATTAGTCCCCTCGTGGTCCTGTCGGTACCAGAAAAACACGTTCAGGCATACTCGGTCTCCTGCAATAGTGTTTATTTATTATGGACGTAGGTGGAAGCTTCCATCGCTCCCACGGAAGCTTCCACCACTCCAATGGAAGCAGATTGGAAGCTTCTACGAAAGCTGTGCCAGCGCTTCCGGGGTAGCTTCCACGGAAGTACGTGGAAGCTTTCATGGAAACTTCCGTGTGGAAGCTTCCACTATTCCCATAGAAGCGTCCGCGGACGCTGCTTCCATGGAAGCTTGCGGTGTTGACTTGTCAGCGGTGCGCCCTTTCCCTTGCTGGCGTTATGTTGGTGATGGGTTTTAGGGGGATCGAGCCCGCCTTTCTGTCAACGATTTACTCGTACAAATTTGTGTTTGCGACTCGGACATCGTCGGGGCTTGGCGACAGGTACGAAGCGGCCAAACGGTTGAAAACCCCGTTTCTTTCGTCAAACGTGAAGCCAAAGGCTCGATCGAGTTGGAGCAGTTGAATTCTTGCTGTATAGTGTTCGTCTGATATTGCTTTAACGCTTACTCTCCAACCTTTTTGCGACTGTGCGCTCCAGGTTGCGAGAGTTGTATGTGACACAGTGCTATCATACCCCTGAAGAACCCCGATGATATCCATACCTAAGAAGGGAAACCTGCAAGCTCGATTTCCTTCAACCGTTGTTCAATTACGTAAGGGTAAGGAAACGGCAGCGGCCGCGTCGCGACTAAGCAAATCCTGGGCACCGTACGAACAACCGATCGTGCTACAACACGAGCCGACCTTGTTTGGGAGAACGGATCCTTCAAAACGCCAACGCCGTTCATCAATTTACATCCCCGCTGCATTGATGACCGACGTCACATTAGTGATATATCCCGTTCGGCGTGGTGATTGTTCGTAAGGCGAAGTGCTATCTCAGTGATTGCTTCACCGTTATCGAGAAAGCGTAGGATCAGCGCGTACGTCGACAATGTACGCCCGTGCGGGTTCTTCTAAACTCCCACTTCTAATCGGTAATACGTGTACCCCACGCCAAACGCGGTTCACGAAACACTACTTAATCACCTTTGGTCTCGTGTAATTAATCAGGGAGAGCGGTATTGTCAGTAATGTCCACGCCCCGAACCAACACCCCAGACACGGCAGGGTACCAGATGCTTACCAATATTATGCCGCAACGATATTCTCATCTCTTCCCCTACCCCCCCCCCCCCCCTTCCACTGGTGAAATAACTGTTCGCCTGCCTGATTGAAAAGTACAGTATAAACATTGATGTCTCCGGAAGTGGCTACAACAGAAAACAATATCGTTTAATTGGCGGATTTCATCCATATGCAAGTCCGCCTCACAGGCCGTCTTTAGTATATGCCGCTCTCAGTTCGTGCGACTCCCCAGACACCCTAAGGCATCTCGCGCTTTGAGGAAGTTGTATGTCCCTGTCCGGTGAAAACCCGACGCGCGCCATATCGGCATTGTAGGGGTGCGCGGGTCTATGGTTATATGACTACGGCCGTGCATGGCACGAGTACCCCCCTCTTTCGCGACACACTGACGTGTCCGTTGTTCAATAGGGCCGTGACGTGTACGTTGTTCAAGTTGGCGCACGAAATCGGCCTTGTCACCGTGTCAGTCGAGCTTCCACGATGTATACACGTCCGTAATAGGAGATGCGGGCACGGCAGAAGCCTCCACAGTCAACGTTACACGCCCCTATCCACGTCCCAATCGTCCACCCTCGTCTTACATCCCCCCCCCTATCCCCTCCCTTACAGGCCATCATTCGACATTATGTTGCTCACCACATGCCGTATACCTTGTCTTGAACAGACGACACGGACATCGGCCTCATGACCAAGGTCACGTTGTAACAAACACGACGCGAACACGTCCGCAACCGTATAAATGTCAGATTCAGCCTGAAGGCTCTACTGTCGAAGGTATGGTTTTCCTCAAGTATTTTATGCATTTATCAGGCTCTCGTTTCGGACCAAAACCCATTGGTTCAGGAAAACCCCGACCAGCACCCGTGGCATCGGCCTCACCACGTGCCCGAATCCTACCAGCAGTATCTAAGAAGCGTCGTGGAGTTGATTATAGCATTGCTACCCGGTACGCCCACGTCAAAATAATCCGCTTGGGGTACGACGGTAGGTGATACGCTAAGCCTTCATCGAGCGTGTGGTCCGCACGTGGTAGTTGATTGCTTGTCTTCTGCGGGAGACTCTCAGCGATAATCGATATTCTACGAAGTATAACTTTTGTGACCATCCGGAACACCTTGGATTGTTTTTTCACGTCACCTGTGCGCCGGTACAAAGGCAAACGTAACTACCGTTGCATGAACATCGGAAGTAATGTGATAGTTTGTCTCATTTTAATCTCCTATTTGCAGTAGTGCAGGCTTATTTCTCACGCGAACGCACGAGCTGCACTACTATCCGAGCGACAATATCGCATCGACCACTTGTACCGTGGGTACATGGGTTATTGCTCTCCGCCATGAAACGTTTCCACAAAAAATACTCATCCCGGTTGTCGCCGACCTCCAACAACGTCGGGTCTCCCCGCGCCTCAGGTCAACAAAAACCTCGGTGCATTCTACGGCAGAATGTGCAAGGAAATGGAACATGGTTTGTGTCGCAGTACAGGCAGAGTGGAAGAGGCACGCGTGTGGAGTCTAGTTTCATCGTCGATTGGCCGGGAGCAAAGGATAATCGACTCGGTGTGTAGGTTTGGTGTCCGCCGTTACGGGAGAACCCCGCGCTGTCCGCGGTAGGTTGAGTGACAAATCACATCAGCACCATCACATGTTATTTTTTTCACAGAAACGGTTAATCGTTATCGAACCAGCGTAGACAGAAAACAGCGCCCCCCCCACCCCACAGTACTATGGGGTGAGGCAGCCACCACCGAAGCCGTGGCCCCCACAGCTACATCTGCTGTACTCCGCCACTTATCATGCGTTCCCTGTTGTGCCATCCCTTCTACGGCAGCAGGCGTTACCTCCCGTCTATTGTTACTATCGGGTACACAAGAGGAACCCTACTACTGTCCTGGGGGACCATAGTAAAAAGGTCCACAATTGTTACTCGAAATAGGTTATCACACAGGTTTGAATGTGTGCCGTAGGTACTATCTACTATGGTCCCCTGTAGTACTGTACTTCGGTAGTATAGAGGAGAGGACCATGTTTTTCATGTGTATTTGGTCGAGAGCCCGCAAATATGTACGCCCAGGCGAAGGATGACTAGTGGCGACCGCTCACACAAGTGGGCGGTCCAGGGGTGGCCAGTTGGGTGGGGTGTGATCGGCGGCGAGGAGTCCAACCGTAGCTGAGTGGAGGAGGATGTGATCGGCGTACTCGTGAACGGTAGTTGTTCCATGTTCCGCTTTTCGTATCCCGTACGTTTGGTTTGTTTCTTCATTGTTCTTTTCGCTTTTATTACGGGGGAACATATTAAATAGGACCTACGGTACACACAAAAACTTTTACATTTCCCTCTATTTACTAACAGTATCTGGTTCTGTTAACTATGGTCCCCCGTAATAGTAAACACACTCGGCAGGCACAAGTTGACGACACGCATATATATCCTGCTGGGCGACGTTCTAGCGATAACTATACAACATTTTCAGAACACTGAAGTGCGTTGTGACTACTGTATTACATTGGCGTACGCATAGCCGGGAAGGCCTGTCGTGTGCGTTGACAACGATGAGCCGGAGTGAACGAAAATCTTACCAGCCACGCCCCCACACTATATATTTATCTGGATGTATATCTAAAGATGAATACACAATTCGCAGGACATATGATATTGCGCTCCTCTATGAATCGGAAAGCAACAGCCAAATACTCCGCCCTTCTCGTCTTCAGTTTGGCAGCATTTCAACGATGGTCCCGTTTGCACCTATTGGCGGTAATAATTTTGGATAACGGGTTGGAAGTAGATGCAACATGATTCACTTGCAGCTAATACCGCCACGGGCGCCCTTGCAAAAGGATGCTCCTGGTGGGACCCTTCATAAATTCGAACGAAGATGCGTTCTACGATGGATGTTCACCCTTTTTTTCCTGAGGCTCCTCACTTGACCTTAAGGATCTCCATACCTCACCCGAAAGCTGAATTCAGCGAAATTTAAACTGCATCCCTATGAATAGTCACATGTCCCGAGTATTCAAAAACGTCATTGTTCGGAACAAGATTGACATTCCGACGATTCTTGGTTAAGGAACCCGTCATGCAGAAAACGTTTTGGCGGAAATGTGCTACCTCTATCGTAGAGCGTCCGGAACCAAATACCACCGTGCGAGTGTACGCGTTCGCAAGGCTGCAGGTTGGGGTACGGAAGGCAGCTGTTATTCCGGCATGGTTGCAACGAGCGTAGGACCAGAGCTGTCTACGTGCGCAAGACATAGCCACGACACCATTGCTTCTTACCAAATGGAGTGCACCTTTCAATCGTAGTATTCGGACCAAAAATACCACACCTGTCGGCGATGTTACGAGTTCCAACCCAGGACGAATCTGGATTGTTTAGGTGGTAGCGCCGTAGATTGCAGGCGATACAATTAAACGAAATGTCCGGGCGGCTGGCGGGCTTTTGCCAGATAGATGGAGTCCACACCGTCGGCCATTCTTCAATTACCATAACATGCAAACGTGGGCCCACTCGGTCTTGCGCCATGGGGAGAGGTACTGGCTGAACTGGAATGTGGTGGGGTCTTCCTTGCCGCCTAGTGCTTGGCCAAACACATTCCTAGTCATTGCTGACTTACATCGTGCGTGACGGTGGCCAGACGCATCTAGGTCTACCGGTGATCCAACGCATATGTTTTGGCACCCAACGTGCGGAAAGGTATCGTCAATACGTGTCCACTTTCGTCAAAAACCTGCCCATGGGCGTCACCTTGGTTGGCCAGTCTCGCAAAAACGTTGTACCGCGTAAAATGCCGGGGGGGGGGGTGCATGCACCTTCAGTGCTCACACGACGAACCGCACATAAACCAACGTAAATTGCCTAGGCCCAGCAAGTGATCTGAATTGAGGGGATGGCGGGGGGTAGTTAGTCTCATGCATGCCCGCATAAACTCTCGCATCCCTACCATGCCCGGGCGGAGCACGTCGGGTGTACACCAACCAGGCAGATATGTGCGCCTTATTCCCGTCACATGGTTTGGCGTCATGTTGGCTATATGGTTCAATGATGTCGCTTTAGATGGATTTTTATCTACTGTGTCACGCGGCGCTTGCGTGGTGGTGGCGGACGGGGGGGGGTGAACAAACGCTCGTTGTTCGAGGGCGAGGGGGGGGTCATCTTGTTTTCATGCCTCTATAGCCCATATTTGATCGGTGTCTTCTATTAGGTTGCTGGGGTGGTAAATATTTAAGTTATATCGAAAGGGGGGACTTTGATCTGTGTTTTCTATTAGGTTGCTGGGGCGGTAAATATTTGAGTTATATCGAAAGGGGGGACGCCGGGAGGAGTCTGTGTAAAGCAATTCGTGTAGGCAGGGCGGCGGCGGATAAGCAGCTCATGGCAACTATCGAGGCTGAATCAGAGGTCACGGTTGGGACAAACTACTGAGGTGTCGCCCGATTATGCAGAGTTGGCGCTGTGTTATTTGCAGTCGTCGGACGTTAAATCCAGCATTTATATTCTAAGTGTACTCCCACCGACAAGAAAGCCGTTGGGCGGAGGCCACAACCCCAGGGCCAACTGCGCGACTTACTTGTCTGCAACGAAATATGGTTCTCATGTATGTTGTGTTCAGCCCAACCTTCTCTGCTGGTCGTGCCTCAAAGCATGACATGAACTGACTGTGGTAGGTGGACGCTCTTCAATCTGATACCCCTCGGTGCTCTCTCTGGCGCTCTTTATGCTATCGACTGTAGTATGCTCTCGACCACACGAGACTATATATTCGAACGGAAACGCAACCTGTGAGATGTTGACCTGTACACAGGTGTGACATGTTTGCTACGATAGATAGAGGTTCACCTGCGTACAGTCTTCTGTTCTGGTGCTCCTCGCTGTAGGAGCTCCATACTTTACTTGCAAGTATTCAGAAAGTCAGCCAAACTCACTGTTGTTTGCAAAACACGACCAAACGTCGCGTAGTTGTAAACAAAAATGTCATGTATGTATAAAAACAACCGATCGTCCGACGACATTGAGAAAATCCATCAGCGAGTAACCGTTTATCCGAAGAATGCTACGCCTATCATAGCAGGCGTCGAATACGACCGTAAAGAGCGTTGCGTTTACACAATCGAATGTGAAATTGGTTATCAGCGTGTTCGCTTCTCTCGAAAGATACGGTAATGGTGTTGAGGTCCAACTTTTTTTCCCCGGCCAGGCGCCGGCGGGATCTTTTCGAGAACACCTTGTGCGGTTCGGCAGTCTTCTGTTTCCGGAACAACCGAGCGCCAGGAAAACCGATCGCACACCTGTGCCAATCTATTCTTATCGGGGAGCGTTTTCTCCAATTTTTCGACATTTTTTTCGCGCAATTTTTCAATCTTCCATATTTTCCTGCTTTATTTTTCCAAATATTGGAAGGTTAACGACCTTGATATTTTTGTTTCTGGATAATTTCACGAATAGTGACAAAACGCCTCCGTATATTGATACCTATCTCCAATTATTTCCAAACTTTTGAAATCATGGAAACAGCACTCTCCGATAAGAATGAACCTTAGGTCTCTTAACGACAGCAAGGAGGCCTGTACTAGGTCACCCAACACCTGAACTTTGAAAACAATTGGAACAGCAACTCGATGAAACATATCGTTGCTTACTACGAGTAGGCGCACAAGTACTGCTCGCGCAAAAAAGATGCGAAACACAAAAAGCTTTCCGACGATTCTGGGAGCTATGGAGCCCCGTCATTCAGAACATATTTTTGGACCAAATACACGTGGCACAGTACCTTTTTCGTTGTATGTGTGACCGCCCTAGGCTCACATATTGTTTGTCGGGTTCCCCTTTCACGTTGTTCAAGGTCAGGTTATGGTTGGGGTGTAAGGACATCCTCAACCACTGAGCCTCATATAATTGTCGGTGCATCTTTACCGTCGGGGGCGTCTTCGTAATCCATGAGCAAGGTGTTTCACAGAGCAGTTCCTTTCGACGCGTCCCACGAAAGCTGCATCTATCTATTACGGGGGACCATAGTTAACAGGACCTATGGTATACATAAAAACCTATATGTTTAACCATTTTTACTAACGGTATTTGGTCCTGTTAACTATGGCCCCCCGTAATAGTGCGTTTTGGCCAAGATAGGTTTTAGCTGTTAGGGGGCTTCTCAAGCGAGGAACTGTCCAACATTCGCTCTAAGATTGACAAAGGTCCTTCTTGGTTGAGGTGTTACTTGCCACCTGACAATGTGCAGCTCAAACGATCCCACTTATACCATCCATATGTTAACGAGTGATCGTAATCCATCGAGTCAACACGTAGAAAGGTGCTATCAATCAGACCTGAATGCTTGACATAGCTATACCAGTATTGCAACCCTCCTATTTAATGACTAGCACGGGTGTGACGCAAATAAATAGCACTTTACACGACACACATACATGCCGTTGCAAGTATCTCTGCCATTTTCTTCTTGCCCCGTACGCGTCGATGTGTGCCCAGCACCTGCTAGGGCAGTACACTAAAGATACAGGCTGCCACCCTCCTTTTTATGTGGGTGCGTTCACAGTGTTTGCCCAAAGAGACAGGCTTCCCCACCCTCCAGCTAGAGTATGTATCATGTGACGACAAAAGCATCTGATGAATAGTCGACTGGGGGGTCGCTTCCAGTTCATGTGCAAGCCGACGACATGTATGTCTCTACGCGTCTTGGGCTAGCGTGGTTGCGGAACGAGTGGAGGCGTAGTTCGGTCGGAAATCTGCGGTAATTCCTGTCCTCATCTTCACGTTCGTGTCAGGGCTTATAACAGTAGCAAGGCCAAAAATAAAATGTGGAAGGCCGATGGAGGCGCTAAATCTGTCAGGTGGAGGCGCTAAATCCGGCTATTGATTAAGTATCTTGCCGATTGGCTGGTGATTGTTGTCGCTGCTGTTGTAGTTTGTGTTTTTGTTGTTGCTATTCTCCCATTTAGTTACTCATCATCACCACAACAAATAAATATACAATACAGTCCGTCCCCGCAGGACAGGCTCCCATAGCTCTGTAGTGGAAGAATACCCCGGTAGAAATAAAATCACATTAGTGATGGTAGGGCAGGGGGTCTATTACGGGGGGCCATAGTTAACAGGACCAAATATTGTTAGTAAAAATGGTTAAACATAAAGCTTTTTATGTGTACCATAGGTCCTGTTAACTATGGTCCCCCGTAATACCACTTTCTTCTCCGCATCATTCAGGTCACACTCGGCACAGTAGTTTCGTTTCGTTGGTGCGGCGTACTGAGAAACAACCACGTATGTCGGTGCAAACCGCGAGACCCCAACGACATATATATATATTTCAACGATTCAGACTGAAAAAAAACAAGCGGGGTGACCACTCGGTGGAGCGACTCTGGGCGGCCGAGAAAAAGTACCCGTATAAAGAAGTGACCAGAAACTACCACAGCAGGGCTCCGTTTGAAGGAGGACGTTGGGCATCGACGAACCAACTGCTACCATGAAGGTCCACCACCGTGTTGTGAACCTCTATACGTAGGTTGTGCACGATCGACGTCGGCAATACATTTATATATTTGGTGGGCTGGAGGCCGCGAGCACTTCCTACTACTGGGGGTTGTGCAATATAAATAAAATGTCTGCGTGCATCGAGCCACACTCTGGAGCATCGCCGAACTATTGGTCAGTAAGCCGGAACAAACAGTTGGCCTCACCCTATTCATGTACGTGGTGTCGGTATGGAGGCCTGGTGTTGATATCGCCAGTCGTCTTGTCATGCAACGCCGTAGCAGACTGCACCTTGGGACATTTCTCGATCAGTGCGTGACAATGTTTGATGACCCACCTCGGAAGTCACGCTACACGGAATGAAACCACCGCCAAAGAAGGCGGTGTTTCATGAATCGTTATAAATAACAGTCACCGCTTCATCTAGCCCACCATGTTGCGGACTTTCTTGTCTTCTTGCGTCACCCGTTTCCCTCGTCCGCTCGGCCTTATGTAGGTCCACCAAAACGACAACGCGTTCTCTACTCTCCTCGAAACGACATCCGTCTCGACGGCAATAATGTTCAAAGCACCCGCATGACATATATATGTTCGTTTACTACCTGGGAGCCTACGACATAAGAGGTGAGAGTAACAGACCCCGCGCGGTCTCCGCAACTGCGACGGGCCAAGCTCATTAACGTCGAAAATGCGTTGGGTCTCGTCTTCAATGAACAGCAGGGACTAAGGCGGAGAAAACACGGCTTCCACAAACTTTCTTGAAGCGGCGAATGTATTTAGTAGAAGTAGAGCACGAGGGGCTGCACGTTAGGCACCGCTGAGACCGAGAAAAAACACACACACACACGCGGTTCACTTTCCTGTACCATGTTGAAGAGTTATAGCATACACATGGCGGAGCGAGCCTCGTGCTCAAAGGCATGCCCCACATTATTAGCAGTTGAGCTACATGCGTCACCCGTTCGACCGGTACCGTTGTACCGGACTGGTATGAAAACCAACACATGTATTAAGAGCAACCTGGCTCGCGATTTCCAATGCCACCTACCGCGATGTACCTGAATAATCGTTTCCCCTCCTGTTTCTTCACTGGAGACGACTACTATCGCATCCAAGAGCATCTATCTAGTTCCTTGGACTCCGTCACTGTCAGGAAATGATACCACGACACCCCTTTCCGTAACACAAGTACATGTATTTTGCCGTCTCGCAGCCCACGCGAGGCGGCCGTCTGCGCCGTGAGCCGCGAGAGTGCGGTAGTTTAGCACCTATCTATGTACGCACGGACTACAGAGGCAGTGTTCGACAGCGTTGAACGCGCTTCGCGCCTTGGTGTGACCAGGACGGTGTGCCCACAAACGATTGTACGGATAGGGGCCAGATAGTACGTGCTTGTCCACCACTGGGGTGTACTCTGGGGTTAGATTATTAGTGTGTGTCGTCGAAGACAACTCCAGCTATGTACACAAACGAGCAGGGTCGCAGAGCGGTAAGATCAGGCCGAGGCACAACGTGTAGACGTCAGACATGCTAGTGTCGCCACACCACCCGCCGAGTTGCAGCTCGAGCGTACTGTGTGGGTACAACAAGTTAAAAACGACCCATACAATCACACAAAATAAACGCAGATGCATTTTGGAGTCGTCAAATAGACCTGTATATAGACACCAGTCAACAGTCAGCTGTATTTACAGTACTGCTGTAGACGGAATTAATGGCTATTTATTGGTGTATATTGCAGGCGGTGATACAACACAAGGCGTGCATGTTATCCATGCCGGTTTCCTGGGCCGCGCGACCGTGGTTATCCCCAACCACGTGCACCCACGATGTAATATCCTAGATAGAGTCAACCATATCTTCATTCGAAGTAAGTGTTGTGAGGCGGGCGCGATATCATGCGGCCACCCATTGGGGCCGTTATCTCGTCGTGCGAGTACTCAACACTACAGTGTTTTTCCCGATGACTAATAATAGAATGATGCCTAGGCACCAAGTTGTTGTTGTTGTTGTTGTTGTTTTCACATTAACTCTCTGACGAAGGAGTCCGTGGTCACACAAAGGTGCTGGAGCCCTGGGAAGATCCGAAAAAAACGGAAATTAGGCTGCCTCAAAATACACGAGACGAAGAGAGCGCACACGAGCTAAAACCAATGTGCAAACTGAACTAACATGGCCGCGGGTATATCCTCTAAACTATAACATAAGAGTATCCCCGTTCCCACCACTAACCACCTCGTGGCTGCTGACTACAGCGGATACTGTCTGAAGTGCTGCCGGCTCCGTACGTAACGCACGGTAGTCGTGAACACGAAAGAGGAACACACCTGCCTGCTATCTGGAGTGCTGTCAGAGTGAAGACTCGCGGATACCATATAGGCAGTGAAAAAAAGAGCAATCGAACCTTACTACCACACGAATATCAACGATCGCAATCTCTTCCTGGACTGTCTTGACACAAAAAGGTGCAGCACAGTTATGATACCGCGCCCCTGATAATTGCGTAGGTTATTGTTTGAAGGGCATACAACTCGTTAAACTACAAAGACCAGTGAGGACTTTAATAACAAGTACCGGCAGATACTATTCTGCCTCGTGAAAAACTCTACCAGGAAAAAACAAACTATGACTGCTTCTCTCGTGATGATAGTGTTGCGAGCAAGTCATGGGTCTCCGTGCACCGTCTTCCTGCCGCTCTTCATGGCCGCCTCATCGCCTTGGCCCAATCCACCCGCTCCTTTGCGCGTGCACTTGTTGCCATTCCCTTCGAGTCGATTCCCTTTCTCCGTCATCCTGAAAAACAAAATGCTCCTCGCACTTGCGGTTCTGATCTGAAAATTAAAAATTATCGCGCAGGGGGAGGCCAATCCGTCTCTTCCCCGCACGTCGACGCTCATCAGACTCCCTCTTCCCTCGTCGTCGAATCCAGCCTCCTACCCGCGCAATAGACTGTGCCGTAGTGTGGTCTGTGGTGGCGCCTGCCTCCGCGCACGGACACCCCGATTGAGCAATGCTGCTCTGCCGCAGCTGCCTAAAAAAAGACTCGCGAATCGTAGGTATCCGTGCCTGACGCACCACGTACGACCCAACTCTACTGCCGCCTGAGCCTCGCGGCCACAGGCAGCTGCAAGAAGAAGGTATCACTCCTTGAGGGTGTGTCCGGCTTTACACCCGCCAGAAAGACCTACCCCACTCGCTATAAGCCTGACAGGGCATGCCTCGCAGCATTCCTTGCCGAGACTGCGAGGGGAACGGACCTGGTATCTGGTGCATGACACCAGGTACCAGGTACCCTGGTACGCCGCATGATGTAGGTAGGTTACATCTCCACACTGTCAGAAATATATCAACCATCGTTGCTCGGTTCACATTCAAATCGAAGCAATCTTTATATTTCCGGCCATAGTGGCACATAGGATCCTATTCATTCTCGTTTTGACATGGGCACGTACGCCGGAACACTAGATTGAGCGGTGTTGCTACATACGAGTATCACGAGGCAACTTTGCACGCAGTTCATACCCAAACATGGCGTAGGCAATGCCCTACAGGGTGGCACTGGCTACGGATAGCATACTGGTAATACGTACTGATACGTAGGAGTACGAGCATGAAAGCAATAATAAGATATGATATACGAACACGTAATACGTACGTATTATTTTCAGGTGCCAAAGATCGGTCCATTCGGATCAACATGCGTGAAGAATCAATTTGTCGCGTATAAATATAATTTTTCAAGTTCGAATAAAATTCTGACGGTCGCCAGAAGACCAAAAAAAAACGACGATACGAAACGAAGATGGATGATGCTGGCATGTCTCTGCTGTTGAAGACAGACACAAATATCGAACCCACAACACGAACACGCTCCGCCTGGAGGTCGCGTCTGCGACGATACACCCTCCAAACTCATCACCGATCTGTGTACGAAAGGTAAGTGTATCGTTACAGTTGTAGCACTATTGTAGCAGTAGGGCCGATAGCAAGAGGTAGGTGCCTTCGATAGGCTGCTGCCTATTTTCACGTGAAAAATACGCTGGCGGTGTGTTCCGCGTGAACTCGGCAACATTGGTTTCGGCTTAACTACTGCTGTAGAGTACAATAGAGTACTATTAATACTATAACGTATTGAGTAGTTTTAACATCGCTGTATCGTACGAGTGCTCGCTTTTCACATGGGTGGACGTTTGCTTCCTCCATAAAATTAGTTGTCAGAACCACTATTAAATGTACCCCTCCTCATCGAGCACCTCCAGTGCGCATGCTGGTGGCCTATCTTATACTAGTAGTATAAAGAGATTTAAGCTCGCAGCCGCAAACTACTATGTGCGTGACAGATGTCAGCTCGTACGTACAACTAAAACAACCAGACTGACTGCGTACGAGTACACGTACAAGAAGCAAATTAATTCCGATTTGTCGGTGTTATTATCGATCTCGGATCTTAGTTGATATTATTAGCCTGTATCACTACTACTGTGCTCTGCTATGGCATCGCACCAGCAGCCAGCCGCAGGTGCTGTGGGAAGCTCTTGTTACAGAAGTATCACGTAGCACACGCCTTATTATGATGTACAGAGCGTCTTGCGTGCGTACTGCTGGACGATCCATGACCAGACTATTGACGTTGTCTTTCCCACGTACTGGTGGTGCGACTACATCTTACGGTACACACACTCGAGCACAGCAGTACAACCCACCTTGCCCGCTTACGTTTTTCAGCAAAAAAAAACATCGAAGTTCCAGCAGCAACTGTGATGACAAGGGAAAAAAGAAAGCAGCAAGCATTTACTCGATGTATCTGCCAATACTCAGGGAAAAACGTTCCCGGTGATAGCGATCGTCAGCTGATCTGAGTACTCACGCCGGACGGGAGCGTTCGTGTGAGCAGGCGTTCTTCGCCATCCTACACGTTGCTCCGTGAGTGTTTAGGTGGCCATATGGTTTGGCAATTTCATCGATGTTCGATGGCGGACGTTGGATAGGAAATGTTCTGTTTTTCCGGCATATTATTATATATATATGTGGTAAAAATGTCTCCACATCCATAATAATATCATGTTGGCCCCTCTGTTTCTTAGTGCGTCCACTGCCCGGCAACATACTACTACACGGTAGTGGTTGATGGTAGTGGTGCATCTTTGACACGTGCCGTTCGTTGTCCATCTGCGATGCAGCATGATGTAAATACGGCCTACGCTGAGCCCGCACGAACGAGCATCTACGTTTCCATGCCGTTTAGGGTTTTTGTAACGAAGCACGTCAGCAGCCACAGCAGGCGTGGCTGCGGCAGCATCAATTGCAGAAGCACAGCAGCATACAGCTGCAGAAGCAGGTAACTGCAGCAGCTGTCGCTGCGGCAGCAACCACGTAAGCAGCCCAGCAGCAGTAGTAGAATCCTCAGTAGATCAGTGTTGCTGTATGCCTGGCTTGTCGGTTTACCTTTTGGGCCCTTTTGATAGTTACTTGGGTTGCAAGAGGTTCTCGTGGCAGGTGCCGCCCCAACTACTGCTGTACGATATCGACAGTGGAGGATGTCTGCCACCTCATAAGTAGGAGGGTGAGTCTCACAGCAACACCAGCCGAACCGTTGCCGTCGACACAAATATTTTACATAGAGATAGACTTAGTTCGACTGAGTGAACTAACAAAGATGCGTAGTGTAGGATGGTTCCCATTAGTATTTTAACAGCAGAGCTCAAAAGAAGGGCCCTGCAATGCCTCCCTGCAAACAGCGGTTGCCGGGCTTGGGTCCACCAAGCTCTGAACGACGTACAACCACACCAGCGCGAGAGGGTTCCTTGAGTATGTGTGCGTGCAAAGAAACCATCGGGGCTGGCATCGGTGCAGTGTGAGTTGAGGATGGACGAAAGTGGCGGAACACTGTGTTGAAGCAAACGCGCACGCATCTACGATTTCACACAGCTCGTTTTGAAGAGGCCTTTGGTTTCCTCGAAAAACAAATGCCAGAAAGAGTCGCGCTTTGCTCTCACGCGCCTGCTTAATTATACCCTACAGACAGCACCCATGGTGGATATGGGGTATGTCTTCCCTCCCCAACTCGCGCTTGACTAACCAGGCGGTACTGCTGTGCTTCTCTGGGACTTACACACGACTGTAGGTTTCTACATTCTGAAGTGCAAGTGCACCTTTTGCGGGTGAAGATAGACGGATTATCTACACGAGCTGCATGCACAATCTGAGTTGATGATAATGCACTGAGACTGCTACGTATACCTACGCAGCATTGTCCGGCATGGGAGGGCCTATAGATAGAGAAGTAGGCAAGCAGAGGCTGGTATGCAGTTTTTTCATGCTCCAGCTTTTGAAGCGAAGGCAGAATATCTTGGTGTAGGGCGGTCAATAATTCCGAACCTAAGTGTTTCCACGATGCGGTATACCCTATAGTTGCTGTGTGGTGGTATGCGATGCGATGCGGTGAGGTGCTGTGGTATGCGAGACGGTACGGGCAGGTGTGCCGCAGCGTGGTGCGGTGTGGTGAGGTTCGGTGTGGTGCGGTGCGGTGCGGTGCGGTGCGGTGCGGTGCGGTGCGGTGCGGTGCGGTGCGGTGCGGTGCGGTGCGGTGCGGTGCGGTGCGGTGCGGTGCGGTGCGGTGCGGTGCGGTGCGGTGCGGTGCGGTGCGGTGCGGTGCGGTGCGGTGCGGTGTGGTGCGGTGCGGTGCGGTGCGGTGCGGTGCGGTGCGGTGCGGTGCGGTGCGGTGCGGTGCGGTGCGGTGCGGTGCGGTGCGGTGCGGTGCGGTGCGGTGCGGTGCGGTGCGGTGCGGTGCGGTGCGGTGCGGTGCGGTGTGGTGTGTGGTGCGGTGCGTTGCGGTGTGGTGTGGTGCGATATGGTGCGCTGCGGTGCGGTGGGGGAAGGTGCGGTGCAGTACGCTGCGACGCGGCGCGATATAACGGGGTGCGGTGTGGTGGCGTGCGATGCAGATCGACGCGATCCAACCGGACGTCATCATACTGTTCGTGCACCATGCCGAGAGGACCCCTCATTTCGGTAGGGTCGTCTTCGTTGAACATCTACACCCCACCGTACCAGTGTACAAAAATATATTTTGCCCCCCCACTTTCGATTTGCGGTCTTGACAAGTGTTTGAGAAATGAGAATGCCAAGTATATGGCTCGGTGTGGAGCGCCTATTAATCGCACGGCACGGTGTACGGTTTCAAAATTTGGTTTGCGCTGAGGACAACCTTAAGCGAAGATCTTGGGCTAAAAACCAATACCCCGGTTCTTCGTTTCCCGATGACTTCGTACAGCAACTTCCGTGAACGCCTCTCGCGGCAACGTTCCCGGGACGCCTCAACTGTGGTTCGTAGCTTGTCTTCGATGTATCTCGCAACCAATATACATCTTAAATATCTTCACGTATTTCAAACATCTCAATCTCAAAAAGCCGTTACACCTACGGTATGTGTAGTTCGGTGGTTTCGTATAGTTTTCTTCGGTAGATATTGGTAAAAACAAATCCTCCGTGTTGCGAACATTCGAAGTGACCGTCTCTGTACGACAATGTCCGAAAAACGGGCCCCGCGTCTGGAATTCGCGATTTTATATGTGCTTCGTGTGTTAATGTCGTGAAGCCTCGGCATATATGTACTGCCCCCCCATGCGCCGCGTCTACTTCGTCTGGCGTTTTACGAAAAATTATCAGAACGTTCGAGGTGACCCTGGAAGCATGAAGATAAAGACCACGTATACGATTTTCCTGGCCGCTTCACTAGTCGGTGGAATATCCTGCCAGAGGCTCCTACAAGGCGTCCCGCAGACGGGTCTCGACGCTACGGCTCCGGTCGGTTCTGCCGATCCTGCTCAGGTTACGGACGGTACAGGGGTTGAGAAACAGCTCGTGCAGTCGCTCGAGGCGGACCCGCAAGTTGCCGGTAAGACGAAACCCTGGAGTCTGGATCATGTTGCGATCAACGTGGTAAACAGCAGTACCGCTGTGCCTAATGCTGTGCAGTACAACGAGATTGGAAATTCCTGACGCGCTCACGCTGCCTACAATAAGTAGTTGAGAAAGTTCGAGTGTGCTTTTGCGTAAGGGTTGGAGATCGGCCCCCTGTCAGGTGCGTAGCCATTGTTGCAGCGCACGACGCCATCGCCGAGCTCGAAGACATCGTCGGAAACGTCGGGGCTGTATTCTTGTTCTGCTGCAACACCCAGAAGTTCGATTGTGTATGTATTGTTTTACGTCATTGTTTGTCTGTGTCTTGTTTTTTGGCTTGTGGAGAGCAGTCGAATATCGCGCGCGGTGTCCTCGTGAGCCGCCGACACGTATATCTCGTACAGCCCCGCCTTTTACTCGTGAACTTACACCGCCTGTTCTAAGGAAACATTTTTTCGTGGCTACTGTAGGATACCGATGAAACGTGCAGGTGGGTAATGCACATACAACCTCATACCGCCCTTGGTACCCAACCGTCCGTTGGCACCGCAGTCGTGGGATCAGTGGACCTGGGAGAGGTGATGTGCGACTCCCTGGTGGTAGCTGAGGATGCCGTATCTCTGTCCTTCGTCATCCACGAGGAAACCCTTGTTGCAGAGCGGTCGTCCTACACTTTCACCCCGGGGGGCATCTTTGAAGACGGGCTCGATCGCCATGTATGTCATAATGGGGGTGGTATTTGTGAGAGGGGGTGTGGGCACACTTGTGGATACGGTGTCTTCCTTAGCCAGCAGGGCAGTCGGAGTGTGTGGTATATTTCCCGAATCGCGTAGGTGGGCTTGCTATCCGACCTGCGTGGCGGCCAAATGAGGGTGTTGTCTTCACTGTAGCTGTGAGCGGCGTAGTAGAACGGGAAGCACGGTTGAGTGCAGCTGTTCCTAAATTTACCGTTTCGGAAAAAAAAAAAAAACATAGCCTTCACAACGCGAGTAAAACAAGCATTGGAATGGGTACGTCTGGACGGGTTTTTGCGGTACATCGAATCGTTCACACCTATGGACCCATCACGCACTGTAGATAAGCATATTGTTACCAAGGTGCTGTACACCAAACACGTTTCGATGACGCGTGCCTCGACAGGGGTCGCAGGTTTGGGCTAAAAAACGTCTGACTATCGGGCCTCCTTAATATTCTAGCCACCAAGAAATCGCGATCGAAACATATAACAAATCTAGTGTTATCAAACGAGGGCCCACAACTACGGGTAGGACCCTGTTGCGATCGTGCCGTACAACCCCCTGCGTTGTAACTCGGACACCAATTAGTTGTGGCATCCCGCAAGCATTAGCTCGTCGTTTCTGTCATCACGTTTTATCGGTAAAGCTCCCCTCTGAAGTTTCCGAGAGGGTTGCAAGCGAGGACCCTCAAACAATGGTTGCGAACACACTTGAAAATGTGTTGGGTGTGACACTCGTTGCAAAAATAGGCTACCACCACGTTGAAAGTTCGTGTTTTACGAAGTCAGGGACACAGGCAAAGCTTAGAGTTCGTCAGGCGATAAGTTCCAAAAACCAAGTAGGCAACGCGATATCCGACTAGGGGTTCATAGCACACCTACTAGAGGTTCTGAGACCCCAAACGGTGAGGTCTTCCATACTCACCTCGGGGCGACCATTGAGTTCATGTGTACGCTTTTCCCGAGGAAACGTCGCAAGTCCTCCGTAGGGGTGTGGTGGCTTATCATTGCGCAAGAACGATCCCACGGTAGAAGTGGCGGCTCTTACTATTTGCTGAGCCCACGCGTGGGGAGCTCATAATGTTCCTTGAACCTTTGACTCCACCCGCCCTGGATTTCCATGTGCTACCCCTGATCTGAATATTCTAGAAACAGTATCCTACTGACCGGTATACTAACTTTTTTTCCCACTTGAGAAGCCAAATGGGTCGGAAAACGTTGAGCCAAAAAACTGTAAGCCTCTCCGTGGGGTGAGTGGCACCACAAGTGGGGTGCCGGGCGCAAGCTGTGGCAATTGGGCAATTCTCCAGCGATGGAGCTTCGGCAGTCAGAACGATTGCCTCGTACGGCAAAAACGTGCTACCTTTATATCTTCGAACGTGTCGGACGCAAGCCGTCGCAATCGCACTCGATTGTTTTAGCGCGGACAGGGGAACGGTGGCCAGCCAGTGGCGCGCCCATCAACACCCTCTCACCTTTCCACCGATGACGCATGCATGATGAAACTGTTGTTCACCAGGTTTGGGCGGGAGTCGTAACCAGCCCTGTTCGAAGCGAAGATGAAGCCGTTCCTCGAACGGTCAGCATGACGTGGGACAACGCCTGCAACGTCGAAGTAAGTATGTCCTGTTTTCTGGTCATGCGCGAATCTTACAAACAAAAGCACCGCTCGTTTCACAGTCATCATCGAAAATTCATACCAGAGGTGCTATATAGTAAACCCTCGCCGTGACACATCATCCGGGAAGACACATCTTTGTGGGTTCGGATTGCGACAAAAACAACAAGCCGTACGGCTCTTGTGCGAGGGGTGTCGTATAGGTAGCTCGACTTGAAAACCATATTGCCTCACAATCGGTATTTTGACCTGTACCAACGGATACTCATCGGTAGTTACAGATGCCATCGTGCGTTGATAAAGCCAAGTACAAGGACATTTCCTGCGAACGCCCAAGGAATTAACAGAGGATATCATGGTACCTGCATGTTCCCACGTTGCCAACCGTGCACGTATTTCGCGAACAACCAAAATCTCGGCAAGGTCTTAGCATGGCAAAGTTAGACAAGGTGCCACGCCAGTAGCATTCCCGTCCGTTTTGTAGTCGAAATCACGAAACCAGCCTAGCCGATACAATCAGGCAGGCGAACGCGTGGGGAGCGCATGTTGATCTTATAGCCCCCACGGCGTCGGGCATACGTTCATCGGCTTGCCCAACAAGCACAACAACGCGTTTCCGCTTCAGCACATAGACCAACCGGTAATTTTGGTTTCCAACTGACCCGCGGCGTCTCTTTTGTTCTCGTCAATGTTTTTCGGCTTGTGCGCAGACGTTTCTCCTGAAAGTGACGAAGCGCAACATGGATGGAACAACCAGCGTCGTCAAGTCTGTTCCGTGCGGTGGTGTGGACTCGTACACGTGCCTGGTGGAGGTAAGCACGTATCGTCACCCGCATAACCTCAACACGTTTGATACATATCAGCCATGAACCACGCCGGAGATAGATCCCACTACACCCGCTCAGAAGTACGGAGATGTCACCGGGGCGGCGCAAAATTGGCCCGGGTAATACGAGTGCACCAGATTATGTGCAGCCACAATTGTGTGTTCGCGTCCGACGTTTATCAAACCAACACGCTGAAGCAATCCCACGTCAGAAGAGGCGCCTTACTGTACGAGATCTTTAAACGAGGAGCTCAATATCTAACCGAAATCATGACGTTCGAACAAGTTTTGTCCGCGCAGCACCCGACCAGCATTCCTGTCCGCTACATGGTCCTCTACGAAGTAATTCGTACATGCGTAGGACGTATCACACCTCACGAACCGGTGGTTTCTCACTGGAAGAGCTCAAGCGAGGAGAATATATTGCCTAAGGAGGAACGCAGTGTAACCCCTAGATGAGGAACTGCCACCAAAGGTATTCCTACTCGTGAGAACAGTTGAAAAAATAATCCCTACAAGCGTGGAAGGGATATTCTTAGTCTGTGTAAGCTGGCGGCGAGGTTTCGTTTTTGAGATCACATCCCTGCAAGTTAAAATCCTACTAGAATGGCATGACGTGTCACACGTCTCGGGGCTTCAACGTATGTGAGCAGGCGGCATGCCCTACCGGTAGTACATTCTACGCTACAACTGCTGCTACAGCTACTACAGTACTACTCTTACTTTACTGTCGCGCTACTACTGCTGGAGGGTTGGTGTATTGCAGTGCAGTTACTAGTGCAAGCGTAAATGAGACAAGGCTTATGGATGCAGGCCGTAGACCGTATGCACTTGCTCGAAAGAGAGCCATTCAAAAAAATGGAAGAAATCCTGACGCGTTCAGAATACACGACAAAAAACGCATCCGGAAGGGTGACGACCGCTGCCAACGCGAGACGGCTGACGCCAAAACAAACCCCACGAGTTAGCCCAAGTGCACCCTACTGTAGAGTATAGATCCCTGATTTGCGAATATTGACCTTCGCGCAATCAACGACCCCGCGCGGAAGTGCAGACGGACCCTACAATGTACACAGTACACGGTAGACAACAGCCAAAACAATTACTGTATAATATAACTCTGGAAGCTTTTACACACCCCTGAATAAGGAGGCTTTTTTGCTTACACGAAAAACACAGACAGAACAGGTGTTTTAACGGAAGAGTTTCACCCTTACGCTTCTGAGGCCTCTCACTTGAAAAAGCTCGATACCTTACTTGAACATCGACCTCAGCTAAACTCAAATCGCATCCCGACGAATGATCTCATGGCCCAAGTATGCAAAACTAGCATTTTTCGAAACAAGATTGTCATTTCAACGATTTTGTGTTAAGGGCCCCTGTGATTAGTATACCGCTTCAACGGAAATGTGCTACCTCAGTCGTAGCACGCGGCATAACACCATACACAGCCTCCGGCGAGCTCTGCCCGTCAACAACGATGAGTCATTGGCTGTGAACGGGGTCCTCTGTTCCTCGTACGCGGAAACATATTCTTGTTAGTTGGAGGAACCTGACCTCAACCTCACCAGGACCCGAGCTGCACCTGGGGTGTACCGCTTGATACCGGTACCTATCTCTCGGGCTTGATAGTTAAACCATAAACCCCAACCTAAGCTCGGTGGCCTTAGTGGTGCTCGAGTCACGAGCGATGCAGGGTGTAGATTCTCTCTCGGGGCTTCCATAGATCCAGGCCGTTTATAAATCAGAGGTACACCCGTCGCGCACTGTAAAACGGCGAGACAAGAAAGTACGGACTAGTTACTGTTTTGCGCAGTTGTTTTTAAACGCTGTGATCCTATTTTCTGTGAAGCATATTTCGCCACCCCCCCAAAACCCCCCTGCACCCACCCACGAAACCCTCGTGAGCTCCACTTACTCGGCTTTCAGTGGTTCTCACGCCTTCACATCGAAGGCCCCGATGGGCTGACCGTCCAACAACGGCTGTCGGCATTCCCAACATGTATCGATGCTCACACTTGTTTGGCCGGGGCACGGAACCCTATAAGTACCAATTCCTATAGTGAGCGAAAAAGGACCCGATTCGGCTTGACGAACGACACGCCGGCAGTGGTATGGTTCTTCACGGGTGCCCATCTCTTCGTGGTTTCCCTTCGTTGGCGCGTCTTACGTCACAGGTCCTGCTCAAGGTGGCCTACTCTGACGAGGAGGTTATCTCCGAGGAGGATGTTTCGGAGGGCATCCCAGCTGACAGGTCCGCTGCGTTCGCGACGAGAGAAGCCTTCGCAAGTGCCGATATCCCAGAGGCTCGATTTGAAAATGTGCTACTCGCCGGCAGACTGGAATAGCTGCAAGTGGTTTGCCAGCAGTCCGTTGTCTTGCTGATCCATTGCCCGCGCCGCCGTGTCTCGTTGTGTTTGCGTGAAGGTCGTCGAGCTCGATCTCCGACGAGCGCAAGTATTGTTGGCTGGTTGTTAACGCACCACGGTAGACCCCGTAGATCCCGTGAGCCCGTCGGAGGCGCCGGATTCCGGCCGATTGACTAGCTGCCTCGACGTGAAATATCCCATTGCCACAAAGCAGCCCCCTGAAACGGAGCACCCCAACCCCGGAACCTATAAGGCGAAAGCTGCTGTAGCCAAGCTGAGGGGCTGACCCATCCCCGACTATGATAAAACCGTCGCCTTCGGCAGCATCGTCTTTACTTGGTGAAACGGCTCCTTTTTTATTAAACTCGCGTACACGACTTCGCTGACGTTTCGACAGTACTGCTGAGACAGACGGCTCCAGCGAAGAAGCGGCGCAAGGAACGTCTGGGCGCCGGCTTCAGGATTCTTCTACCACTGTGGTGCGTTTGTGAAGTCTTGCTCCCACAACCCCTCCTCGGGTATATACGGGGTATATACAGTGCACTGATATTTCCAAAACGTATAGCGTTTCTGCAATGGTAGACTAGTGTATGATGTAGTAGTGTATTTATGGTACTGTTCTGTAGTGCTTGCTCGAGATTAGTAGCAGAACCCAACGAAACGATATGGAAAGATGCAGTTGTTGTAAGACCAAAAACCTCAGCATTAATACTAGGAATCGACTAACTCGAGAACGCTCTGGAGTAATTACAGCCAAGGCGCTTGAGCTCACCACCCCCTCGTCAGGATAGAACCAACGGCGAGCGCTATGACAAACGAATAGCATTCGCATGCTATATGATAGCAGTCCCAGACTTTTTTCTTCAACTGGGGGAGGCTACCCAACGCCGTTTAGACTCGATTGTGATATTCCAACGCCCTGTAAGGAACTCTCTCGGGACTCCCGAGAGGAAAATTGTCAATGCTACGTAAAGATTACAGCGAGCGGCCACTGCGTGGTAGGTGGATGGTTTCAAACTAGATGTCCGCGAGTCACTACGAAAGGAGTCGCGCGGCACGGGGGCGCAACACGACCCCTTCCACTCAGCTGGTCGCTCGCACTGATTTCGGGCAGTTGGTATCAGCACAGCTTCCGTTGCTGTGGTCGCCCTCGCGAGGTCCCAAAGGTGCTAATACACCTACTGTACGTAGCCCAATGAGTTTACGTATCTGACTTATGGTTCAGTTGATGATAAGAGTCGCTGGTTGGGCGAGGTATAGAGCCTCTCATGAGTGACGAGCTTCAGAGAGGTACGGCTTCACCGCGGCATGCTGCAGTCCGGGGGGGGTCTACTGTGGTGCCCCAGATATTAGTCTGAGAGTGTTCCGGGGCGCCTCGTCTGAGGCGATGTATATATCTCCCAAAACTGACCATCCAGAAAGGGTGAAGTCACAATAGTAACCCGATGCGCAATTCTATGACCTAGGAATGCCACGAAATATATAAAAAAAACACAGCAACAAAAAGGATGTTGGGTCTAGTTCCTCAGTCGAGAAAGAGCAATGCCCAGGTAGGGGTGGCGCCTTAGTATTTTATGAGCTCCTCATATTATGAGGAGGTCAACATGTCACCCGCAACGTGACTACTCCGAAGGACTTTGTTGTCGAAGACTCTCCACCAACATTTATTTACATGCGTCATGCAGCCCTGGAACAGAGAATTGTTCGAGCAAAAGCAATATACTCTATAAAAATAACCGGTGGTTGCTCACTCGCAGAGCTCAACCCGTCAGAACGCACTAGGCCGACAAAGCCAACCCCCATCGTGGGGTGGGTCAAAAGCCCCACCAGTCAGAAAATACATGGTGGAAATGAAAACGATTAATACCTAGGGTAGCGCTTGTAGCTTTGAAATATGCTACGGTTTACGACGCGTACTTAACCCATAGCGTTGTGTATCGGGTTCGGCTTGCAAGGATTCGCAACCTCGCTTGCTGAGTGAGGTACAAGCTCCCTGACCGAGGGAGGGGTCCCAGGAGGTAGGTCAAGACTGTCATGCCCTCAATCGAAAACGCGTCCCACCAATTTTCTTCCCCCCTTTTGGCACCCCCGGCAGATCGATGTCATGATGCTTTACACCGCCGGCGCCATGTCCATCCTCGGCGATATAGACGACAGTCAGATGCAAACGACTGTCCTGGAGAGGCTCACGTCGACCGCAGAGGCCTTCGCCAACTCGGAGATTGCCATCACCTTCAATCCAGTGTACATCGGCCTGGTAAGATACCTTGATGGTTGTCAGGCACCGGCAGCGTTTAAGCCATTCTAGCGTGTCGAGGCACACCAAGGGCCGCTGCTGCCGCAAGCCCACAAGCGTCCAACACACCAGGCCTAGAAAAATACTTGAGTGTTTCGTGCGTTCCGGGGGGGCGTGAAGGTCAGAATTGATCGTGGCGTGTGAACATGGGGAGGTTCTCGGTTCGGGTCCACGGTGCGTCTTGACTACTATCGACGCCAAGTAATACCTTTGTAGCTGCTAATTTCCCAGATGCTTGAGTGCTCGCGTTCTAATATTCGTTTATACTGCAGTACTGAACGTAGCGGTAAATACATCCTTTTTCCCGCTTTGGGACGGAACGAGTGCTCCAAGCTTCATTGCGTTCAACGTTCCTAGACGAATAGGTAGGCTATAAACCCGTAGGGGCGCACGAATATGTTTTCCATCAGGTACTCGACTAGAGTAACACCCGGTAAAAATATTACATGTTGAGCGTGCTTTTTTCCTGTTGATCGTGATGTTTTACGCACCGAACTGCGGCTAACGACCATGCTGTACGCGTGGCGTCAGAGCAGATCGTCTGCCGGCAACGCGCTATTTATTTTCTCGAAATTGACCAAGTACCTGCTTTATTTCTAGTGGCTGGGATCAATCGTAATATCCACCGTTTCCTCTCGAAATCGACATTTATCCAAATGCTTGAATTGCCGAGGACCCCTTCCCTGGGCCACTTGGAAACACCTAACCAATGTTAGATTTCTAACACAACTCGTATCGTCAGGGACCAGCGTTCTGTGTGCCCTCATCTGCGGCTCTCGCCCCTACTCCGGGGATAGTATTGCGAATATACCATGTAGAATCCGACGAGCGACGGGAGCTAGGATAAAGATCGCATGCGTTACCCAGCGTCGTTCTGACTGACAAGGCTCTTCGTCTGAAGATCGTCTATTTTTGCCCTGCTCCTCGTCGTAGGCCAAGGCCAGAGGGATGTCCGTCGGGGGGACGTCTATCATGTTTTTGTCCGAATCAGGTTTCGCATGAGCGTAGAACAGTCCTGCGATGAGTAGCCTGAAGAAACTAGGGAGTAGCTCGCGACGCGGCAGTCCTTTGCGACGTGGCTTTAAGTCCGACACGCTTCCGCTAGTTTGTTTGCTGCCGTTTGGTGCTACAAGAACGAGGCTAGTGTGAGAGGTATGGATACATTACAGCACAGGGGTTCTACGTGTTTTCGAAAAGAAACAGGATAGTAAAAGGAGGATCATCCATATTATACAAAAATTCAACATTTTCCAGTCCGGACCTCAACTGCAAAATCAAGAAATAATGTCTCCGGGTCGCACTGCCACTGTTCCTCTGACTTCCGTGAATACAGTGTGGAAGTAACACTTTCTAGCCCCAGCGACTCAAAAGCACTCAAACACGAAAAGGCCTGAGCAAAACGAAACCGCGCGAAACTCAGCCTGAGCTCGGGCAGGCGTTTTTATATTCACGGGTGTCGTGCACTGTCTTGGGACTGCTCTTGTGGTCACGTCGACGTCTTCTTTGCGGCTGAGACTTGAGATTGCCGAACATACAGCCTGCACAACGGCAGCATGGTCGGACAGTGTCGTGATAGATGTAGCACCTTTAGGCGAACTGATGTATGGCTGACAGCACTACCCAATACCGTTTGAGTACCCGTCATGTTTAGTAATAGTGTTGGCTGTCTAGGAAAAATGGGACTACGCAAAATATTGATTTGATGCCGGTCAGCCTGGGTGACATGACGGGGTTTCCCAACTACGAAACTACACCCCATACCGGTTTGAGTAGCATTCGTGGGTCTAAAACGTTTTGGCCTTTTAGGCCATGCGTGGGGTGACTGGTCTCGTCTTCGCCTTGGGCTCGGTGAGCTTGGGGTGACACAACCTAGGTGAGATGGTTCAAGGGAGACATCTTCAATGAGATAATGGGTTTTCAAAAAGTGTGAACCCCAATAAATGTTGGGTGCGTCGCTGCCGTAGCGCGCTCGCTCAGCGCAGCAACCTTCTTGCTCGAGACCTCGGGGGCGTGCCACAACCGTAGGGAGGACGCACAATCCAGGAAGATTTCCTAGACTGACGCCCGGATGGACTGCCGCGCTTATGGTTTCCGACGATCCTCTCGTCGCCTTTTTTATATTTCGAAGACGGGCAAGTCTAACTGCCACCACCGAACCATGTCGACTCGTACGACCCCTTTGCAGGCACCGTTCGAGGAAATTGGCATCATGAGGGTCGTCCGAGAAACGTTTGCTACGGATGAGGAGGTTGGGCATCTCCGAGACCGATACGGAGCAGATCTGGTGCAGCTGGTGGGCTCCTTCGAAGATGCCTGTGGCGGGAGGTGATTCAGGCACTTAATGCCCGACACCCTCCTTTTTCACACCCACACATTTAAGGCCGGATCGTGCCGAAGGATGTCTTTCCATTGCCCGTTAACTAGCTGTATTAACCGTCGATGATCTGATCTGAAACGCTGTTCCTGTTTCTCCCCCCCGTTGGCGAGGATCGGTATGCAAATCCAGTCCGAATCATGCGAGGTTATCATGGACCACCACCGATATCGAACTGTACTCGTTTGTCCTGGTGCGTGTGACGCAGGAGAAGCTACTGGTCGAATTTCGTGTGGATGACGATACTGTAGGGGCCGTTCACCTACGTTTGCCTCCGGGGGCTCCTCGCTTAAGGAGGTCTCTGCCCCGCCCAAACCTGACCTTGAGAGAAAATAAAAGTACGCACCGATGACGGTGGCCTCGGTGCTCACAACGAACGACCTAAAACAAAAACAATATCAATGTTTTTTGCACGATATTTGGTAGTTCCGGGCTTGAGGATGGAGCCACGGCAGCCAGAAAAAAGTCGTAAAAACAAACTATCTCTCTATTGTAGAACGTATCGGGCGCCGGCCGCTCGTTTCCAGTTCCCTGGTATGTCTGACTGTACAAGCAGGATCAGTCGCAAACCGCAAAGTTCAGAGCGCATACTCCGGCAGACAGCATTGCGGGTGGCTTACTCGTCAGGAAATCCCGATACCGACGTCGTTGCATAAGTTTTCGAACGAGTCTGACAGGTTTCCTGGTTTTTGGTGCTCCTCCTGATACCAATGCCCGAACCGCGGGAGACCACATCACGGGACGCGTGTTGGCAGGGAAATTCTGACCGATGTGGCGGCATATAGGTGTTGATGACAGACGGGGGGCTACGATGGACGTAGCACGTTGTGGTCAACATATTCATCACTGATGGTGCTTCTCAACGGACAACACTGCCCAACATCGTTTCGTTTTTCAATCTTGCTTGTTAAGTCTAACCCATCGGATTGCGGGTCAGCTTACGCGTTACATATTTTTTAACCGCTGGCCGGTTCTGGGTGATGCAAAGATCTCATCAAGTGGGGAGCGTTGTGAAATGTTGCAGGCGCACCCCTGCTCTGGTATCAACAGCATGCCTCGATTGATTCAACAGCTTTCCCGCGGCCCTGCTCTCGCTCCCCGCCGCCTGCCCCCTTTGGTCGTTCGACTTGTTGGACAGTTTCCTCATCGCTGATGAGCTCTCTCCGTTCTCGGTGGTGAAGTCGACGTGTCTCGACGATAACCTGCACAACCGCTTTTTCGGCTTCAGCCTGGGAGGTGACACGGTACGGACAAACAGCGGGAGCGCGTACTCGCAGGGCTTGAACTCCTGCACCAGCGCCAATCCGTGAGTGTCTCACACATATCGCTTATTGTCGTTGTTGACGGACGCACGCCGGTATTGGGGACGGGGGAATGGGGGGGGGGATATTAGAAGTTTTAACGCAGAGCAACTGTGGAAAATACGGAGATGTGACACCAGTCTGGGCGAGAGCAAACCGCATGTGACCATGGGGTGTCAGTTCTTTAGTAGGTTGTTGCTCAAATCGGGTCGGTTGCACATGGTGTTCCCTTACGCAGTACCCCCCCACCTTGCCAAGATCATATCTACTGTAGTACATTTCATCCGCCTGTGACCGGTTTGGGCCCGTCGACAACGGAAGCAAGCGTGACACAACCACTTGGAGACGGTGTAGGCGAGATATGGTTTACTCGTGTCCTCCGCTTGCGCATGCAATCCGCAGTTCCAAATCGCCGAACCCGTCCTAAAGTCAGCCGTTAATCGTGAAGATGCATACTTGATCGTGAGTTGCAGCATCATGAAGCCAACAGCGAAACCGCTTTGGCGACCTGAGGTGTAAACAAACCTACGTTTGATTCGGGGCATAACGCTATCTGTAACGTCACAGTTACATTTAATTTCGAGTCTACTGTACGCACTCCCTTTGGGTTTCCCCTTTGTCGGTTCGGTTCGCTGTTTCACAGTTTCACATTTTTTTTTGGGCGCTGTTCCTTCAATGAACTATTACGGGGGACCATAGTTAATAGGACCTATGGTATACATAAAAACCTACATATTTAGCCATTTTTACTAACAACATTTGGTCCTATTAACTATGGTCCCCCGTAATAGTCTTTTTCAGGGCTGCTTTGTTAGGCCTGTGCTAAACCAATGTGGCAATTCTTGTGACCAAGGACCGGATCATGGCGATGGGTAGATGTGACAGCCTCTACGAAAAATATATTGAACTCGTTTTTCGAACGCTCTGGTCAGGACTATTCGCCCATATCTAGTCGACCATTGTATCTCGCTCTCTTTATATATGTCTCTCCACCCCCGTTGCTCCGTCGCTCTCAGTCCGCATCGTTTTCTCTCTTTAGCTCGCACACCCGATGATCTCCCTTCATTTATCTACCTCCCTCTCGCTCTTGTTCCCTCGTTCTCTCGACTACCATATTATTCCCGCATGGGCGTGACCTTGTGCCGCTCTGTCAGATTTCGGACGATATTGACCTTCCCGTGTTCGAGTTCAGCGCCCACCATCAACTACTTTTCCAACCCTGACGTTACCTATTTCGGGACACCGACCGGTACGCCCGCCAGGGATAACGCGCGAGCCATAGAGTCGTACAAGGTGAGTCGAAGTCGCACTAAGAAGCTCGAAGCATGTCTGGCACTACCACGACCGTCGTCTAAAGATACATACAGGGCTGACGTTGTGGCCGTCGGAGCCATTTTGTGCTCGGGCTGCTCGTTGGATATGCGTGAGTCTCAGATCGCGAGATCGTCTACGCCTGTGTTTGCGTCTGCGTCTGTATATGAGAACAGGGGCTGGTCTGGGATTGCTTGATCGGTCTCGGGATAGTCCATTGGGTAACATATTAGTCGATTTTGCGTAAGAAAGCGGGAGGAGGGATCTCGGGGGATGGATCAAAGTCGTGTGAGTGTGGGATGGTTTCGCGCAATACAGCAAGTAGTACCGTTTGTTTACGAACTGTTAAAAAAGTACGCATAGAATGAAAATTGTTGCGTGCCTCACTTGATTTAACGTGTCGTTCATAGCACCGTACCCTGCACACTCTCTTCCTGGAAACAACACGGTCGGTTATCGCAATTACCGCGGTGTACAATGTTTCACGCGAGTACAGTAGACAACAGACACAAAGAGTGCGATAATACATCTGTACAATTGCATCACCAGAAGATGCGCCTGACGTGCGCGTGTTCTGCGAATACAAAGTACCTAGGCCTAGATTTCCTATGGCATGTGCGCACAGTCATCGAGGACTCCCGTCGGGTGTTGGCCTGGAGGACGAACAAATAGCGAAACTGAACGGGCGTGTGAAGACAATCGAAGGGTAACCGATGCCTACCTTTATTAAAACAGCTGGCGATTAGTCATGAAATATAATTTGTATACACCTGGTGTTCTGTTTCAGCGGGGGCCACCACTTTGCCAGCTACAAGAGCAGGTACTACTCTTGCCATTCCGCCTTTATTTCCCCTTTCGACAATGTTGGCGGTGTACGTACTGTAGTGCAAAAAGCCTATCGTCTCGTAAAAGGAACAGAGGATACAAACTATACCGAGTACTGCAGTGGTCGAATCTTGTCCAATTTTGGAACACACAGAACGAGAGGATGGATCGTGGGCCACCTGAACGATTCCACGTCACCTGCGGACAGCTGCAGCTCCTCCCAAACAACCACAGCCCGCACAAGTGAGAGCCGAACAATGCCGGTCGTGCATGAGGCCGTGACGGCTGTTCTTTTAACGGCAGCATGTCTCCATTAACTGCTGCCGTATTGTTTACGAGCCACGTCATACGGAAAGTGAAAGGAAAAACACCACCGATTTTCTACCAGTTGCTGCAGCAGGGAATCTGGTCACGTTCTATGTCGGAGGCTGTGGAAGATTGCTGTACACGCTACTGATGGCAGTGAAAGAGTAGTAGAAACAAAAACAACGGAACAATAGTTTGGGACGCGTCACACCATGCCGGCAGGCATAGCGGATAATATTTGGACCTTCCTACTACCTCTTCCGTACGAAAATACCACCAGCTACACAAACGAACGCCAATGTATGTATATTGCTTTAAGTATATTTTTTCATTTTTATGTACGGCGTCCCTGGTGGCTTGGTAGGTGGTCCGCGTGCCTGTCAAGATCAATTTCGTGGGTTCAAGTCTCACCGAGTGCATGCTCGTAGGGGCTTTTTCTTGCATAAAAAACAATGATTAGCGGAAAGCGCGATAGCGTGAGTTAGCTGTATTCGATGAAATCGACGAGCAGTGGGAACGCTCAATCATATGCGCCAAGAAAAATGAAGGCACGTACCAGGGGGGAGAAGGGAGGACACCTATGACCACGGCTTGTCCAGAAAATCGCCAAGGTTAAAACCTCCTACGAGCTAGGCTGGACAGTGAAAGTGATGTTGAAAAAAAAAAACAAAAAAAAAACAAACAAACAAGCAAACAGATATACGTATTCTTCAGAGACACTGGCCCCGGTTGTATCATCGAAACTATCGTTTCAAAACGGCAAGAGAACACCTCCGCCCCCCTTAGTAAAAATACGCATGTATATGTTGTGCCCGCTTCTCAGAGGAACCTAACGGCGTGCTCCCCTGCTCCCGGTGCGCAGGTGCAAGTTTCGAACTACAGGGACTCGGTTCCCACGCCAACTCCGTCGCCTACTTCGCCACCTACTCCGTCGCCTACAGCAGTTCCCGATGCGTATCTGCATGTAGGGTGTTATGGAGACAGCTCCCGTCACCGTGTCCTGTCTGGAGTCTCCGTCAAGAGGGACCCGGTGATGACAACCAAGGTGTGTTCTACTGTATCTGTGTCCGAAGTAGGCTGGAAAAGGTAAAGGGGTTTATGAGAAGTTGTTGGTTTATGCGTGTGGTCCGGTTTGCACCGGGTTTAGGCTTCCTCTGATAGTACCACACGCAAGTAAGCACGTGGTCTAGCAACACATGTTTCTTTGTCAAACGCAACCAAGTTGCGAGGGCGGCTGAGTTGGCGGTCTCCTGGCGCCTAAAGACAATCGTCGGTTGCGTGTCGAGATAGGATTAGCGAAATCAACCCACAGGGGTCCGTGTCGTCAGATGACACATGCCGCGCCCCACAGAAACAATAGTCGGACATCTAAACCCGGAACTCCGCAAAATGCTTCTGGTTTGTTTGTTTTTCCCCCAAACAAAGTCGTCGCCCTTGTGGTTTTCTACTTTTTCTAGTCGTAACTCAGATCCGGGGCAGCATGGCGCCCCCCCCTCACCCCTCCCCACACACGGTTCATGTACTTCCATTTTCAGTGTCAAAATTACTTCAGCCCTTTTCCACCCTTGCCGAAAAGCGTCGAATTACCGCACGCAATCGTAAGAAAAATCTACCGCATTAGTTAACGCACAAACAACTACCTGTACCTTCAGTAGGTTTGCGAGGTAAGCTTCGGCCAAGTCGCCGCCATAAGTGCCTACAGAAGTCGCGCTTTGCGAGAAAAAAGTATTAATCGGGACTCCCGTAAAGGGCGAGGGCTTCGACCGAGCAATACAGCCGCCTTTTTTCTGAACCTGCGCGCAAGCCAGGGTCTTCTCCTTAGCGTTTGTGTTCTGTGAAACCGGAAACGTGAAAACCTGACCGAGGCGTGTATACCGTATTCCACGAGCAAACGCACACCGCGGAGACTAGATTATGACCTTCGACAATAGGATCCGTGTGTGCTGCGGTGAGGTGTTGGTGCTGTCTAGCCAACCGCCAGTGATAACCCACACCACATGCACGGGAGACCCGCCATTCAGCGGATGTGGAAGCGGGGTGAGGGGGGATGTACTTGCCATCATTCAATGCCATATCTCGTATGACCATAGACCCTCGGCATCTCCACGTTGCCGGGACGGATCACGTCGGGTTTCCAACCCCCAGCGAGACATTGCTTGCACCACCAAGCGCGTAGCGCCGTGAGGTGTTGGGCGAGTCGCACGACGGGTGACCTGCACTCTACAAAGAACGGCTTGAGAAGGCGAGCTTCTTGCATGTGGATGACCGTGTCAAGGATGTGGTGTATTTTCTGTTGTGGCCACTTCCAGCGACAGTAGCGGGTTTACTATATAACTTCCTTTTAGGTGCCCTACCACATACACACTACGAGATATGAGAATCCCCTTTGCGCGGGGTTGAGTTTTTCCCCGCACAAAAATGATCTGACTCGGCCCCCAAACCGTGGTAACCGTAAAACAAAAGCGGTAACCTGGCTGTCGAACTGACCCAGCGAGAGGCATGTTTCACAACGTAGTCAACCAACGCCAACCCGACCTAAATTAATACCAGGTACCTGGTATATATTGTGGAAGGGGGGGAAGGGTGATAACGAGGGGGTCTGCTGACGGCACTAACGATTGCTACGGAGCTTTTGTATTCCTCGGCCAGTATCCGGATGACGTAAAACCAAGAAGATGCGACAACAACGGGATCGAAAGCAACAACGGGGGTCACGCCCGGGCAAGGGTGTGTGCTCTAACAAGGGGTACTCTAACATTTGAGAGACGTTTAGGATTGAGCCGAGCCCGCTTGCGTTTCCCATTTCCAGGCGAAACTGCCCGTGGTGATGAGGCCCACGCCTGAAACCTAAGATGGCAGGAACGGTCCACCCCTTGTTTGGAATGCTGCAGGATAGGTTGCCGATACAGGGCATGAAGTAGCTGTTACACTGGGGCGAACTCCTCGTTTCGAATTATTTGCTTGGTTAGCATAACAGGCGTCGGAACAGGGGTTGGGCGCAGCGCAACGCGAGTTGTCGCCGCAATTCAACACGAGTTCTCGCGAAGCGAAACCTATTTCGCCGCAAACCCGGTTGGGTATGGAGAAGTACAATTGAGGTACCTTGTTGGTTTCGGCGTGGTCGAAAGAGTTCACGTGTCCAAACACAATCGCTCAAGCGGTGTTTCGGGCGTATCTTATTGCTATGGTCGCTTTTTTTTGCCTCCGGCGACGAAACGCCTGTGGCGCGCAAGGGCAGCATACTTACCGCATCAAGTTGCGCTCCCAGGAACAGGCGACAGAGCCCTAAATGCCGTATGCACTCGTCACAGGTACCAACATGGGAATTCGATTTGATGTCAAAACTACCTAGGATTGCACCTCATAAGCTCTTGCCGTTCTCAACCTCAAACAGCTAATTTAATCACATCAAAACACTGTCTCTAGCCGACGCCCCGCGAGCAACAACACACTGTAGAATCGTACACTGGTTTGTTCCCGTGATAACCCTACATTGGCACGCGAGAACTTGTCGGTGATTGTGAAAATACCTGGTACCAGCGCCGTTGGTTGAGGCTTAGGACGCAGTAGAAGGAGCAGCAGGAGCTGTGGGTGAATGGCATGCACCAAGTTGGTGTGACAAGTTGTCGAGTTTGATGCTGTGTTCCAACGCACCTCCGTAGGAGGTGTATTATTGAACGCACCCGCGGTGCTAAAGTGACGATCGAAAATGGATCGAACCATCTACCACAGGGTCTAGGCATGTCGGGGGGTATGCCATCTACAGGGGTGGTTCTTTCTTACGTCTTTTGAGGTACGCATAGGCGCCATTTTCTGCATTTCAACCCCCCTGTTCCTGAGGCATGCTAGTGGGTGGAATGCGCTAGGTATTTATCGCAAACAGGGTCTGTCAACATAACTAGCTAGGCGGTCAACCTCTTGACGAGCACGGCTAGCGCCGACTATTGACACCGAACCTCGCCATTGTTCGCGATTCAACGCTTCTGCAAGTTTCCCATCTCCGTCACCCGCTGTCCCGCTGTTCTGGCGTCCTTTCAGAGGTGCGCTGGCATATGCGAGGGCTCCGCCTACTTCGGCACCGAGTTCAGCAATGAGGTACGACCACTATGATGGCAACCACATACACATCGAATACGCACAGGTGGCCCGCGTCGCCGAGTATTCCGCACCCAACTGTTACCTCCGAGCTGTCTTGATGTGAGCACTATGCGTTCGTCCTATCCATGCATGGGATATTAATATGGTGCGTATAATACGTCGCGAGAGCTTGCGTGATTGGCATGTAGAGATGACGCGTGGAGAGACAGACGCTCCGCGCGCCTTTTCTGTACTTACTTGCTCACGTGTTGCATGCAGAAGGAGAATATATTTCGTGTTCATACATGCAAGTTCTCCTTTTCGCCTGCATACCATCCTACCAACGTCGTTCGAAGCCTGAGGAGTGAACCGGTTTCCCTCGAATTTCCCGGCAGCCCCGAAGGCTTGTCATCGATCGACGACTGTACGAGTTACAGACGTGAGAAGATTTTTTTGAAGAAAAACATCCGCCCCCGCTTCTCACCCTCACCCCCCCACCCCCCCCCTCCCCTCCCCCCACAAATGATTCGACCCACTTAACCCCAACGCTCGGCCTGTCCCTGTCGAGAAGTGCTTCTGTGGACCACAAGCAGACGATCCCACGTCGATGGGGGAAAGAACGTGCGACCACCCATGTGCCGGCGACGACAGCCAGACATGCGGGGGCTACAACGCCATTAGCCTGTACGAGTACGCCACCACTGAAATAATACGTTACAGGGAATTGGGATGTTTCGTCGACAACAAGCACGACCGTGTGTTCTCGGGGATCTCCAAGAAAGGCGACCCCGCCATGACAACAGAGGTGAGCGCTCGAGACAGCCGTGTTATTGGTCCAAATATGCGGCCGAGAGGCGGAATAGTTCGAAACGAGCTACCTTTTGAATGGGTGTTACTCTGTACGCTATTCTACAACATCTCCCTTGTTCCGCTATGTTTTTGTTTTGGAGCGAAGTTGGAATATTTCGTTGCGCCCGCTGTTCGTTAGCGTACGGTATAATAGGCGACCGCGGCAATATTGGCGCTGGCTGTCGCCATGGGACTGCAAGAGATGTAAACACGCTGAATTAGTGGGTTATGGGGAGCAATCACAGACGACAACTACGGTATTGACACCACGTTTCATCAGGCCAAACCTGTCGGAAGTGTGTATCTCGCATGAGCTTCACATTGCTCATCCTGCCGCTCTGCATGCATCCACATATGTATAATTTTGGGGTAGACGCCACGCCGCCAACGCGCCTTTCGATATCCCCGACATTAATCTTCAATCTCTCTTAACACATGTACCATAGCGCCAAGTTCCGCAACGAAACAAGCTGTAACGGCCTGACTAGGCCCCAAACCTGAACACACACATTCCTGTGCACATATCCCGTAGTATGTCAGCCAATGAAACGCGCCCAGACAGTGATACCCCCGCGTATTATGTCAATCACGTACCGGAGCCAACGCCATTCTCGATATCATCGATTTTTTTTGCGGGTGGCTTACAGGTGTGCGGGGCAATCTGTCAAAGCGCACCCTTCTTCGGAACGGAGTACGGCGACGAGGTAAGCTCCTGTATTTTCGCTGCGAGTCAGAGATTGCACAGTAGTCGCGTTTCCCAACTCTTTCAGACGGTTTGAAGAAGACAACTAAGTAACCGTCAAAGTCATCCACTGTGGACGTAACAAATTAGGGATACTGCGGGCGTTCTTTACGCCTGGAGTAACAGCATGGCACCTTGCGGCGGCGATCGTGCGGAACGCGTGGTTTCGCTAGCGCCAGACCGAAATAATTTGTTCCGATGTCGCGACTTTTCACAGACGCAAGCGCATCGGACACTGCGTTGCTGTCATCCACTTGCGAGGGCGTTACTACTTTGTATGGGAGGTGGCGACAGCTTTGTTGCAAGAGATTACGGCTTCTCGAGCACATGTGATTAAACCGCCGCCCTGACTCCAACCTAACTAGTTGCGCCCTATTAGTCTCGACGTCGGAACCATCGCATGTAGTGGTCAGACAGACGCAAAGCCCTGTGACTAAGAATTTTCCACCAACGAAGCTAAGGGCACGTTCCGATTTCCGTTGGGATTTCGTGTAGAGATGTATCTCCAAAATTGATGCCGATGCCGGCGCACTTCCCTGCCCCCTCTCTCTCTCGCAGTGTTTCTGCGCCTCTGATGACGAGCTTGGCATGGATGGCGGCAGGACTACCTGCGATTTCCCGTGCGCCGGAGATTCGTCGCAGATTTGCGGTGGCCGCAACGCCATCCTCATCTATCAGAACGACGATCCTGTGATGCCCTCGACCCCGACATACTTGGGCTGCTGGGGAGACTCCCGCAACGGCCGCATCATGCAGCACAAACTGTCGGACGACGCGATGACCAACGACGTGAGCACGCCCGTTTCTCAGATGTATATTTATCAACGTATATATGGAAGGTCAGGACGTACGTTGCTCCCAATTTTTCCACTAAAGTCACGCCGTAGCAAACACAAACACGAGGTGTACGATTGAGTATTCTCCACCGATCGTATTGCCGATTCGACTTCTTCCATTTCTTGACAGGTCTGCAGGGGTTGCAGAGAGGTTAGAAATTTCGTTGACCTGTTGTAACCGAGTTCTCCCGTAGCACCCCCCCACACACCCTGCCACGAGAACATCTCCGAAGAACAGTGGTTTTGTTCTGTAAAGGCCTTAAGACTAGGGCATAGAAACCACGTGGATATGTAAACCCCACCGAGATAACGTTCCACGCCGGTTTTCCCTCGCCCTCTTCGGTTCGTTGACGACTTCCGGATCAACAGCTGTGCGAGGAACACTGCGCTGGCTTCCCCGTCTACGGAACCCAGTTTGCTGTAGAGGTGAGCCCTCTCGTGCCGAGACGTCGATCGAACATCTCAGAACTAATCCCATGACCCGTTCTAACAGTATCACGTCGGATTTCATGCCCGCATCTCGAAGGGCCCGCAGATGTCGTCGTCAGCAGCGTCTCCCGCGTCCTGCTCGGGCATTTTTTATCGGAAGTGTCGACTGGGCGTGGATGGTTTGCACCTTTTCTGTGTGTGCACACCATCTCTACATCCTAAGGGGCCTGTTTTATTTTCGCCGGGAAGCGCGATACAAAAAGGACGAGCATTCCCGGCCAATGTGCTGGTCTATGCCTGACGGGGGAACCATTCGCTGAGGATTCACGAAAAATTGTTGGAATACAGACCGAGTTTCGAGGTATTCTTTCGTGGTACACCTCGGCCGCGAGATGTTGTTTTCGCGTCCGGCCTAGGGCTTCAGTTTGTGCCGTCGACGGTGTTTCGCAAAGGTATCGACAACCTCTTCAAGTGGGGACGCTCCTGAAACAAACAATTGGCGCAACCCTCCACCATAGCACGCGTACATCGGCCCTTTTCAAACGGCGGGTTCGCCCTCGTTCTATTCCCGGCTCTCGTCAATCATTTTATAACTGGACGCGGCTGCGTACTATCTGTCTGCTCACAAGCGTACGTCAGCCCTTCCTCCCGGTTCATTCCCTCATCGTCAACGAGAGAAGTTCATAGTGCCGAATGGGATACCAACAATCTGGACGAATGTATGCCGGCCGGCAATCGTTCGGCGACTTATCTGGAATGTCGCTGGGAAAGAACGAAAACATTTTGTCCTGAACTTTTATTTTGGGCAGATTTTGTATCCCGTGTTTCTGGTTTCGTCGCGCGTTCCCCCGGTGACCTCGGCTTTCGTTTCGAGAGCACGCTGATGCCAACAATAGTTCGGTCTCGCTTCGCCACTGATTTCATTTTGATTATTGCCAGCTTGAGCCTTTTGTCGTCCCCTGAAATGACGTGTTTTGTCAAGAATGTCCGAGCCTCTGTTTCTTACAAGTACACCTATATCCTTAACAAAGAATTAGATGCAGAACACGCGCACACGGCTTGTCTTACAATTGTTAAACTCAAGAAAAATGGGAGATAGACAAGACGTACTGCGCGGCTTGCAGCGTTGAGTATCAATTATTTAACCAGTCGAACTTGCAGCGGGCGTATCTCATGATGTTATAAAACCTGCCCCCCGTACTTACTGAATAAGGCCCTGCACCGAGTACTACGCGAGGCTGAAGATAACGCCCTTCACTGCTCTATCCAACGTTGCGCCGCGTGTTCCGGCTTTTTCACCTCGACAGTGCTGGTGCGGCGAAAAAACTACGATCTTCGGCGCGTATGGAAGGTCCACGGCATGCACCATGGAGTGCGCCGGAGATGCTGACCAAACCTGTGGCGGATATGATGCCATGGATGTATGGGAGCGCTAAATCAAACCCGCCAAAACTGTGCGCGTTCATCCTTGTACACGAGAGTCGGAGGTCGCTCGCTTTGTAGAACGACGCTGGCATTGAACTTCACTTGTGGTCTGCCGTGGCTCGGACCTAGGGCACATCGCAAACTCGAAGTTAGTTCCGAAAAAAACCTCGTACAACCAAGCGCCACCACGGTCCGAGGCGTGTCCATGACCGGTATTTTTTGGGGATTATGATTTAGCCGCTACCTTTGACCCCTTCTTGGGTGTCCAACGGCATGGATCCCTACACAATGGTGTATCTCTCACGAATAGGTAGTATAATTGTCGATGTTAGTGGCTAGTGGCGGTAGTAGAAGCACACAACCCACCATGCGTATTGAGTATCTCTCCCTCGCAGAATGTAAAAATAGTATGTAGCGAAATATGCTCTTATCGTGTCGCCAGCCTGTCTTCGACAACGTCCCGTGAACGCATACAATATCCTGATTTACAAAGTAGAGCTTTATATGGAGGTTGGCGGAGTGCCACTCGTCTGAGGGGGCGTTGTATATGGACCCACGTCGAGCTGTGCGTATGTGGATTATGACTACGTCGTAATTTTTTTCATCGTGGCTGACAGTGGTTGTTGTCGATATTCCGTAGAACGCTTGGTGTCTGCAAAAACGCCGACCGTGGTATGTCAATGCCGCGTTCGTTGCAGCACACGTAGGACACTAGATAGCTGTTCCAGCTTTGTCGAGCGCGGGGTGGCGTCATCGTCCACCTGTTGCGCTTGCTCAATCTTTCAACGATATGCACGACGTGGTAGCCCACGTTTTTTGCGCGTGTATATTTAGTTGTGCACATTGGGCGCATTCGCGTCATAGATTGGCATCAGGTATACGGGCATAAAGGTAGGAGAGGGGAGACGGGGGAGGTCAGGCCACGCAATCCATGCACTTGATGTCAACGCGCGACTGTCTGTGCCAAATTTCTCGGACTCTAGGGGACGTTCGAGCTTTTAGCAGGGGCAGGGGTGCGGATGCTACAGTAGTGTTACTGGTATTTTCTACCCCCGTGGTCTAGCTGTACTGTACCGGTAAATGTGTTCACGTAATGGAATCAACGGGAGCGCACAGGTGCCTGCTGGTGCCGTGCCGCATTCGAGCGAATGCTCAACTGCCAGGAACAGGCATGTAGATAGTTTTTCGAGTACACCATGCAGCACAGCTAGCCAGTGCCCGCGGTCCGGACGATGCCGTCGAGGTCAAAGAAACAGTCACCGGAGTGTGGCTAGCTTCGTTTCGTGTTATTTTTCCCAGGAGGAAGATTTATGATGCACAGAGGAGCAGAGCGCCTTTCACGCAGGTTTCTAAATGATGTCAAACTCCTACTACTGCTAATAGAGTGGTGCCACGGTAGGGCGTTGGCTTTGAAGTCTTTTATCGTAGGGCGGATGAGTCGGCTGATGGACCACCGTTTTGTTCGCCAGCCACAAGTCCTGAGCCTCCTCCGCCCCTCCGAGACATGCACCGGCATGTGATTCGTTGCCACTCTTCGACAAAAAAGCATGTACTGCGTCGTTTCGTCCCGGTTTTGGCCCGAGTGGCGTACCCGCGATGAATCCTATTACGGGGGGCCATAGTTAACAGGACCAAATATTGTTAGTAAAAATGGTTACATATATAGGTTTTTATGTACCCCATAGGTCCTGTTAACTAGGGTCCCCCGTAATAGTGGAAATGGGGACATCCTCTCTACTTTACCGTAGCACCAGCCGTTTTGAATATATATATTTTTTTTAATGTGGTGAATTGCCTCCAGTTTTTTATTTGTGAACTGCGAGAGCGCACATGAACACATCGGTTCCAGAATCTGGTACCACTCCCATCGTGCTAAACAGGTGTTCAGATGCAGCACGTCGCTGATCGAGACGGATCGCGCGTCTTATGGCCACGGGAGAACTCTCAGCTCCCTGTTGCCGAGTGCCCTCGCACGTAGGACGTGTTTTAACCTACTCAAAAGCGTGGGGATTCATAGAGAGGGATTTGATCTACATATTAATACTTCTGAGGTTATGAAATAGTGATGCAAATGGAGATTGCAGGGCTGTTTATAGACCCTTCTTAGCCCTTTTTGGGCTGAAAAAGGTTTATCTACATGACGGGAACACAAATTCCCTGTCGCCGGTTTTGGGTACGTCAGCGTAATATTTTCACGATACCTGCCTGGAGACTGGTGCAATTACGGTTGAAAGTACTTGTTGTCGGTGACGTAGCCAGTCGTTGACACTCCCGCGCGTGATGTTTGACATGTTTTGCTGGTTTCCGGCTGTCTCGGCTACTGGCCTGCAACTTCGTGTTTACGAAACTACGCCGTGATTCACCGCGGGAAGCCTACGATTAGAGTCTGTTTGGGGGTATGGAATCGCCTGGTACACCCCACGGTCGTCCTTGAAGTTCGAGGGCTGCGTTCCTCACACGCAAACGTGTGTTGACTGTAGTTCGTCTTTCATCATCATTCAGCCGTTCAAAACCTGATTTTGCTTGCCTTCACCCGCCTCGTTCGCTTCCCCCCCGTCCAGCTGCTACTACCCCCTACGTAACCGCAAACCACGCCACCCCACGGATGATAATTTTTACCTCGTAAAACACTGCATTCTCCTGCCAGTATTTCCCCGGTGCTTCCAGAAGCAGCGCATATGGTACCGTCTGTTCGATCCGTACGACCCTTCCCCCCAACCCCACCCTCGGCAGCCACCTTTCACCCCGGCCGGCATCTATCTCCCAATTTGACCGTATATCCTCCATTGCATTCGACTACCACTATCCACAGTGCCTCTAGGTAGCTCTTTCCCTACCGCCTTCACACTAGAGTGGCTTCTATAGGAAACGGCAATCTCGCCCACTACTTGTGATGAGAGTTGGCAGCTAAAACATTCCCGTCCACAGTCGCCTTGATATCCCTGGACAACGCGCAGGATGGTGGACTGTACAGAACCAGCTCTTCGACCGTGCCCATTTCTCCCGGACATGCACTCCAACTAACCTCCATTCCCTTCGCAAGCCCTTCAGCCGCTGCCGCTGCCGCTGCCGCTGCTGCTGCTGCTGCTGCCTGCCGCGAGTAGCCATACTCCTGCTCTACAGCAGTAGTACCCAAACCGGGAGGGGAGACATTGGAGGGACATCGGACGAAGAACAGCAGTGGTGCAGGATGGGAGGGGAACTGGGACAGTAAGGGGCAGCATAAAATATCCGAGTACCAACGGGGGGGGTACAACGCGATGGGGGGGGTGGATCCGGGGGGGTAGGGATCCGTAGGTACACCCGACGATGGGAGACGGAGAGTGGGTGTTCCTATGAGGTACAGCGACAGGAAGTGGGGGTGGGGGAGGAGATAACATACAAACAGGGTGGCTATGTAACGGGGGGCGGGGCAGCAGAAGGGAGGAGGTGCAGCAGGGGGGGGTGGGGGGGGGGGGGGAAGCGGAAATAGTCTAGGTGATGGAGGGTCGACGCAGCAGAAAGAGGAAGGTGCAGCAGGATGGGGGGGTGATTGGGGGAAATATACCGATAGGGACAGGGGGGGGGGTAGTGGGGAGGGGAGATAGAATCAAGGGCCGGAACGAGGGCGAGACTGATACGGGTCAGGCATTTAACAGACAAATCGGAAAAATGGAAACGAAGCCTAAAATGAGAACCAAGCCGTATCTCCAGAACCATGTGGTGTATCAGATAACCAAAATGATCCTGCGAAACCCCTTGGCCAGCCCTGTGAGAGGAGCTCGTCAGAACGGTCATGCTCCATCTCGTGCCTTCGGGTGGGCGCAAAAAGCGATATACGCTGGCTCTATTGTGATTTCTCTAGATGCTGGCTACCGCGGCGATGCCGAGGACTTCCAGCCTGAGCGACAGCTCATTCGAAGGCTGCTGTACAGCCCCACAGAACTGTCAACGTTTTTCTTGGAGTTGTACACAATTGGTTTGCTTTCTAAAAAAAAACGTCCGTTATCATTTTTTGTTTCGTTCTCATTTTTCCGATTTGTCTGTCAACTTTTCCTGAGGTCAATGTTTGGGTGAGATAACGAGCTCCTAAGGGGTGGTTTGGAGAACTGCGGGGTATGATAGGGGGGGATACCAGAGGGTGGCGGGGAGCATCAAGGGGAAGAAGAGTAATCACCCCATCACAGCATGGGCATCGTCCAGGGCGGACAACACGCTGCCACCGTACACGAACGGGAAATCCATTTCAGCAATCCGTGGGAACGAGTTCAAGATGGAAGGAGACGGGGCGGAGCACCTGGAATCATTTTCGGGGATGGATCTGCTAGAAGACGCGAGGGCGGAGCAGTCAGGGGGGTGGGTGGGTACCTATAACGGACAGAGTGGAGGCGCTGTTTGAGGCAGTGCTATTCCTGGCAACATATATTGTGGACAAGACAACATTTATGGGCAGAGTTGCGAGGGTGCGATCAGGGGAGTTGGGGATATATCTGCAGTTAGTTGGCGGCGAAGGAGAAAACCCTTTAGGACTTAGGGATGAGACAAAAGGGTGTATGGTTCCAGAGATTGGTATTTTTGTGGGATTTTGTTTTTTAATCGGGATGGGAGCACGCAGGTGCAGAAGGCTGTTTTTCGTGGAGAGAGAGGAAGACGACGAGAAGGAGAGGGCAGACAGGAGTATAGAGGCAAGCAACAAAAAAGAGCAGACAGCAGTGGGTGAGCATCAGGTTCAAACTCCCTCCCATCCGCCTGGAACTTTCACGAACGGAGGGGCTAAAGGAGGGGGGGGAGTGAACGCTGATTGTGGGCGAGTGTAGCTTGGGAGGTGTGTCAGTGGCGTTTGTTCTGTTTTTGTGGGAAGAGGCATGTGTGGAGCGGGGTGCAGGGGCCGGTGGCGGGGGTTTGGACATAGTTTTGCTCTTCTTCGTGTAATTCAAATCGGGGAAATCATCCAACTCGACTTGGCATGTTCCTAAAACCGAAGCAAGCCACGCAAACTTGAGCCGTGTCGTCGACTGATTAACCGGTGAGATCCACCATTCCCGAGAAACAGGACCACCGGAGCAGCCCCAGCGCGAGGTCTGACAGTCCCTAGCACAGAGCAGACCATCGGCGGCGCCTCAACAATTTGCAAGGCCATCGCAAAACCTGTTTTTCATCCCTCTTTGCCTCGCGAAACACACAAGCACCTACCAGGTCACGACTTCGCTCAGAAAATCGATCGCTGTATCCCCGTCGCTGCTGCCTGCGTGGGGCTTCGGGGCTGCGCCAGGCACCCGAGACATCCCAAAAGCGACAGCCTCTTCAGCGGTGCCGGCAGAAACAACCGCCCGCTGCCCGCGGCGCCCCAGGGAGGACGCGGGCCATCGCTCGCCTCGTTGGTTGCCCTCTGGTGTTTGTTGACGCTTGTGCGAAACTCGGTCAGCCTCACGGAGTCTGATGTTTCGAATGGAGGACGCTCTGATGTTTCCCCGCGGCCTCCCCGCCTCTTGCTCACACGAACTCCCTCTCTCCGGCCATAGGGGGCCCTGGCTACTGGACGGGGGGAACACATTGTTGTTGCTTTTGCGCGGGGGAGGGACACGGTGGGTTGAAAACTCCTGCGGATAGCCCCAGTTGGGGACGGGCCCTTGCCCACGGTCCTGTGGCGTGCGAGCTCCCCTTCTCGGTGATAGCATGTGACCTACTCCGCGCCCTCCCCTCCCCGATGACGTACGAACGCCCGGCGAGAAATTCACTGTACGTGCTGGTATGGCACTACCTCCCACGTGTTGTGCACATACCGTTACCAGTTACCAGGCCCTTCACCTGACGGTGCCATGTCCACTACGCCGCCGGCCGCTCCTTGCCCCTGGCCTGCTCCGGGCCCTGGTAGTCCCGAAGTGCCCCCTGCCTCGAAGGTCCCCTCCTCCTCCTCCTCCTCCTCCTCCTCTCCCTCCTCTTCCTCCTCCTCCTCCTCCTCCTCCTCCTCCTCCTCCTCCTCCTCCTCCTCCTCCTCCTCCTCCTCCTCCTCCTCCTCCTCCTCCTCCTCCTCCTCCTCCTCCTCCTCCTCCTCCTCCTCCTCCCCCTCCTCCTCCTCCTCCTTCAGGTGGTGGTTGATATTTGGAAGGTTTCCGAGACGTACCATCCTGCCTCCAAAATAAAAACAAGCCAAAATAAGAACATAAAAATAAAGAGAACCAAACCCGAACCCCCCCAAAAACAAACGATGCCTGATGGATCTACGCCGCTCCCTGCTCGGCGTCTGACTCTCCCCGCTGCTCGTGCTGGGTTTCGCCTCATATCTATCGACTCTGATTATCTCGCTGCTCCCGCTGCTTTCCTCTCTTCATTTTGCGATGCGTTCATGCTACGAGTGTCCTCTTTGTCTTTCTAGTGGTACCCCCGTACAAAACATCCCGTTGCCATGGTTTCGTGTGAAATCCCCCACCTTCGATCTCTACTGTTTTTTTTTTATCTTTCTACCCGTTGCCGTTGCTCACGTGTCACGGGACAATATCACTGCTGACGACATATCTGCTGGCAAATAGTCCGAGAATATGGGTGACCACAGTCGTACAGTAAGATACGGATACCCATGACCTCGGCGGATGGGGGGATCTCCGCGGGGCAATACGCATGCGACGGTCTGGTCGATAACCTCCATGGAACCCACATCATAGCTTTAATATTTTGATTCCCCTTTTTGCCCTCTCCCTAGTAAAATATTCTAGATTATTTTGATTTTTGTCTGTCTAAAATTAGCACCAGGTATCCTTTTGTAATTCGATACCCGTCTTGTGGTAGCGTATACCTGGTACTCATCACCAAGTAGTATACTAATAAAACGTGTAGACGGTCTATTTCCAGTACTGAACTATCCATTTAAAAAAACTCAAGAAGATACACTGTTGTATTCCCAGAAACTTATGCATCTACAACATGGAGAACTCTAAAAAAAGGGTTACAGGATCGTGTAGTAATTTACTGCTCGATCTTACATGTATACCTATTGTCGATACTTTACAACAAGTCTTGTTGTACGTACTACTGACTGCTGTGTACCAGTAGTAGACTACTGTATGCCACCGCTGCTTCCGCTGCCGCTGCTGCCGCCCCTGCTGCTGCTGCTGCTGCTTGCCGCGGGTATAGCCATACTCCTGCTGTACAACAGTTGTTGTTGTTGTTGTTGTTGTTGTTGTTGTTCTCACATTAACTCACAATACAATGCAGTCCGTGGTCGCAGGACAGGCAGTAAGTACCCATAACTTATGTGTGCTGGTGCTCCTCTGTCACTGCATACCTGGTGGTGCATTCTTCGTAAGAAAAATAGAAACACGACGTCGAGGCACCTCGGAATCTTCCCTTGGGCTGGCAGGGACAATTGTTTTTCTCGGTATCTATCCCAGAAAAATATGCCCCCTGGAACCCAGGTAGTAATATCGGTTAGGTATACCCGTCATACCTCTGTAAATGAACGGACATATACGTACTGGTACTTTTTTATGTACATACAGCAGTAGGGGACATATACTTCAGCATTGACACCGAGTGGCGTATCCCCGCGGGCGCACGTAGCCCATTCCGGTATGTCGACTTCCCAAGATTGGGGCAAGCAGAACCCGCCGATAATGAATCGCTTGGTGGCACCCTCACCCTCGTTTGTTTCGACTGAATTAACCCCTTTAGAACCGCAGTCCCGTTTGGGGACAAATCTACTTGAAATTTGACCGGTTTGTCCCCAGAACGGGACTGCGGTTCTAAAAGGGTTAAAATCATATGGTTATCTTCTGGCGTGCTTGAAAACTCTCACCACAAACAAAATAAAACACCCAAGATACGATAATAAAATATACTGCAGTTAGTTGTACGGACAACAAGTAAATCGTGTGGTGCAACAGTAGTTGTACCTTGTGCCAAGGGGTATTGCCATTGGCATCCCGGTCCGTAGACACCCGGCCTCACACACCACTGCTGCTGTGTTGCCCAATCTTTCCACACGACGCCTTGGAGCTAGGACGGCAGAGAGGTGCACGCCTCTGCTCACCTAGCGGACGAAACAGGTGGGTGCCCCACTCTGCGAAGACGATGTAGTAGTAGCAGCCGTTGGGATTGTCGTCGGCCTTGAGTTTGCTTTGCTGCCTTTGAGCTTTTCTGCGAAGCCATGATGTACAATATAATATCCCATACTCTCACACAGCTCCCGTACGTATTGTAGAGCAGTCTGGAGCAGTACGTTTAATAAAGATGTCTACAAGCTCTGAATGTGAACTGGTATTGGGCGTATTCATATTCATACGAAGTACCAGTATAATCGTAGGAGAACGTACCTCCTAATAAAGCATAGCGAAATATATGCACACGTTATTATTGTCGTACACACAAGGCATGGTAACCTGCGTGCCCGATACATCCACCTTGGTTCGTGGGTATTGGCGTAATCATATTCATACGAAGTACCAGTATAATCGTAGGAGAACGTACCTCCGGATAACCTTGGTTCGTGGGGGGCGATGTTCTGTACCTCCTGATATCTTCATACTATAGAATACTACTGAAGTATACCGCATACTATCCCCAGCATAGTAGTTTTCACGTGTTCTCGTCCAGGTCGTCCAAGATCGCGTCTCGGGTCGCGTGTAACTTGCATGCCTGACGGCCGTAACGGTTGATGATGCAACCTTCGAAAACAAGACACCATCATCGTGGCATCGTGCACGCCTAAACGATTTCAGAGCGTATTTATTTGTACCTCGCAGGTACGAGCGATATTCTGCCATCCCTTGCAAAGAAAAGGTCAACCCAGTAACCTCTGACCTCGGCAGCAGCACAGCAGTCAGTCTGTATGATTTCCAACCTTTACCCCTCCACGGCCATACACCTCTTTTTATCATACTCTCTGTTGACTTTACATACATACCTGGTATACATTTGGCTTTGCCTTGTACCAACAGCAGGCTGAAAGCAGTGTTTTTGTTTCGATTCGACAGGTACCGCTGGATGATGCTGGATCCCCCGCCACTGCGGGAACGGTACCATATGCAAGTATGCGAGTACATTGGTTGAGTCATATTGCATACCTGGTACCAGGTATTACATATATATATAGATCTGTGGCTTGGTGCGATCTTGTCTGTGTTGTTGGTTTGCACTCGAAAATGACGTGGTGTGTATCCAGAATCTAGATGACCAATATATACCAGGTATGTGGTTTTTTCCCCGTCTTTCAGTCGTACCCGGCATTTCTACGATGGTGCAAAATAAATATGGCCGCGTGCTGGACAAACAAAGCAGTGAATGGCGTGCTTCCCCCCCGGAACAATCCGCACTACTTATGGTAAACCACTATTCGCTGTCACTGTGGTACACCCTGTTGTACCGACACATCTTACTATTAATAGCAATTAATGGTAATGAGGCGCGACCTCGGTAATACCTTCAGTGTAGTAGTCATATCTGCTATATATATATGCATTGTTATGGGTGGCGAATACGGATTATTTTGTATTGTTGTGCTGAACGAACGAGCACGAACGAACATCTACTCCGTACGTACTACTACCTGTACGCCGTCGTGGGTGCATCTCAATATATATCTAATGTTCTTGGCCTCTCCTGCTCTTGATATGTATAGGAAAAACACAGTGGCAGTAAGAAAACAAATACTGGATTTGGTCGTGTGTATTTCCACCTCGAAATCCGGCATACTTATTGGACGACGAAAATTCGGCACTGCTGTGACCACAGAACTTGTATCTCTGGGAGTGAGGAATCGGCACGGACACTGCTGTTCAGTGGTGCTGGTTGTCGACGGGTATAGAAAGAGTCGAGAACACACAGCACCTGCCATATTTTGTCCAGCAGCGTTTTCTGATTTAAACTCACACGAAAATAATTTGAGGACGACAAAACTGCATTTCAATCACATGTTTTGTCCAACAGAAAGAGCTTCTTATTATGGAAACAGGTGCCACCACGACTGACTGTCCTTGGACTGATGAATCATACGTACTCGTCCGAAATCTACAGCAGCAGTGCGCCTCCCGCAGTATAACAGCAGCAGCAGCAGCAGCAGTAGGACCCACGAGACCAGGGTCAGCGTCGCAGTACGCTCGGCTTGTGTCGGTTTAACCCTTGAGCCCTTTGTACACGGTACTCGATGTTGTTGTGTGTGTGGTTCCTGATCCCATACAGCATGAGTTGAAGTGGAAAAATCTACAACCTGACACGACATACCAGATATATGTATCCAACAGAGGTTCTCGTAGCAGGTAGGTGCCACCACTACTACTGACTGCTGTACAACATCTACAGCAGATCTTCTCCTGCTTCTGCGTCCCCCCATCAGTAGGAGGGTGGGCATATCCAGATCCCCTGCAGCACATGGCCCGAACGTTGCTGTGGACAGACAGGCGAAGTCAGCCTATGACTACTCCTAGTTGGGTTTCGTTTGTTGTTATGCAGGTATTACGGGGGACCATAGTTAACAGGACCTATGGTAAAAATCAAACATATATGTAACCATTTTTACTAACAATATTTGGTCCTGTTAACTATGGCCCTCCGTAATAATAGAAGAAAGAGCTACAAAAACAAAGCCGTCTCTCTGCCTGCTGTGGACAGGCCCACTCTGCCTGCTGCAGAATGCTGCGGACAGGCTCAATCTGCCTGCTGTGGATAAGCACAGTCCGCCTGCTGTGGATAGGCACAGTTTACCTGCTATGGACAGGCATAGTCTGCCTGCTGTGGGCAGGTACAGTGTGCATGCTGAGGACAGGCGCAGTCTGCCTGCTGTTGGCAGGCACAAGAAAAAACTAATGATTTTGTATTTCGAACACGACCCAGCAGAGACATGTGCCTACACACGTTGCCGCACCTACCTCGACCAACTGTGAACGACTCACCCCCCCACCAGGACGAGAAAGTGTCTTGCGTGTGTGTGCTTGCACTGAGCCCGCGGGGACTGGGTTTGGTGGCGTGTGCGTCGAGCGCGGTGGTAAAAGGTGGATAAAAGAAAATGTTGAATCACACACACCAAGCCACACACACCACACACCACACACATAGTAATAAAGAGAAAAACTCAAAACAAGGCACCCTACCCTCGTATCCGAGCCGCTATGAAGAGGTTTTTTTTTCTTTGGTTAAAAACCAAGGGAAAAAAGGCTCGCTTCGCTCGCGCGCCTTATTATAATTCCTAAACACAAAAGAGGGGACGGCGGGGCCCCCGTACCGTGTTGGAAACTGTCACAACGCGGAGAGACTGCTTCTCCCACACCCCTGCTGAGCTGCCCCTGCGGATGGATATTCCGCGGGCAGGTGAGCACACATAGCCGACGTATGAGTTTTATACAACAGTGGTACGAGCAGTAGTTCCTCAAGCACAGGGCAGACTGTTCAGGTTGGTCGATTCGACGTCCAATATAATAGCGTTACGGTTTCCAAGACACGCACCAGTTTTAGTATGTACATTGTATGTACGTGCGAGACGCTCCGCTCCGGAGGCGGCTTCCGCCGTCCACTAGGCTCGCTCAGGAGAGGAAAGTACGCAAATTATGCGAAGCGGACAGAGATCCATGATTGAAGGTATTCATTTTTTTCGAGAGTTTTTTTGTATTATTATAGTTGCAAAATGGCGACTCGATCATGCCAAGAGACCCCCGCAGTCATACTTCAGGAGAAAACAGCTCAGACGTCACATACATACGCTTCGCGTCGCGTTCAGTTCTGCCCGCTGTGCGCTAGCTCACATGACGTACGTGTGTACATAACCCGGGCAGGGCACTTTTTCTTTTTGATATGCCGTAATGTCTGTATACAGTACTCGTATGGACGAAATAATAGAAAGTACAGCACGGCCCAGCAGCACCGCAAAAAATGTTGAAAATAAAACCGAAAAAATCGGAAAGAAAACAAGATCCCTGTCCCCACTCGTGTAATGACTTCCTGCCTCGTTGGAACCCCTCGAAAGGGGAACAAAAACAACAACAACAACAACAACAATAACAACAACAACAACAACAACAGCAGAGCTTCTCTCTCTCTCTGCCTCGTACGCCGCCCACCTCTCTTGCGACCACCTCGTCACTGATTCGGCCCGGGTAAAGTTTTCCTCCCTCTCTGCGACAGTGAGCCCCGTCGCCCGGGTCGCGCGAAGGCCAGTGTTCACCGTGTCCCTCGTTCGCCAGCTCGACAATGTTGGTATAGTCAGAATGTGCTCTCTCTCTGAAGTTCAGCTTGGTCGGAAATTTACGCACCGCTTGAATTATATTTTGCAAACCGGAGCGATCCTTATAACTCTGACATACTCAATGGAATATTGCGGATGGAGGCAAGACAGAGCCTATTCCTGCTTCATTTATTTGCGTCTGGAGGCACACGCCACGCCTAGCCGCGAAAACAGCGACCGCACTCCTAACAACTCCCCCCTCTACCCGCCATCACCCGCTGACACCCGCAACGGCACCGAGCCCGCCCGCGGTGCCGTGCTCAGAGTACACGCACGTACACGGAACAAAAGGAGGAAAACAATACAAATTATTACCGAAAGTGCCAAGAAAAATAGAGAAAATAAAGAACCGCTGGAAAGGCCCGGCAGGTAAAAAAAAGAGGCGATTTCCAAGTAAGTGGGATCTCTGAGAGGCCAGGGATGTACCTTCGGAGCACGCTCAAAGAGCGGATACTCTGTAGGTAGTTCTGCATCACTATGTATCTTCGTACCTGGTTAGTATTAAGAACCATAGCATGTTTCTACTCGACACTAAAGGCCAAGTATTTTGGGGCACAATAATGGGCGAGTAGTAGGAGATCGGGTATGTATGGCCGATTTTTATGAGAAAAAACGAACACCAGGTACGTCCTCGACGAATAGCAAGGATGTGTTGTTTTTTCCGCATTCTGGCTTGCTCTCCTTCCCTCCCGAAATGGAATATTCTGGGTTAGCACGTGCATCCATTTGATTGTGTTGTGCCCATTATTTAACTGACCTCTGTCGGTATCAAGACTAAGGGTCGTTATTAACCTGACGTTTTTTTTTCGCGTTTCGAGGAAATTTATCGGATATCCGTTTTTTTTTCGCGTTTGTTTCGCCGATTTTTTCAACCCCGGCAAAATTCCTAAAAAACTAATTTCCCGTATCGCGGAAAAGCCCCGCATCGTCGCAGAACATCGAGGAGGCGCACTGTGTGAGCCGTGTGCGTCCTGTCACCACAAGGCACTGCACAGGATAGATCAAGGTCATGCCCAGGGTCATTGTCAGGCCGTGGCTGGCCGCAGAAAGCGCCGTGCACAACGAGAGCTCTATTCGTCCAGTCGACAGAGAGAGCCGACTCACCGACATAGCGAGATCAACACGAAATCGCCAGGTATTTTAATGCCGAGAAGGGCTTTGTCACGCCAGAAGTTGAGCTCGCGAGGTACGGCGAGACATGGTCGCCCCTCTAGGAGTCGGGGCACCCTTAGCGGGACGATCCAGCAGACGGCCTACGCGCGCGCCGCTGGTTTTGACGATTCGATCAGATGGACGAGCGTTGCAAATTCACTAAACATGATACCAGGCGATAATAGGACCCACCGCATTTTTTGCGCGTTTCCGTGAATTATTCGCGACACGAGGAAGAAATATGTATCCTGATAAGAACGACCCCAAGGGCCCATCTTAACGGGGAAAACCATACGGAAGTAAAATTTCAATTTCAATGAATTTTAATTTGATTTCGAAACAAAAAACGTGATTGTGTCCCATCGGTGAACAGCTTACCTGGTACTAGGTTTCAATCAAAAACGAAATCGGAAACAACCCACCGCGTCACACAACGCCCAGTCGACAAACAACGACGCGCGTAGACGAGAGCGAAGGTTTGCGCTGCCGCGTGCGCGCCGCCGCCAGCCTCTTTTTCTTTTTGGTCGCGCAGGATAGGAATCTATCACTCTCAGGGTATCTTGAGTCGGCGGAGGAAGCTCTTAAGGGCCACGTGCGGAACAGCAGCGGTGATGCAGCTATGGTCTCGAGAGCATCCTCTGTTATTTTGCTCATTTGCTCGCTTTTCGTGATTTTTGGCCGATCGAGCAGGCCGAAAAATTGGAATCGCGGCCCCCATGATTACTTTTGAGGCGCCACCGCCGGGGTACGATGTGCTACGGTGTGTGGGCGTGGGCGCGGCTACTGCTACGGTCACCTCTGGTTGAGGTTCGCATTTTAGCGCCTCGATCGTGGTCGCCGAAGCGCCCTAGAATCGCGCCAGACTCCACCGAGGGTGTTGACCCACCATGAGCATGCTACGTCAAGTCCGAGGACCTCCCAAAATCCAATTTGACATTGAAAAAAATCACACTAAAAAAGTCCCAAAAGACTTTTCACTCGAATTCAATTTTTCTAATTATTTGCCTTCTCGGTCGTTCACTCTTCGGCCAATCAAATGCAAATTGAATTATACGAAAAAAACAAAAACAAAAATCGAAAAAAATTAAAGCCCCCGTTAAGATGGACCCTAACATCATAACCACGATGAACAAAACTGCTGCCTTGTTGGCCTTGCGCCTTCCATTTACTGGAGTTATCGCGGAAGAAGCAACTACAGGGTGTTCACAGATTATGGTCAAACCACCGTTGAGAGCTGGTGTTTCATATACCACAGCAAGCAAAATAATATCGAAACTAACAACTCTGTATCCAGACTGGTTGACGCAGCGATGTAAACCCACAAAAGGTGTTCCACACGGTGTGACGCGGTCCCATCTTCTTGACTTCATCGCATCTCATATTCACAATAGATTCAGATTGTAAACAAGCAGGTGGCACCGTATTGGATAGAGGTGTATCGGACGGAGCACAACAGCTTGACCAAGTGCAGCTTGCCAAAGTTTTCGTCTACAATATAGTTTTTTAGAAAAACGGGTCGTGCAGCGCACTGTACTGTTGTAGAGAAAACGGGGTTATCGCCACCTCCGTGTAGTTTTGTGTTGTAAGGGCGCCCCACTGTTCTTAACGTGAAACACTTGCATGCGCCTGGTAGGCTGAGAGTACACCTGGTATAATATACCATGTTCGCCTTGAACATCGCGGTAAAAAAATTTTGAAGTATCCCTAGCATGCTGTAAGATTTCCATACCGAACACTGATCTGTTTTACTCAAGTTGAGAATACTGTCTACTGCAGCACCAGACGACTAAGACACGGGGGAAGGTTGGATGCCTCGGGCAGCGATCACACCATATACAATTCAAGCTTGGGGACTAGAAAGTCGTCTCAAACACCTGCATTCGACACCTTCCCTACGCAGCAGACGTGTCTTTTGTCCGCCCATTCCTCCCCAATATGTTCCCAACCACGGAAAAATAGCATAGTCGGGACATATTATTAAGGGAGCAACTATCTCCTATTGCGCGCGGACCTTGATGGGGGCTTAAATTGGCACTTTCCCCTCAATAACCCCCTTCGATTGCTTAGGTATGAAGCATGCACATTACATATATATCGTACGTTTGATGGAGTTATAGACATGCCTCCGTGTCGGTTTGATTAGGCACTGCGAACAAAAACAATATCTCTCCGCAACTCACGTTCCTCCGACCCAATTTGGCTGCTTGCGCATGACCGCTTGTCTGAACCCCCCCCCCCCCTCTACGGGAAAAAAAAAATATCTAAGAGATTCCACCTCCCTGTTGCGGGCAGCGTGGAGATGAAGACCGCGTGCACTCTCTCCCTGGCCGCCGTCGTCGTTGGCGGGGCTTCTTGCCAGAGGCTACTGCAGGACATCCCGGAGGTCGGACTTGGCCCCTTGGTGGTGGCCGCTGCCGACACTTCTGGGCGATTCCCTGATTACAGTGGTAGCAGTGGAAGTACGATCGAGGACGATCTTGTCGTCGCGCTCGAAGCCGACGACCAGGTCACCGGTAAGTTTTGATTATCTTGTCAGTCAGTCTTATACTAGCTGTGCGTGCTGCGACCGATGTACGCGTGCTCCCTTGTCTAACCTATTCCTGGACGAAGAGGAATCCTCGCCTGATGAACTACCCGGCGAGAAAGGCCTCGTTGTCTCTGGTATTCCCTCAGTTTGTGCAGGGATGTACTTATAGTTACTGTCTGACCAAAAGATCGCCCCCATCGGATTGAATTTGTATCTCTTCTCTCTCGAGGTCCCGGTGTTTCCGGTTAGATGCTAGCACCCGTCTCACGCGAAGAATCTCGGGCATATCAGGTGCAACTCCTTTAGGACTGCAGTCCCGTCTTGGGGATAAGCCACTCGAACACTAAAAAAAGCAGTTTACCCCCCAAAACGAGACTGCAGCCTTGAAGGGGTTAAAGGTACGCCTCGAAAAGGCCTTAACAGCTGCGGAGATCACCCGCTCACTCCATCTTGACGGAGTTCTCGGTATTTGAATAAGCCCGTATAGGTGTACCAGGTACGGTCTGCGGAATGAATTATGTACCCGTTACGGAATTCGTACGTATACGCTCCTCGAGTCTTAGGTCTTCGAGATTCGGAGGGCATGCCTTGGTGCCGTAGGACACAAGATAAACTTGTTTTCGCCTTCAGCGCCAGCGCGTGAATTCATTTGACGACACCGAGGTGTTTTTCCTTCCTGGAGGTGTTTCGGCTTCCATCGTTAGTACTCGAGCTTTGCTTTTTTGTGTGGCTTCACGAAGGGTGTTGCTCCCGGAACAGCTATCTATCACAGTGCAGGGAGCTATTTGACGCGGGTCGACGGTGGAAGGGAGGGCGGAAATCTTCTCGCGATAAAAAACAAGATTCGATCCGTAGTGCGGCAAGGGCACGAAGGATCCTACTGCGATCAAGCCCGGATCTGAGCTCCGACTAGAAGAGGCAGAGGAAACAAGGGGGATGAAAACAAAGAAGACGAAACACAAACATATACATACAAGGAAGAGGATATGGAGCAATATCGCGTCACTAACGTTTTGTTTTTCTCCTGGCCCCCGCTTTTGATACCGTTGTTTCGCACCAGTCGTGGGATCCGTGGAACTGGGAGAGCTGCTGTGCAAGTCCCTGGATAAAGCCGAGGACGCCGAAGCTTTGTCCTTCCTTGTACTCAACGGCGAACGAGTCGTTGCCGAGAAAACGACCTACACGTTTACGGCCGGGGACATCTTCACAGACCAAGTTGGCCGTCATGTACGAATGCGTTTTTTAAAATAATTTTGATACAAAACATGGTTCAGCGGTAAGACTTGGTGAATCTCCAGATGTGTAACGATGACGTGCTCCTCTCTTGGTTTTGCGTTTGGACAACGTCCAGGTTAACGTTTTCGTTTAAGACAGCTAATCGTAAGAGGATCAGTGTCAACGTCGCCGTGATATTCGTGTTGTTGTAACCCTTAAGCAAAACGTAGACCCATGGGGTTGACCAACTGCTATCTGCACCATAACCTGTCATCATCGGCACCCGGGCTGTTTATATTTACGTCAGTAGATTCGTGAAACAACAATCTAGCAGCAGGGCAACCTTAACACACAAACTGGTTGAGTTTGAAGCGTGCGACGGGTTGACGGACGCCCGTTGTAACACATGGTCCAACCGCTCACGTTGCCCAACTGTCTTCATGTGCTGGATTATTAATGTTTCATGTCAAAGGTCTGGACGGGAGTGGTAATCGACCCTGTGCAGGCCGAAGATGAGGCTCTTCCCAGGACGGTTAGCATGTCGTGGGGGGAAGTGTGCAGCGTTGAGGTGGGTGCGCTACATCCGGGGGGAACCAGACGAAGTTCGACAACACTAATTGATATTCCTTGTTTAAACCCATCCGCCCGCGTACAACGGCACCTTCAACCGGAATTGTCTGCCACTGCGACGAGAGCTTCAAAAGTAGAGAACTACTACTGCTACCAATAACATATCAGCATCACATATTACGGGGGATCATAGTTAATAGGACCAAATATTGTTAGTAAAAATGGTTAAATATATAGGTTTTTATGTGTACCATTTTTTTTTTTTTTTTTTTTTTTTTTTTTTTTCCATCCCATTCATTATCTTCGCACATCTTCTTCTCTCTCTCCTTCCAACTCGTAACTCAGATCCGGGGTCACATAGCAGGCTCTTCTCCCCCCTTCCCGCTACGGTACGTGCCTTCATTTTTATCGCGAGAAGATTTCAGCCTTTTCTTCCCTCGTCGACTCGCATCGAATTGTGCCTACCCACGCTGCAAGGCGCTCTCAACAATTGAATCCCTTTTTTTATTTTTGCAAATAAAGTCAATGTCCGACCCTCCTAGGGCTCGAACCCAGGACTCAAACAAGTAGAATTCGAGGTTAACCACTTGAACCACCGGGGCGACCGTAGGTCCTATTAACTATGGTCCCCCGTAATAGTTGTTATGTCTTCATTAACTGTAACCCTATTTGACGGCTGTGTCTTGCTTGGCACAGGCTCTACTGAACTCTTGTTCCTCGCGAAGAGCCTGAATAATGTTTCGTTCTTCGTCTACCTTAGCACGCATCACTATGGTATAACACACAAAGATAGCGCACCCCATGCGAGGAGTCCAATTCCCGCCAATACACGGTGCATGGGCGTCGTGCACCAACAAGACGATGGCTTTGAGAAGGCTTTGTCTGTAGTTTTTCCATAGACATATGGCTCGGCGCATACAGTCTCCCTGTGGATAAAGCAATTTTGAATTTCCTTCCCACCGAGTGTGTTGTCTCATCCCCCGTTTGGGTACGGTACGTATTTGGTCTGGGCTTCCCCGCGCTTGGCCTAGCGTGATCACGGATCGTAGCATCTAGGGGTCATCCACTGTATAGTGGCTTCCTGTCGAAAGAATGGTGTGAGTTAGTCGACAGCCGCCCTGATCCCGTCTGATTGTGTCGATGGTATGATGTCTGGAGTCGATTCTATTTCGATCCGGCTGGGTGGGGGCCAGGAGTGCTACGTAAAGGGCTTGATAATCGGCTGCCTCTAAACTCAAGCCAGATCACTTTGGATACATTATACACCAACAAAATACACTGGGGAAGGATACAAAGTCCCGGACGTATGCAGCTGTGAGTCCGTACGATTGCATGACAAGAAACTTGTCGAAAAGTGTCAAATGCAGACTAACTGAATGCCGTCGGCACCTCGGCTGGCGAAGCCAGATGATAGACAGCCGACTTGCCGACTAAACCCTTTTTAGAACTAAAACCACCCACGTTACAAGACGTCGTTGCCCAAAGCAGGACTGTCGCCCTCGAAATAGAAAACGGGCGAGAAAAATGAACCAAACCCTTCCGTTTTCGTCGGACAGCCCCCCCCACCAGAAGATAGAGTGCATCCTGCATTCAACGACCCTTCACTGTAATTTTGTTGCTAGCCCAATAAGTCGGCTAGTCACCACCTCCGGGAAATGGCTGACTGTTTTCCCGTCAAATCCTTGCTGCAGTTGACGGGTTTGGGCATGCTGGTTCACAGCTCTAAAAAAGGGGATGCAGTTACATGGCCGTTTTCAAGCGTTCGTCGCGTAAACCCCCGGCTACGGTTGAGCACGTCAACACGGGTAACGATACATGTTGGTAGACACGTCTGGGAAACCACGAGTTAGCGTAGAGGGTATATCCGCCGAGTGTACCACGAACGGATACATATAGTGACTATCAGCACCACTGGTAGAGCAGTTTCTGAACGTCCTAGGCTCTGTATATGTTTACCTCGCCAACGTCAGACAACACTCTGCAGAGTATACGGTATCTCGTGCATCTCGTGTTTGGTAAGAAACATGAAAACAATCTACACGGGAGAATCCCTCCCGTTTGTGACCTGCGGCATCGCCGGACTATCCTTGGCTCCGTCGCTCGTTTCAGACGTTCCTCTTGAAGGTGACGAAGCGAAACACGGATGGGACAACATCCTTGATCAAGACCGTTCCTTGCGACACGATTGACATGTACACGTGCCTGGTTGAGGTGAGCCCTTGGAGTATGCGTGACAAGTGTTTCTACGCCCCGTCCCCGGCATCATTCCCATACGCAGAGAGTGAAATTAGGCGACGTATGGCGTGATAGTATGTCGTCCAGCGGCAAATGTAGAGATCGAATGAGCGAATACCCCTTCTGACGTACACCTTCATGTTTTGCTTTTCCAGGACCCTGCCCTATTCGAGTACGCGTTTCGTGGGTCGGTACGCGTAAAAGGTCTTCATGGACCGGCGCCGTGGGCTTCACCTGTTATCCCAACTAGGTGTTATCGAAATATGTTCTTGATCTTTATCAAAGAGCGTAACTCAAGCATCATTTTGATGTCGAACCACGAGGCCGCATGCTACGACAGAGGAAGCAAGTTTTTATCATTTTTATTTTTCTGAATGACGAGACGGCTACTCAACTGAAGAATTAGTATCTTCGCCTTCGTGGAGTTACCTACATATAGGTCATGGGGCTGTTTGTTCCCCGGGTTGCACGTTCATGGTTTCCTCAAAAATACGTATCTGGTCGAATCACATATATATATATATATATTATATACTACAGAGCTCCTTGAGCGAGGAGCCAGCGTCTCGCCCAAGCGATAATCATGCGATGTTAAATCGCACGAACTGGTAGAACCTATCGGCCCCAACCATAAATGACGCAACAACACTGCTGTGAGAGGAGCGTCCGCATTGATATACTTTGGCCTCTGGAGCAAGCGTCAGGGCTGACCTCGTCTGTGACAAATCCCAACGCAAACATTCACATGCTATCAACTTCGTTCATGGCGCGTGCTTCAATAGGGGCTAGCCGTCTTGGCCAAGCCAAATATGAGATCGATACCGCCTCTTCACTTACTTAAGAATTGCTACATACATGTTAGCGGAAACACCGAAAAATGAGTAATTCGGGTAATATTTGAGGTACACCTCTACTGATGTTAGGTGATGCGATGGTTCATCGGGTCAAAAGCTCCATGAGATACCGGGTATGATTAGAGCTATTATAGTGTGGTCCCCCGAAAAAACATGGTTACCATCCAGTAGTAGTCGTTTCTGCTGCACACGGCTATATATATCTGTTCACGGCTCCGTACTCAATCCGGATGGTGTGTCTCCTACTCGGAGGGTTGCCGCCTTCGGATTCCGGTTTCATTGAACCGCGGCCAGAATAAATTTGCAGAGGCTTGGAACGGTCGTGTCGATGTTCATCGTGTCGAAACTCGAAAACGTTACCGACGGGTAAATATTATATACAGCTAGAGTTGCGTGTTGGTGTTTCATGTCACCGTATACCCCACTTGGGGGTCGAATACCGATGTGGTCGTAGGAAGACTCTCGCATGGTCATTGTGAATACCCCCAACCTGGAACCCAACCGTCGGCCGTCGTCGCGCGTCACTGGCTGTGTCGTACCATTCTGTATAATAGGTCCTTCTCGAGTTCGATGAGTCCGGAGAAGAGGTTGTGCCTGAAGAAGATATTTTTCCTGGCCGCACCACTTCCAGGTATGTTGTGTTTCCGATTGTGACGGAACTCTCGGTAATCAAATACGCCAGCCGACCGATACCAACGAGCAAAAGCAAATGACGGGTGTGATGATACAGGTTCAACAAACGTACCTGACGCTCCTCGGTTGAATAACCCCGCCAACAAACGAGTGCGAAAGAGCAAAAGCCCGGGAACCCTCACTCGCGAGGGACTCGAACACAACCTAGCTCGTCATAATATGTTTGAGCTTTAGCCGGATACACATAGGGTCCTGGGACGCGTTCTACGATATGGGTAGCGAATTTCCGTCAAAATGCGGCTCCTCAACCCGATATCGTCGGAGTTCCAATTTCGTTTCGTAAAATGACGTTTTTGAATACTTGGGCCATGAGATTATTCGACGGAAAGGTAAATCGTTCTTTTTTTTGCTGAAGTCAGTTTTCGAGTGGGGTATCGAGCGCCTTAAGTGCGAAGCCTCAGATATTTCAGGGTGAACCTCTATCATCGGAGAACGTCTCCTCCTGGCGCGTGCTGCGTTAAGACATGGCGTGCTTTATAGCATTTTCATGCTAAAACTGACTCAGGGGGTTTCCCCAACTGAAGACCTTACCAATAAGGCATGCGTCATAGTTGCACACCATATTCTCTATCTCGCGAAAATAGTTCTAACGTATAGCCACATTAATGGGCGAGGTTTAGCGTCGGTTTGTTCATCTACAAATCGGCTGCTTGTGGAGGCATGCATATGTAGAGCTCCTCAGGTGAAGGGTCTCATGGAATAAGACCCGATAGGTGCTGCCTTAATCGTACAATGCATCGCGTGTTGTGTTGGTTTCGCCATGGAAAACTGTTTTTTCGTCTGAAATTAATTGTTCATGCCCCTGGCGTAGCGCTCGGGTCGAAGCCACGATAACACAGATAATGCATCACGATGACCGCCTGCAGAACACTTCTGCTTCTGAAACATTGGGCGCGCGCCACGTCGTATGCCGGAGGTTCTCTCATTATTCTTGATGTATTATTATTATAGTAGTTAAAGTTGTGTTGTGCCCCCCCCCTCCCGAGTGCAAAAGGCTCTATCGGCTGAATCTTTCGTTTTTTGTCAGATGTCGTTGTTTGATAAGTGCCCCGGCACTGGTGTTCCATCCTTCCTTGCCTGGAAATGGTGACAGCCATGCGACCCTCACGAAATAAGCCTGCTGAGAAAGATTGCACTTTACGCTCGGGGTTTAGGTAACGGGTTCTGTCTGATCCTGCCGAGGTTTTACGGACGACTACATTTCGGTTGGTTTGTGCTCTTGTTCGGCCCTAGACTCCTGGAGTTGTCCCAATATATACCCCCTCGCAGTATTTTAGCTGCTCATATAACGAAGGACTGGCGCCCGGAAGAGCCAACGTGTGACCAAGTTCAGTACATACATCTAACAACTGGTCTCGCTCGTGTTTTCGCTTGCGGACCAGAGGTGCGTGTTTTATGTGGCCGTCCAGGAGCTTCTACGTAACAGGGTACGTTCGAGCCGGACTGCAGCCGTCTGACCACCCAGTACAATCCAGCACCCGCTTGAACATCATAGTGCAGTCATCATATCCCAAACAAAAACACGGTCCTCTATCGTGAAACCGTTCGGAGTCACCGACGGAACCCAGTTTTCACGGTCAAGGAAACCTTGTACAGGCCAAAGGCCTCATGAAACAAAAATCTCAGTCACAGCTGGCACCAGCCTGTGCGAGCGGAACGACCAGTTGGCGACAAGAGGCCCACATGGTCTCTCGAAAAGCTCTACCTACGTTTACGCTTGTGTCCACTTCGTTTGACTTCGCACCGCCGTGAAGAATCACTGGGGACATAAATGCCACGACATATAGCGGCGATGGGTTATTTTCCGAGCCCCCCCGAGTGAAAACGCCAGCATACAGCCCAAAAACACGAATATGTTCGCGCAACAAAAATATCAAAGTTTCTATGTGATATACCTATTAATAGAACAGAAAAAAACTAGAAACGTCGGCGAACTATCCGGTAGTTTCCCACTGAGGACCCAAACGGGTCAGAAATATTGAGTCAAGAAGCGCGATCCCTTAAGTTGGATGAGGCACATTCCAGGGCAGGCGACAGGTTGTTCAACAACGCCCTACAGTAGCTCGCTTAAGGCCTCTTTACGACTCCTCAGGCGTACGATGTATACGGTCAGACTGCCGACACGGCGTGGTAATCCAAGTACAGGCGCATGATGTACCAACACGTTTCCTTTTCCTCTGGGTTGGATCCGAGCTACGCAGATACATGCAGAAAATACCGCAATGGCCGGATAAGCTCATGATATACGACACTTCGATCTCCCCGCGTCCGGCGTCCGGCGTGTGAAGCATTGACCTCGAGACGAAGCCTTGGCACAATGGCACTCTTGGCGTACCGACATATTTCTGACATCGCGGATCCCCCCCACTGGAGAACTGTTTTATTCCCCCTCCCCACCACATTCACTTTCTTCGGCCTTTAATACTTTTTCCTTGATAGCTGATGACTCAGATTCGGAGTCACAAAGCAGGCTCTTGTCCCCCCCCCCGCGACTACGATTTCCGGCTTGCTGTTTTTTCACGTGGATACCCCGGCCCTTTCTGCCCTGTTCGGCTCGCATCGAAATTGCGCCTACCCATGCGACTGGGCCCTAGGAGCTCTCCGCAGTTGATTCCGTTTTCCATCTGTTTCGCAAATAGCCTCAATTTTTTCGATCCACGTGGGGCTCGAACTCCAGTCATCAGCTATTAGCGGCATTGGAGGGTCCCTTTAGCCCATCGGGGTGGCCACCTCTGTGCTACGTCCCGTTCGTGTTGGCCCCCTCATTCCGCTGCTGTAGTATCGAGACCACGGTGCTTAACGTCTATCGGGTGCAGCCAATAGTTTTGATACGTGTCGGTTTGGGGCGAGCACGCATGCCACGGGGTAGGGGTCCACCAGTGATTTGCCGAGCCTGCATACTTGAGAAGATCATACTCCCCCCCCCCCCCCCTCCCCCATCCAACGCATTGAAGCTGTCATCCATGTGCAAGCCCGCCTCAAAAGTGTTTTTTACTAAGATGCAGCCCACCCTTCGTGCCACTCGCCAGACACGTCACGGCGCTTCGCGCTTGGTGCAAGTGATGTCTGCCTGGTCGGTGAAAACCCGACATGCTCCGTCCCGGCATTGTGGGGATGCGAGTGTCTATGGCCATTCGACTACGGCATTGCATGAGATCGAGTACATCTCTCCCATCGAATACACCCCCCCACAAAAAAACAGCAGGTTTCCGGGAAAAACGTTTCAGACCGACGGGTCGCGTCGAAGGCATCGAGGGACAACCAAAAACGTGGAATGCCATTCATGAATAACTTATGATATACCTAGCCCATGGGACTGTACATTTTGATGGAACACGTCGGCAGATGCGTTTGGGTGAGATCGAGCCCTCCTCAAGTGAGGAGCCGCAAACAAAACGCGAGCTCCTCCTACCGTAGCCGGAGTCCTTCACCAATACAAATGCACGGTTAGCCGGAGGAGCAACCCATCCCGTCACCCGCAGTAGGTCTGCATCAAAACCTGTTGCTACACAAAAACAACAAACAATTGTTGGGTAGTCCTTCGGGGTGAGAAGCCTCATCAATATCAGGAAAAACAAAGTATTGAGAACTGCTATGTTACCTCTATCACCGCATAACGCCTCCATAGGTGTGGAGCTTGTAACGTGAAGGCGCGTTAGTGATCAACCTGTGCTTCCTCCATTGTCCCATGCGTCTCGCCAAACAATCCATTTGGGTCGTACGTTTGCTCTCCGACAGCAGAGACGGACCCACAAGTGGGGGCGGGACGGCATCCGCGAGTTCCTCTGAGCGCCGGCAATTGGAGGGTTCTCCTGACACCGTGGTGCGTTTTTATGAGCGTCGTACTTCATCCTTCTTCCCAGGAGTTCCAAGGTGTTTTCTTTCTACCATATTCAAATACTCGTACGTGTATTGATCGCGGGAATAAGGGCAGCCACCGTCTCGTTTCATTCGACCACATACGTAGGGGTTACGTGTTGTTCGCTTTCATCTAGGTCGTTGTATTATGTTTTATGAGGGCAAAAGGACCCCTTGCTTCTGTTTCGCGGTAAAATGCGTCCTATTGGGCGGGCCATTCTTCCCCGCTAGCTGATGAGGGCCCTTGAGCTCTCGTAACAGGTTACAGTCGTCACGAAATATCACCTACTCTAATGTCTGGCGCCTTGATTCCGCCACATCACCACCATCTCCACACACCCCCAGCCCCACCACCACCACCATCACCGCCACCACCCAACCATCACCACCTACCCCCCCCCATATTCCTCAATGATATGGCCGCCACCAATAACCACCACGACCACCACCACAACCATCACCACCATCAACGCCATACCCATTGTTCTGCCGTCCACAAACCGAGCAGATTGATGTGTTGATTCTCTACAGCGCGGAAGCCAAGGTGTTGCTCGGTGGAATATCCGACGCCCAGATGGAGTCGACTATCAAGGAAAGCTTAGATTGGACCAACACTGCCTTCGTGAATTCGGATGTGGCGATCAGCATCAACCTCGCGCATATCGACAAGGTGCGACATCAGACTCCATGCATTTCTCTGTGTATAGGGTATGAATACGATACATCGCTCGGGTTCGCTTATACTTGGTGTTCGGTCGCATCAACATCCAACAATACTGACTTATGTTTGGCACTTAATTTAAATTTTGTTGACGTCGGCAGCAGATGGGAATGACGGAGGGACTTCTGAGTCTACCACTCCAACGAAATTCTGCTGATAAAGCATAAGTCAGAAACGTAGTGACGGTTATGGGATCCGAGTGCCCCGTACCGCCTGCCAGCTGAATATCGAGGTGAAAATATGGGCTTGTGAATCTGCGATTAGTGTTCCGATCGGGGCACTTCAACGAACGCACACTCCGCTGGGTGAGTGACCGTCCAATTATTTCATCTTGGTGTAGATTCTGCAGACCACACACGGGCAACCATCTGTGACGAACACGCATCGTATTTCTTCGTGCACTAGGGTATTAGTAGTTTTTTTCTCGCTTATTATGTCGACGCTATACGGACGAGATGTACACCTCTGGGACAAACGCGAGACACCGTTACTCACACAGAACTCGCCACGAAATTTCCACGCGACGGGATCAGACCTTCTGGACTGCTGCTGCTTGAATCTTGCCTTTCGTTTCAGTGAAACAACGGTCGATTAGCATGAATCATAATGAATCAAAGTAGGGAGTTTCCTCTAGGGACAAGTTCAACTATAGCTGTAGAGTGGAAATACGGCAAACGGAGTATACCAATACCGCATTGTATGGTGCATTCGTGGAGGAGCTATCTATGAACTTTTGGGAGAGTGACCAGGCAAAATTCGCTTGTGAATAAAAATATGCGAACACGTTAACAAACGCAACGCATCTGACGGTGATTCCCAGCTACGTGTTATGTCGTCGTCTTCTCGCGTGTCTCCCGGTTACCTACTGTGCCGGTTGTGCACCTGGCATACATGCTGACGGTGACACTGCAGAGCGAACGTTTCCGAAATACATTCCGATTCTGACGCATGCCAGCAGAGACTTGTATTGTACGCGACACCGTACCATACATGTGCCGTGGTTGGAACTCCCAGTATTTGCAGAGACTCAACGCTTAAGGAGTTATGCCCTACTTGTGAGCGATTTCTGAAAGCCCTGAACGCGCAACCTCATCAACTCCGCCCACTTGGTGTACAAAATACTACCATCACGAAAAAAAAGAGCGTTCGGAGGATTTCGGCTTACGCAGCGCCGTCAATCAGGCAAATAATTTGTTATCATAGTCAAATCATGCAACCCCGATCGTTGCTCGCGTCATCGCAGTCCACGGGCGCAACCCGCACCAAAATGACAGAGAGCCTAAACCGTACCGGCAACAACAACAACAACAACAACAACAAACGCCGCACTCTTTTCAATATAGGTGCATGTCTTCGTGTTTTCGATTACGTACTCGAAGCGGTAGGGTCCAACGCGACCGAACCATCGGCGCCCAACAATCCCACAGTCGAGGCGACGCTGTCCCGCCGTGACAATGGTTGATATTGACGAGACCAAGAACGACCCCGCCGCTCACGTCCTCCCCGATGCAGCTACCCTACGGAGAGACAACTGATGACAGCAAGGTGGCTCTCGAAACGCTAATGATGCACCCAGATGTTAAAGCGCTTCGGAACTTGTATCAAGCGGACCTGGTGCAGATGATCAGCGGCGACATACTCCACTGTGGGCGAGGGTGAGCATGGAAAGTTTTTCGTTCCGAGAAATTGTCCCGCTTTTCTCCGATGAATACCCACAGTTACGACGGCATGGAACATTCTCTGGTTTGAACGCGTTGCCGGGCAATCCGGCATGGGGTTTCCACTTATGTCGATGGGATACAGTCATGCGAACCGAAGTTGGTGCAACAGAGACGCGACGCATGACGAACAATTTGTGTATTCCGTTCCTTAGCCCGACCTCCCCATATATGTGTAGCGTATACGATTACGAGCGCGGCGCTCCATACAAGGTTCGTGCGATTGCCGGACATAAACAACCACTCCCCATACGTTGCACCGGGTACACACTCGATGGCAACGAGGGTGCCCCATTCAATGAAAACCGGCACCTCCAATGGCTTAGGTGTTGAACCTCTCAACTACCGAATGCAGTAAAGCGGTGAGCTCAAATTCCACTAGGCAGGATCGATTTTTCGTCGAATCGTTGACTTGCAGAATTTTCCCTATATAGTGTGCGTTTGCGCACCTTACGACCCTCCTGAATTAGGGTGGAGTCTTGCTGAACTCTCTCTTCCCCGTGATGAAAATGAAATGCGCGCGCAAGAGTCTGGGGCAAGAGGGGGTGGGTAGGTGAAGTCCTCGGTGAACTCAGTTGTGAGTTACCAGTTGGAGGGAGCTGAAGAAGTATGTAAACGAAAATAGATGGGATGAAAAATAGGCCATATTTTGAGCAACACCAACGAGCCGAAACCTAGGTGCATAGCCGGCTGTCTAGTGCCGGCGTCATCTGCTGGAGGGCTGCCACTGATTTGACTAACGTTTGGTCGTCTGTTGGTGATTATATTGTACACCGGGTCACTTGTCTACTGCGGAATGCCAACGTTTGCGGAAACGTAGCGTTTTGGCTCGAGGTAATATTTGTTCTAAGCTGCTCACGAGTCCGTTCTGGCCACATACATGCGTTCTAAACGAAAACCTCGGCGGCCACGTGCGAGAGAGTCCCCGTCAACGCTGATGTTGGTCGCTCGAATATAACTGCCAATGACCTCGAAACCCCGCGCAGGGCTTATCCTGAAACGTTCAGGACGGAGTTGGCCGGCTGTACGGTGAAATCTGTTGTATTCCCCCTCAACCAAACGACACATACATGTGTGATCATAACTTACTCTGCCACCCCCACTCTACTGTTTGCAACTAGGGCAGTTGTTTATGGAGCGTTGGTCTGGGAGACGCGATACATTTCGTTCGTCTTCGACCAATTCTCGCAGTGTTAGACACGGGTACGGAAGAGTTGTGACCTCTAACTACTCTGTTGTGCCGCAACCAGCACGTACGTGTGATCAACCGGGGGGGGGGGTGACGTTGGCGTTGAGATGAAGAGCTACCCGGCCGATATACCCTTCTACTACTGCAGTTATGGCCAAATGTACGGAACAAAACGAAAATTATTTGGGATTCGTGTAAATGTGCGCGAGCCGTTAAAACCCACGGCCATTGAGCTGGAACAGTGCGCGCAGGATGAGCGGCAAAATATGGCGTGCTGAAACCAGAACTTTACCTTGGGATAGAAGTCTTCACTGAGTACGGTGGACGATAAGCACGGTGCGGGTAGCACAGGCCTTATAATGGAGCCATTCGTTTGGGGAGTTAATTCATATGTGAAAAGCCGACTAGAACCTGTGGTTTGAGAGCTAAACAAGGTTCGAGGGCACGGATCGCACGTGCTTCGTTTGAAGAAATAGTCATCACTGTATAAAGTTTGAAATAGATACACCAAGGCGCTCCAAAAGGTACTGGATTTTTCCGGGTGAGCCTCAGCTGACGACCCTCGCGAGTGTTAGTCTTTGATTGTTTACGCGAGCCGAGCAACTGCAATGTTCTAAGGGTTCTCTTTCATAGTGGGCCGAAACTAGTCCACGGCGAGAACAGCTAGAAAAAAAAATTTGACACCCGATACAAAGCAACGCCACAGTACGGGGTTCGACCTCGTGGCCTTAGCTGGTCACACGAGGAGAGCTCAATATCTCACCCGAAACGTGGTGACTATGAAACATCTTGGTTCGTGCAACCCGGCTGAAGCCTTTTAGAACCGCAATCCCGTTTAGGGGACAAATCGGTCATATTATAAGTAGTTTGTCCTTAAAACAGGACTGCAGTCCTAAAAAGGTTAAGCTATCATTCTCGCCTACCGTAGCTGCTGGCTTGAGGAACTCCACTGGTAAGACAGACTTGGCCCCAGAGAGGGTCATCCCCTAGTCCAGGGATGTGTCTGGCGTATCCCGAAGTCCATGTAAACTTGCAAAACCTACAGTAACACCTGGTACCCGTTTCGTATTCCCCCGTTGTTGACCCGAGGGCCCCAGTCAATCGCAGTAACGTGCTTGCTGAACAAGTGCTGCCCCTATCGCCGAACGCGTTCTTTCACTAGAACTGGGTGCACCTCAAGCCTAGACCACCGGTCACAATGCTTGGTTCTCCTGTTTTCTCGCCTTTCATTTGCTGCCCCCGTCTCCCGCTCCTCCGGAAACCTCAACAGGTACCTGGTCTCCAGCGACATGTTCGGGTACTCTGTCGCGAAAGCGAGCTGTCTGGACAACCACTCGCACACCCACGAGTTCGGTCACAACCTGGGCTGCTATCACAACAGGGAGGACGCCACACTCGATACCGACTACGCCCACGCCGTCCAATATTGCGACGAGCCCAGGTGAGCGGCGCAAGTCCCCGTTCTTGTACCGTGCTCACGTAGGCCAGGGATAAAGGGGCGGGACTCGAGTCTACTCAACAATAGAACATACCAGATGGACTGAAATAGAGCTGCGAGGCATAGCCTTTGGCGCACGACCTACTTAAAAAGGCGAACCTCGAGTTTTATCCGGAGGGTCATACTCTCTGCGGACCGGCGTGGTATGTCACACGTAGCCCTCCGGCTGCGTTGATTGCAGGGTGCAGGACACCTTGCGCAGCCGGCGATGAACGTTCCACCGCCCCGCTGACTGAGTACACTGCCTTATGGGTGCAGTTTTTGTAGCACGTTGGCTGCAGGGATGAAACCTACGTGTCCCGAGGCTGCTTCTGCTCGCTTGGTACGCCCCCGCCCCCGATGTGAATAAAGCAAGCGTAAGCGGAAGCATGATACGCCGTCCCAAGAGATAGGTAGTCTGCTGCATGAATGGTTATACAACATACCGTCGGATTCCGGCAGACTCTGTAGTTCGTCGAAGAAGGACCTCCATCATTTGACAAAGGAGTTGGCCTCAATCAAACGCCCAACCCCAATATCTGTCGTAGCTCGGGGTGTGTTTCCCGAGACGATTTGAACGATGGTGACTTGTCGAACAATGACGTATGATGCCATAGGGGTCGTTAGCTACAGTTGATATGTTGGGTTTTAGGCTCTTAACTTGAGGATTTCTATATTTCTCAAAACAACCATTCTAATACCAAACAAATAGACGCTCACGATCGGCCTATACTATCGTAAGTGTGTTCTGTGGATTGTTTTGCGAAGGCAAAGACTCGGATCACTGGACGATTCGACGTGCGGATAGTTTCTCACGTGATAAGAAACATCAGTCCCAGTGACGAATAAAAATGGAAGAACAATGCTACCTCCATTGTAGCCCGCATCAGGGATGTCCCTCGGTTTCAAAGGGGATCCTCACCTGAGGAGCGCTTCCCCTCTCGAGCTAAATCTTGGCTTTTCAAAACCCTTAAAAACAAGAAAATCTTTGAACGATCCCATTGCCTAGGACTTCTTTCATAAAGGAACACCTCTAAACACGGCCCAGATTTGTTAGCTCCTCCTGCGTGCCCTTACGGAGCCTCGCCAGTCGGAACAAATTCGTAAAAAAAATACTCCCTTTCTTGTATTGAGCCCACAAACCATTCGGAGTCGGTGCGCCACTGGGTCTCTACCATTTCCTTGGGGCTTTGGCGTCCATAGGTCGCTGTCGCCCCCCCTTTCGCGTGCGTTCAGACTGGCGTTCCGGCGCAGTGTTCCCAAATGCGGAGTGGTTAAGCATCGCTTTCGCGCAGATGTGAATATTTTAGCAGCTCCACTTGCCACCGAGGAGTCACTGCTGCGCACGTGTGAATGCCAAGGTGGAGTCGAGAACAGAAGCCATGCAGGTCAAGGAAGGACGGTAACGTTCAACGGCAACATGTCACACGATCGATAAACTACATGCTGAAGTGCAAAATTTACAAAATTACGCGTGGGTGTTTGGTCAACGGCTGCGTCGCACCAACTCTACCACTGACGTAGCTACGAAGTACAGCTACGGCACAAAAGGAAACGAACATATATATATAGACTGTCGTATCCGGTAGACGCGACCGGGTGACGTACCGTCGAAACGACAACAAGGAGCATTCACGGTTAGAATTCAACGCATGTTCAAGTTCCTCTTTCAAAGATAACATTATATAAAACTTGATTCAAATTCCGCACATCATCTAGCCAGATAATTTTGTACCCCCTTTCCTTCTTAATTTTGTGTCCTCGCCTTTGAGCAGGTGTCTCGTGGAGCTTCCTTCGCTTCCTCTGTGTCAATTACCCCGCCCCACCCCCCCGTCCTGGTCGTGCGTATTGTTCGTCGATATTGCAGATACCGCACAATCATGGCTTACAAATGTCCATCATCGCCCACTCCTCGCGTCAATCACTTCTCCAACCCGGACGTTAGCGTTCTGGAGCGCGCGACTGGCACAGAAACTGAAAATAACGCTCGTGCGATCGAAGACAACATGGTGAGAGAACATAAAAACAGTGGTATCACCCTCAGCGTTGTCGGGGGCCTAGCCCCATGTAGCCACATGATATTCCCGACGTGGCAGGTATCCGCGTGGTACCGAGTTGCCTATTATAAGCGCATTGTTTGAGAAAATGGACTCTAGAGGGGTGATATATGTAAGCAAAGTTGCTAATGTTGCGAGTCTGAAAAATAAATCGGATTGATCTAGTTGCTTGGTGGTGTACCAAGCTTGTACCCCGTGTGATCGCGACGCGACAAAACCCACCACTAACAGGCGGTGGTGTGTAGGTCATGGTCGTTGATGAATATGGCCGGTCGATGGGGGTGCTGGACGGACCCGTGATTCTCCAGCGCAGGCGAAACATTGGCAGATATTAGGTACACATGATCTTCCTCATCCGGTCCGTGTATCGACGTGACATCGGCTGCATTTCGCATTCCGCGCAGACGGGTTGCCCAAGGTGGAATCGGGGGTATGAAGCGATTAATCCGCGCAAAATGTAGCGCAGCTACCCCTTCCACAAAATGGTTACGGTCAAACAGAACATTATTTTTTATTTGCCCATTCACCTGTTTGTCCCTAAACCGCGCTGAAAATTTCGCGGTGTCCAGGTTGCCGTCTCCAACTTCCGAAGCGCCTCCCCACCCACACCAACGGTAGTTCCAGATACACCATCTCCATCACCCTCCCCGACGACGACCCCTGTAGTTCCAGATACACCATCTCCATCACCCTCCCCGACGACGACCCCTGAGAATATACCTACGCCAGCCCCTTCAGCTCTAGATACACCGTTTCCTTCTGCTGTAGCGGTCCCCACCCCAGCCCCCTCCAATGACCGGTTGGAAACCCCCGTCCCGTCCGACGTGCCCACTATACATCAACCTCCTACTACTGCCCCTACTACTTCTACTACTCCTACTAACACTACTACAGCTTCATATTTGGAGTTCGGATGCTATGGAGACGACGCGAACGACCGTGTTCTGTCCGGAGAGTTCGTGAAAAATGACTCGGACATGACAACCGAGGTGAGTTGTGTTTGAGGGGGAGCGCCCCTTCTGTTGGCGAAGCTGAATGGCGACGTGGAAGGGATTGTGTGAACGCCTCTCACGTTGGTCCTCGCTGTGGAGCTTTGGGGTTACCACTGTATGTAGGAATAAATTTACGCAATTGTTCGCGATCATCTTGACAATGTGTTGGACACCGTTTGGGCGGTTTTACGACGGGTGCTTTTGTTTTTTATTTATTTTTGTGTTGTAGATTTCAAGGTACTCAACGCACGCACATCCCGCAAGACGCCCTGCACTTCATGTGCCGCCTCGCGGTCAGCCTTTGATTTGTTCACCCTTTCTCGCGAGCGTTATTTTGTGTGGCCTGTGCGCCTATGTCAACGCGATGTCAGGTACGATAACAGCTTCGTAGGCCTGTTTTAGCATTGCTCAACGACTCTGTGTCATTGTGGCAGTACTGGCGACAGAGGAACTGTTTTTGTTTAGCTACGAGGGCCGTTTTCTCGCTCCAATATTATTCCTCTCCGACCAATGTTTTAGGCAAGTAGCACAAACAAAACTACCGAGGCAACACGTCAGCAATATTGCATGCCATGCAGTCATTCGATGAGCACACCCGGCTTACCATGATGGAAGTACCGCAACAAGGAACGCTGCCATTTCTTGCACGCGCTCATCTCGTGCCGTCGTTGTCTTCGCTACCGATTTTTTCGCTGACTCTTTCGTGTTTGTTGGTGTTGGTGGCATAGACTTGCGCCCGTTTCTGTGAGGGGTCGGCTTACTTCGGCACCGAGTACGGCAAAGAGGTGAGAGGCCTACCGTGACAGAGATGATGACGTTGCGAAGGCAGAAAGCAGGTGGAAGGCACGCGTATGGCTGCCGTGTCTTTCCATCTTAGTGGAAGGCACGCGTATGGCTGCCGTGTCTTTCAACCTTAGATAAGTTAGTTCCTGGCCTTAGAACGCGTGCGAACGATATAGGGGGGAACCTTACTTTCTTGGCGAACTGGTTTGGATCCACGGGGCTCTTCATATCTAGGAACGACTGTGTACGTGTACATTTACCCAATACAGTTTATTTCAATGAAAAAAAACGTATACTTTGCGACCAAGCGTGGATAGTGGATTTCATCAGGGGTCGGCGTTTTCATTTTTTCTCATCGACTTCAGATCTCAGGGCGCGGTTGAACGGTTTCCTAAACTGAGGAGCTAAACGAAATATTCTGAAGAACCGCCCCCTCTACGGCAACATGCGTCGTATGACCCATGACACAGTCGGGAGGGGTATGTTTGCACCCTTGGATCGTATTGGGTGACGAGTCCCCTTAGGCGAGGGGGGATACAATTCCTGCCCGAAGTAGCCTTGTGTTGCTCATCGCATATCCCAAGCAAACGCCAGCGTAGCGTGGACATAATTCGCTGTCGGGCGGATTTCTTCCGTATTATTGTATATTGGCCACTGTAAGGTAAGATATTCAGCAACATCCTCAGCGTCGGTATGCGCCAGCAGCGACAGTGCCATCCCTGTGGGCTTTGGCGGCGACGGGGACAACTCCACATACTGCCAAACTAGTGAATTCCATATGTGCTGAGCGATTTCACCAGGCACTGTACAGTTGGCACCAGGGAATATTTGAGCTACAGTACAGAGGGACCGTAGCAGTACACGGACGGACGTATCGGGTATCGGGCCGAATGCGGCTTAGATGATCGCTGTTTACGGTTTCAAGACTGTGGGGGGTAATTGGAGAGCCGTTCGAAGGCCGCCGATTGTTGTGGTGACGTAACTGAAACTGGTTTATGACCACGACATTCTTGTCTACGACTGTCCACGTAAGTCAAGACTCGCCGGAGAAAAACGCTACGCCGTGAGAGATGCATTGGCTCTTGCAGAAATGCGAGAGAATGTCGGATTAAACAAGCGACAACTCCTTTTTGCGAGTGTTCACTTCCTTTCGTCATGATTCGTGAACATGTTTTACGACGTCTCTTTTTTAGTCGTGTCCCGGTTGTGCCTGCGAAAGCAATGTTCACTACTTAGGTCCTGTTTAAAACGCCAACGATTGATGTTGCTAGAGATCACTTAATGCCATAACTTGCGTAGTGTGCCTCTCGCTGGCGTGTTCCAAACTTCACTTGGCGCACATTCTCTGTCTACGACCGCCCCACCGATTACCCCACGCCACCCTACCCACCACGATTTTCCCCGGCATTTTCTGTTCGTCCCTGCTACCGCCATGTCCGACGTAAAACATCGCCGAGCAGTGTTTCTGCGGACCCTCATCAGACACTCCCAAGAGGCTGGGGAGTACCACGTGCGACTTTTCCTGTGCCGGCGACACCAGGCAGACGTGCGGGGGCAGGAATGCCATCAGCGTGTACCAGTACGAGACAGACTTCTCGTTCTTGGGGTGTTTCAGAGACAGCCGCAGCAGCCGGGCGCTCTCGGGAGCGTCCAAGAAGAACGAACCCACGATGACGACGCAGGTAACAGTTGGCGGGGAGAAACACATTGCAAGGCGTTGTTGGTGGGGATTGTCCCGCAGCGAAGGCGTTTCACACAGAATACCGTATGTCGCATGCGTCGTGAACCAGGCGCTTGCCGCAGCACGTTTTTTGTGCGGTTGCTGGCAGGAGAAGATGGCAACCGACCTTTTCGAAAGGCGCTGAAACCCAAGCCCGACACGGGGCCGCACGGACAAGGCATATCTCGAATGACGTTGAACGTTTCCCATCGGATCCACTCGGATTGGGTAGCTCTTCCGAGCTGAAGCATATTCATATATATACATATACATCTACATTGGTTCAAACGTGGAACACCCACGTTGAGACAGCTCATCCTTGAATGAAATGGCACCAGGTGTAATATTCTTTATGGCTAAATCTCGAAGTACACGCTTAGTGACAGTTATATTTTATCGTGTCAGCAGTATGTAGGAACCATTCTACGTAGGAATATAGCCCTTCGATATCGGTGTCGTGTTTTACACTTGTCTCGTTACTTCATGCTTCTTCCGTTTATCTGTCGTCGGGTTACATACACAGAGTGCGACAGCGCTGGAAATGAACATAAACAACGATCATGGTGCGAAACCCAGGCGCAGATGATGTTGCTGAATGCGCCTTATCAGCGACGTCCTACACTATCGACCACCAGGTAGTAGTTGGTGTTCCTTGGCGTCGCTCTGCACGCCGTGCCAAGCCTGTAGTCCCCGGCAAACTCTGAACCAAACTCTGATAGCGTCAGGAGAGCCGGTGCGGTGTGTCTCATGACCCGCCGAAGGTTGGATGCTTAAAACGGTGTGTCTTCTTCGCAGCCAGTGCGCAAATGATACGTGCCCTACTTTTCCGTGCCATCATACTGCCGGCAAGCGTACGACAAACAAGCGAACAGGGGGAGGGGGCCAGTTTTGGACATCGTGCTGCACGATCACCGACAACATTTGCTTCTTGCCTGTCCGATTTCCTCCTCACCACATGCAGGTGTGCGCAAATTTCTGCGCTGGCTCTACCTACTTTGGAACGGAGTACAGCAAGGAAGTAAGTTCGTCCTTGTTCGAGGTTTGTCTCATCATAAAGTGACGTAAATCAGTCCGATTAGCGGAAAAAAATATTACAATAATATATTCTAAAGTACAAGGGCCTTTTGATATAATATACTCAGTTCGCACATGGTGCTTGAATTTCGGGCAGAGTTGTACACACCCGGTTGGCGTTGCTCTCTTCGAAAGTGTAGTGCGTAGCGGAACTTCGGGCATATGTATCGCAAATACGTGACGTGCGGCGGAAAAAACGATGTCTGCCGTGCGCGTCCATGTGACCGTGCGTGTAGGGCCATGGATCGTCGCCGGAATCGACGTTTTCGGGGCTCTGATAGGCTCCGACTTTCGACCTCATCATATCCAAGTCGTGTCCTGATCCCGGCACCACGTAGGCCCCCCTAGTGGCGTTCCGCTGCTCCGCGTCGCCGGAACGCCAAGTTTCAAGAGAGCTTCAAGCGTCGTGTCGTCCTGACTTTGGGGCTCTTCTCCTTGAGCACCAGGGAAAATCCTGTTGCCGACGTTGGTTCCATCCGCCCTTTCTCTCCAGTTGGTGTGATTTTTAATTTTCCGTCACGCAAGTGGATCTCCCATTCACCACGGAGATGATGCCGCGTGTCCTCTACTTTGTCTCTGCGTGCAGTGCTTCTGCGGAGTGGAATCCGACGATCCCAGGGAGCTCGGCGAGGCCACCTGCGACTACGAATGTGATGGAAACCCGTCCGAGACTTGCGGCGGCAGAAACGCCATCAGCGTTTACCAGTACTCCGATGGCCCAAAGTACTTGGGCTGTTGGGGTGACTCCAAAAGCGGCCGAATAATGGATCGGGCCGAGTCAGTCTCCCCCATGACAAACGACGTGAGTCAGCGATGCTTCGCTTGGCATTTGTTGACGACTACACCGGCGGTACAAACATCGTCCGAACGAAAATTCAGCCCAACGATGAAACCGATCTTCATAGTTTATTTTCTCTCGTGCCATTTCGGATGGTCGCGGTGGAGCGGTTTCAATAAGGTGGTGTGTTGTGCCCGGTGCGTTTCGTTTATAGTTGGGAAAAAATAGGTGCAATTTCTTCACGAACAACTTGGTGCCCTGTAGGTTTTCATGACGGGGCGCGGACAAGCTTTTCGTGGACGTGGTCCGCATTTTTGTGTGTGTTTTAACCGTGTTAGCAGTATAGAAACCTTATTTTTTCAGGTGTCTCCGTGCATCAAGAACTCGACTATACTCAATCATAACAGTGACCGTTAGGAAAATGTACGGATGCAACAGGGATAGCCTATGGCCATACGTACATTGAACCAACTGATTTGAGGCACATATCGTTGTAACCATTTTGAGTGCTTCCTCGGATAAGGCTAGCCCAGGCAGCGATAAATATCGTGGGCCTAAAACATGCCAAAAAAGCAGGCCTAGCCGTAGCATGCGTCTGTTGGAGTATCGTTCTTCAGCTCTCTCTGATGCGACATATGTCATGCTATGGTGCTGGCACACAGCTGAAACGCTGGTCATCAGGCATTACTACATCAGACGAGTATATCTTGCTCTGCAATGTTGGATACTTCCTCTCTTTGAGGCTCGCCAGCCTAGATTTTACTTTTTTCATGTTCTTGTCAGCTCGGTCCCGCGTCTCGACTCGTGTTGTGAGTTACGCGCTATGCTTGCGATAGAATATCATGCTTTGTTCTACCATTGGTAGCTAATTGGTGTCGACACGTGGTCGCCGGCGAATACTCCGCTGCCGTAACTGAGTCTTTCCGGCGACATTGGATACTGTAGCAAACCCAACAATGTGCTGAAAACCTCTTAATTCCGTGGCTTAATGATGTGCTACGTTCTACAATGTTTCCACAAGTATCACGCCCATATCGTGCAAGGGGGGAGTAGGAGGGGCGCACAAACCTGTGAGCTGAGCGATTTTCTGATTGTGCGTGTCTGAACGGAACGTAGGCGCTGTTATGGTATCCCGCGTATCTTCAGCGCGTCTTTTCCCTGACGCAACTGCCCCGCTGCAAAACATAACGCTAGTCGACGTGTACATTAATAACGAATTCCTCCCTCTACCCGACACCCGTTCCCTGTCCGCCCCTTTCTTCTGTCATGGTTTAATCACGGCCGGCTTGAAAAACTAACAGCTTTGCGCCGTCCTCTGCGAGTCCCACCCTTTCTACGGAACACAGTACGGTGTCGAGGTAAGCCGGTATGCCTCCGAATGTTTCGTCTAGTACAAGTGGCCCTACGTCAAACTCGTACGATATGCCCCTTACAAGCGACGGACTTTCCTCCATCATCTCCAGACCTTCAAGAATGGGCAGTGCTTACTCCCATCCTTTAGTAACCCTGCACCACCCTGGCGGGCAGTATAGGGACCATTGGAGACGTGTTATGCTGGCGGCGGTTTTGTTTGTTCAAAACACGTGTGACTGACGGGGAGCTCTGACGCTTGGCAACTAACTGACCTGTGACACCGCTCTGTTCCTGCTTGTAAATATCTCTTCGTCTTTCGGGGCAGCGTGGTATGAATCAACTTTTCCCCCATGCCATGCCATTTGGTGGGATAAGCGCGTGCTTGAATAAAATTAACAAACTTGAGATACGGGAAGGGTGTGAATACGACTCGTAAGGCAGAAGCCTATCCAAACCTACTCTGCTACCCCAATCAAAGCGTGACTCAATGGAATTCTGATGGTAAGCCTGATTTGAGCGTTTTGTATTCCGGCTGGGGCGTAGTGGTGCAGTGCCACATTTTTCCTGAGGACAACAACCATGCTATCCTGACTAGTGGGGCAGCTCTACTAGCGAATATGCCCTCGAACATACACCACCCCCCCCTTCGAACTATTGCTCGCGAGGAAACCAACGGCGTTGCTACGCTATCCGGGGCACCTTTTGCGCCGTGGTCACCCAAGATCGAGAAACAGTATGCCTGGCTACGTACGTGGTGGTGCAGTACCCCTTGTTAGAGAAAAACGCCTCGAAATACAGACCACATCTATCTTCGACGGGTTGTTTTTCGAGGCGAGGCAAACCACGGTGTTGCCACACAACCCCAAGAACACCGTACGGCGCATTTATTTGCCGCCGGGCCTGAAGCTGGTTTTTGTTCGCGCGCGACTTGTTCCTCCACAGTGTTGGTGCGGCGAGGAAGGTATCGACCTCACCGTCCACGGGCCCTCGGACGACTGCGACTACGCCTGCAACGGCGATGCTACGCAAACTTGCGGCGGGTTCAACGCCATGAGCGTGTGGGAGTTCTAGACTAGAAGACGAATTAATTGGCGATCCGAAACATACGCCAGGGCAATGAATGTTGATGATTACCGTTCACACGTTGTGGCTGGTCGCGGAGAGGTACGAGCGGTAAAAAACTAAAAAAAAAAAAAGCCTTGGACCCCCACCATTTAACAAAGTCTCGAGGTAACAAGCAGGGTCGTGGTAGATGGGGTTGAGCTTTTCGTTTTCTTCAGAACCGTTTTGTTGGTATGCACTCTGTTCAGAGTTTTCTTGTACACGGGGGAAACCTTGTTCCCCGAGTCGGGGGCTACGGTTAGAAGTACGTCAAGAGAGGGACGATCAGTCTCGTACCGGGGGGGGGGGGTAGTGGGTGTGTGAACTGTACGGAGTTAGTTCTAGTAGGCTCCACCAAATACATACATGTTCTAGTTTGCGCCAAAAAACTTCAACGTGAAGTCGACCAGGCGCGCGCACTTACTTTCCATTGCATGGGTTAACCAACTAGCTGCGGAGAGTCGACGGGGTTTTAAATAAATGCGCAGTCCCGACATGATACACAGCCAGAAGGTGGGCGGGGCTGCCTAGAATGTGAAGGGGGAAGTATTTTGATGTAGCCAACTTGAAGCGATGGCAACTCCTGCCCTGATTTTTGCGCTCCTGTGGGCAGGCCGATGGCGGGGCAAAGGGTATGCGGAGTAAAACGCCACGAGAGTATGGAGTCACTACAGCGAAAGGCTTGGGGTAAAAAACGTGCCTGCTCAGGGTTTCCACCACGTTTGGCGGTAGCAAGAAATGGAGTGCGTGTTCCCAGTTCAGCAAGTTGTGCCATAGGAGTGACCATATATATTTGAAAAACACGTTAGGCGGCAAGTTTTGTACACGCCTGTCGAGAGATATCTGATATCTCTGTGGGTCGACCCGCTGGGTAGAAGGAGCGTCGAGTCAGTTTGTAGCAAACTAGACGTCAAAACGCATACATGACGGTAACCCCTGTCAATAGCAGCATCGTTGTTTTGTACCTGTACATTTAAGGTTTTAGGGTAGTAATCACTGTACGATGTGTTGCTTCCTTTGTACCATACCAGGTAAGTGTTGATCATATTTCTCAACTGCAACGTTTGGGGATGGGCAGTCTAATGGACGAGGACTTCAAACCCGGAACCTGGCGCACTCACGCTCATGTCGCGCGCCAACATGTAACGCCGCCAAGCAGCTTTTCCCACACACAGCACTGGTAATGTGTCGATTTTGGGGTCACATGGCAAGGCTCTCTACAAGGCACGTTGTCACTTACTGATGCCAAACGGTTTCTCTTGTTTGTCGTGAACGTGCGGTTGGCGCTCTCATCCGTGCCACCCAAGTATGCTGCTGTGGTGTCTGAGCTTTGTACGCCTAAGTACTTAAAGAGACGCCCGTGTGTCTCCAATAGTGTGTGTGTTTTTTCTCCAATTCAAAGGATGAACGAACCCTGTTCATAGCCGCGTAGAGGTATTATGGTAGGCTCGACATAATGTGTTTATCATTGTTGCATCGAGTCACCCATGCCTTCCTCTACCCGGAGATGTCGGTGTAAACCCGGCCGATATGTTAGCACTATTCAATATCAAGTCTCTTTAGACGAAGGTATGTTTTTGTATATTTAGGGTAGCAGCCTCTCCGGGGAAGGGTGCGCGGGCGTAGTGTGAGCTTGCCGCAGGTTTAGACCGAGGTTGGTGTGTTGAACCATCCACCCGTCTGTCTACAGTCCCTAGAGTATGGTTAACATACGGGGCGTATATCGTCATTTTTCTTATGTGATAGTTTCAATTAAAGCGGGGCCGTTGTTGGTTTGTTTTGGTGTACGATTATATTAATAGTATATTTCATACTCTTCGGATAAGCATATGGGATTCGTCATCAGGTCGCGCGTTCGTTGTTTGGTCAACGCCAGTTTTGGTTTCGGAGAGGGCATGTTTCCCTAACGTGAAAAACTAGATAAACGTTAAAGCCTCCCTTCCACGTCGAGTTCGTCTTACCTCGTCTTGTGTTGGTTCGTAGATGGAGTCCTGTCGAACCCATGGGGATGTCACGGTTGTTTGTAGTCTGCAGCGTAGAAGAGGGTGGACAACTATTAATTGGTAGAAGGCGTCTAGATTGCATCCGTATACCCCGCAGCATTGCAGATCATGTGTTCCTAGTACGATGTTCGAAAGTGGACCTAGTTCCAATGCACTGCATCACACGGCAGAGACGAAACACACTCCGAAACGTCTACAATTAATGGTTTACCTGACCACACACGATTCGTCAGCGGGGCCTTTGCGGTTACCCTCGAATCTTGAAAATTAGCGATCAGTGGTCGATGATATTTTTGGGAAGGCGCGGGTCGAGAAACGTTTCACAACCGAAGGAAGCATACGAAGGCAGTGGGTGGTACCTGGTACAGTAAAAGGTGTTGAGCATGTACGTCGGGCAATTCGAAAGTGTTGAGAGTGGGCTGATGTATATCAAGCGCCGAGTCAATTGGTACGTACGCCACGATACATTTTTCCAACATGCAAGATACGGGGTAACTAGTTGTTGGTTCGGTCGTACCAGGTACGACTTCATGAGTCTCGTGTGGATTTCGTGGGAAACCACATTGTATCTCAGAGACAAACGAGGGAGGTGTCCTCGTGAATGTACTCGTTCGAAAAATCGGTAGGTTATCCTTGATAAACGAGATGCCCACTCAGCTACTGAATATGTTGAGCCGCGTCGCGCAGCTTACTAGCTAAAAAAGGAAAGTCGGCTCGGCATGGGTCCACATTTCTCCCCAATGCGCGGATATCGAGTTCGTAGATGCGGCCGTATCCCTTGCAGACGAGATATATATAGTGATGATGTTCGCACAACAACAGCAAATAAATGCCCCTGAAACCCTGCCTGTCGCCACCAAACAGGATGTTTACCCTGACCCGACGTTCTGTGGTGTTGCGGACCAGCTATTAATAGCCCCAGTGCTGAGCTTTGTCCCAACAATGATCGTTTGACTAAAATCGCACTGGAAAGTGAAGGGCAATAATCCCCCGGGGTTATGATAGCATGGTTGAAGGTATGTGGTGTGGTGACAGGGGTTTGCTTCATGGTCCAGCTAATTTACGTCGTGGGGTGTGAACAATGTGCAGAGTCACGAGGAAAAGACTACAACACCGGTGCCGCCGGGCATCTCGTGTGTGTGTGTGTGGATAGTGTAGCAGAGGTATGGTATGTGCTAACTCCCTTGGCACCGGCGCGAATGTAGGGGTCTGTAATGACGAGGGTTTCATTAATTGAATACTGGCTGTGATGGAGTAGCCTATCTACCGGGTCTCGGAACGTACACAACCGTTTGCAAATCTTATACGGCTACGGGCAGCTGCAGCGTTTTGGGAACACACCCGTATGCGAATTATACATTGCTACACGTACGTACGTACGTAGGGCTTTGAGAATCTTCATCTCCATTTGTTTGTTTGTTTGTTTGTTTTTTTTTCATCCCATTCATTATCTTCGCACATCTTCTTCTCTCTCTCCTTCCAACTCGTAACTCAGATCCGGGGTCACATAGCAGGCTCTTCTCCCCCCTTCCCGCTATGGTACGTGCCTTCATTTTTTATCGCGAGAAGATTTCAGCCTTTTCTTCCCTCGTCGACTCGCATCGAATTGTGCCTACCCACGCTGCAAGGCGCTCTCAACAATTGAATCCCTTTTTATATTTTTGCAAATAAAGTCAAAGCCCGACCTTCCTGGGCCTCGAACCCAGGACTCAACCAAGTAGAATTCGAGGTTAACCACTTGAGCCACCATGGGAAGAAACGTATGTGCATGACGATACTACTAGTGCTACCAACTGGTGCAGCTGGTTCGAACGTGGTTTTCCCTTGTCTTCTCTTTTTGTTTGTTTTTTTCTTCCTTGCGCTGACTCTCCGTGATTTTCATTTTGTTTTTTTTTCTTCCTTTTCTGATCGATAAGCCGTACTGATGAATGAAGGAGCCGTGTCGCGTAGTTGGATGACGAACCTGCTCTGCTCGTTTCGTATTGTCTGACGCCAAGGGGCTGGACATAGTTGACGAACGCAGGGCGGAGACGGCAGTCTGGGTAGCAAGGTACCAGGCGGATTAGCAGGGGGGGGAACCTGGCTATACTACTCGTACCACAAACTGCTGCCGCCACCTGGAAGGTGCTTTGGGGTTTGGTCTGCCTTTTGTTTCCCCTTTGTTATTTTTCCTTTGTTTTTTTTTTCCTTGGTTCTTTGTCTTCATCTGTTTACAAGCAGTGGTGTTTTTTTTTTTTCCCCCTTTTTTCCAGATCGTTCTTTTTCAAGTGTCGGCCACCTCGCCTGCGGGGGGGGGGGCACGACAGATTGTATCTCCTAGTTTTTGCTTTCATTTTTTTCTTTTTCTCTTTCGATTTGCCTTCTTTGTTATTGTTTTCTCTTTGATTGTTTCTTTTCGTTTCACTATTTCATAGATTGCGTACGTCGTGCCTGTCGTATCTATTAATAGTATGATGACATGGCATGCTGGATCGCCCCGGTGGTTCAAGTGGTTAACCTCGAATTCTACTTGTTTGAGTCCTGGGTTCGAGCCCCAGGTGGGTCGGACTTTGACTTTATTTGCAAAAATAAAAAATGATTCAATTGTTGAGAGCGCCTTGCGGCGTGGGTAGGCACAATTCGATGCGAGTCGACGAGGGAAGAAAAGGCTGAAATCTTCTCGCGATAAAAATGAAGGCACGTACCGTAGCGGGAAGGGGGTAGAAGAGCCTGCTATGTTACCCCGGATCTGAGTTACGAGTTGGAAGGAGAGAGAGAAGAAGATGTGCGAAGATAATAAATGGGATGAGCAAAAAAAAAAAAAAAAAATGCATTGCCCACTGCAGTGCTTACTGAATACCCTGGTACCTGGTACCTGGTACTTGGTACGTGGCAACGTAGTATCTTCTGTGGCGTAGCTTTGTGACCACAGAAGAACTTGTATCTCTTCTAGGATTGGAGAATCGGCACGGACACTAGTTGTGCTGGATGTCGACGGGTAGAAAGAAAGGTTTAATGTGAAGAACACACACACCAGGTTGGTTTTGACCTACTGTATGTCTGGGATGAGTTGTGTCCCCGACGAAGCCCACACCTCGCTCACACGAATTCTCTCTCTCTCGCCCTCCACACGCACCTGTGGAGCGAACATATGAAGCTCTTGAAGTACAAGCAGCGTACCCTCCCCAGCTTTCAAACCCTCGTGCGAACTTTTATTTCTGCCCCCTCTTCACATTTGGCGACGCCAGCAAGACTGGTCACCGCTGAGCTAAATCCACACTTACCTGCTTCTCACAGGGTTGTTCTACTCGTACCCTGCCTGACTTCTGACACCCCACCCCGTGAGCATCATGAAAGACTTTCGATTTTTGAGTACCGACCACAAACAAAATACATGTACGGTAATAACTCTGGAGCTATTTTCTGGCTGCACCCGCAGCAGCAGTCTAGCCTCAACGAACCGCTGCTATCCGCTCGTAGCCCCGCTCTCTTTCTGTTTGCGCCGGTGCGATCGCTCTCCTGACTAGCTAGGTCGAATTCTGACGATGGTCTACGAAAGGCCTGCTTTCTACAATAATAATAGCAAGATGATAGCCTCATCTACCAGTGCGAGTCTGTGGTAATTTATGTTTTCTCCTCTTGTTCGTGGAACACCTTGCTCGGTTTTAGGGGACATGGAGAGTACTACGTCGTAGCGCAGTAGCAGGAAATACGAGTACTACTGCTGTACCATCCATAAAATATACCAGGTGAACAATTTTCCAAGATTCGACTATTATTATAGTTGATGCACGTAATTTTCAATTTTGCAAGCTGCGTAATACTGCCTACGGGGGACCATAGTGATACACAGAAAAACTACACCAGGTACGGTATTCGATACCTGGTACCAGGTATATATTTTCCGAATTCGGGGAGACGAAATGAGTACAGCTGTAAAACTGCAACATAATTGTCATCGTCATGATATATCATACTTTTACAGGGGACCATAGTTAATAGGACCTATGGTACACATAAAAAACTATATATTTAACCATTTTTACTAACAATATTTGGTGCTAATAACTATGGTCCCCCGTAATATTAATAGTACAGAAAAAAAGGCTGTAAGTGCATGAGTATGGTGCCTGGACCCGTCGCTGGCACCCTTCTTCGGGTATCATAATAAGTGTGTACCTGGTATGCATGTGGAGAACGTAATAAACAATTGACGCATCTATCTGCTCGTATAAATCTTCAAAACCAATCGAGCACTGTCTGCATCAATCTATGCTCTGGAGTCTATAGCGTACCTGGAATATTCTCGGGGATCGGGTCAGGCTAACGTGCCAAAACGCCCATGGTAACTGCAGCCTGCTCTGATGTTGCCACGGGAGCTATGGGGTAGAATGACCCACGGCGCGAAATTTGAATGTGGAAGTGTGGTGAGCTTGTAAGCAATTTTTATCAATCCGCCGGAGGATAGAAAAAAAGGTACCAGGTGTAGATTCCTGCCTCGGCAAAACGACGGGTCTTCGTGGTGTTGCTCGTCCGGGCAGCCCACAGAGCTTCCCTGGCTGGCGCGGGAGGTGGTTACCCGGGCGCGCGAGACGAAATGAACTGCGCCCTCGGAGGCACTGGCGACAGCCTTGGAGGCGTTGGCGGCAGTCTCTGAGACTCTGGAGGCGGCGGTGACGGCGCGTGCGGTAACCGGCGCTTCGTGTTTGGCCGCCGCGAGCGCGAACACCCGAAGCCTCGCAGATTTTTCCGAGGTGGCCCGGATAGCTAGAGCGTAGGCCCTAGCAAGCTCACCGCGACGACGCCGGCGGCAACGAAAGCCTTCTCGGCCGCGACGACGTCGGCCTGGTCGGGCGCCGGGCGTTCCGCCATGATCTCCTCGGCAAGCCCCGAAATGGGGGACCAGTGCTTGCGAATGACCATCCTAGCTGGCGAGGGGAGGGAGGTCCGTTCTTCAGGGAGCAGGGGGGCTTCGAGTCTCCGCAGCTTCCGGTCGCTCGTCTTACAGCCGGTCGTCCTCGGCGGCCACCAGCCACTCGTTTTCCGCGTCCGCCATCCGCGCGTCTTTCGAGTCTGTGGCTTCGAAACGCACGACGCCCTCCATGATCGTGGGGTCTGGAAACTCGAGAGTCGCCTCTCTCTGCGAGACGTGTGTCCTCAGCCATCTGGGAGACTCGACGGGGCTGGATGCCGCCTCCCGTGTATGTGCCGCGCGTGGCGTGCCGTGGCGGTGACGGCCGAAAACCAGCGGTGCAGGGGGAGACGCCGGGGCAGGGGGGGGGGAACCCGGCGCAGGGGGGGGGGGGGGGGGGTCGGCGGGTTTCAGGGTCGTAGGGCGCGGGAACAGCGACGTCAACAGCCCCGGCTTGTGCTTCAGCAACTTGTACAGCTGTGGCCAAGGGGTGGTGCGTCATGCGGCGAGCTCTACGAGCGCTGGGAGAGCGTGTATCGACCACATAAAGTGTCGCGATGGAAGGGTGGTCGTCTGGCCGGTCTCCACTGTTCGTACGTGTACTAACAGCACGTTTGGTCGGTTTTTGTCCGTCTCCGGTACTGAAAGGCCTTCTAGAAGCATCGCTCCCTCAACCAGTCGTATTGAACTCGCATCAGCCCGGGAATGCTCAGAAGAATCGTCGTTGGTGGCTAAAGCAGCGAAGAAAACAGGCGCAGTTCTGTAATCCAGTGTGCCGTCTTGTGGGCGACGCGCTGGATTCCATGAGTGGCAGCATCGCTCCCTCGAACAGCAGTGCTGAAACTCGCAGCAGTACTGAATTTTACAGGCGGAATCCTCGTTTGTAACTAGAGCACCGTGGAAAGCAGGCTCAATACTGAAAGCGAGTGTGGTGCCATCTAGTGGCTTCGGCACAGTAAAAAAAATCACGAGCGGCAGTTTCGTTTGTGGCAATCATACGAAGACGAGCGGGGTCGAACAGCAGGGGAATCATTCTCGAACAACCCCTCATCTGACCCAGAAGCACGTAGACCCGACGGCCAACATCGCAGCTGGGTGCCGCGCAAAGCGCTGATTCTAGAACTGTACAACGTGTTTCGGTCCAAAGCAGAAGGAGCTGGATCCACGAGCTGGCTGGGTCCGCCCGCAGCGGAGCACAGGGGCGCCCAGGTGTCTCGGACGGCAGAGGGCTCGAGGGTGGAGACAAAGCTGCAATACCCAAGGCCTGGCTGGTCACGCGCTCCACTGGGCGGGGGCGTCCAGTTGCCTTGGACGGTCGAACCCGCTCAGCCAAGCGAGAAGGCTCGGAAGGTGTCTTGAAAGAGGTCCGTCTTCTGGGAGCTGTTCGGGCTTCGGCTTGAGGCTCCTCCTGCCGAGATTTGTGTTCCTCCTTTTTGGTCTGTTGTACGAGACCCTCGATAATCCGTCGTTATCTTGGGGGTTTCTGCCGAGACTCCTACCCATCGTGTTGGTCTGTTGTACTAGGCGCTCCATCCCCACCGACGAATACTGGGCTGTGGGGTACAGAGGGGGTCTGGGCCTCATTGGCTCCGCTACGGGGAGCGGAAGCATACCCTCCCACCTCATGAATCTCCATCGTCCAGTGTGCGGAGCACATTCACCCTAGGAAAGCGAAGCGAAAACAAACAGTGAGTGGTAAAAACCTCGTGCCGACCAAAAGGCGAAAACGTCCTGAGCCGAAGACGCCCCTTGTTAAGATCAGACGGCATGACACTTTGCATCCCTGGACAGGTTTGCCATTTAAGTCGGTACTCGTTGGGACTCACGTGCGTTGTTGGCTTAAAGATAGACGAAGGGCAGCTTCATTTTTTTCGTGCACGGGGAGACCGAGAGCCAACTTCGTGCCCGCTGGGAAAATCCCTGGTTTTCGACCTAAGATGAGCCTCTCGAGTCAAACAACTACGATCCCAATACCTAAACCCAGGTAGTCACCGGGCTTTCAGCCTCATTCACCGCAGTATCACAACAACGCTGTCGTATACCTGATATGGTCTTTATAGTCGCGGGCGCGGCTATTGAACCGGTCGCCAATCGTTGAGGTCAACGATATATCGCCTCGATCGTGGTCGTCGGAAAATCCTAAGCATAGTCGGAATACCCCGGTGGAAATTTCCCAGTGGGAAAATGCCTTTCAAGTTGGAAGGACTCCTCACATGCACACTATTCTTAGTGTTATAGCTTCTTAATTTGAAATCGATTTGGTTTGATTAGCACCAAAACTATGACCCGTTCTACGATAGAGGTAGCACATTTGAGCTGTTTTGTTTCCGTAAGACGTGGTTCCTTTACTCTAAATCGTCGGAATGTCAATATTGATTTCGAAAAAAAAAATCCGTAGGCTTGGGCCATGGGATTATTCGCCGCGATGCATTTTGATTTTGCTGAAGTCAGTTTTCGGGTGAGGTATGGAGCTCCTTAAGTGAGGAGCCTCAAACAAATTAGTGTGAACCTCTGTCGTAAAACGCCTCCTAGATATTTTGGGACTGATTTTGCCCATTCGATCGTACCATCGACGTGCGTACGTATAGATAATCACACCCCGGATAACTCATTTATTTAATTTTGTTTTTTTTTAATCCTCCGGCGGATTGGTAAAAATAAATTTATCAATATAGTCTATTGTGTCAACACTTGTGTTAGAAGAGGTCGTCTGTGGTAATTGGAATTCTCCACAATTGTTTTCGGTAACTAACTGTCTGTTGATTGGAATTGTATAGAAAATTCATATCGGAGATAATCGACTAAGAATCAGAGCTGTTCAGACTACAATTGATTTCGACGATTGTCTATGAAATGGAATTGCCCAGATGATGAATTTCGAATACCATCTATGAAATGGAATTGTGGGAGTAGTAATTGGAATCAATCGTCTAAACAATTGAAATCGGAGACGGAACGTGGCCCGACAACAGAAATGATCCAGCAAATTGATATCGGGTGCTGGTCCGTTGGTTGGAAATGCCCAGACAATTGGGTTTGGGTACTGTCCACTACTTGAAATTGTCCCGCAGAAACCAGAGCAACGCTAACTAGTAGTGAAGAGTGAAGCGTAAGGACAGGCGCGAGACAAAGAAGTGGAGGGAGGCGAACAGATAAAGGGGCATCGGACACCAAACGGCGAGGGTCCGGCAGAAGGATCTCCCAGGGCGCAGGGGAAGAAAAGGGGGAACGGGACGCACCCCTGGGCCTTTACTGGCGACACCACAGGTGGAGTGGCATACGGAGTCTGCGGTGTAACACTTCAGCTGGGACACCAGGCGGCTCGTTTTCCATGTTGGCAAGGGCGCCACGTGCTTCACGCTCGTTGTATGCTTGAGGCTCTAGCGAGAGGCATGGCACCAGCACCACTTTAATGTCCAGCCGCTGACTGCGGAGCACGGCATCCAAGACGGAGCGCACTAGAGGCAGCGGTCTAGGCCGACCCGCGTCTTCGCCATCGGGCGACGAGGATGGGAGGGGGGACCATAGGTGACGAGGACCTACGCTTTGGTGCGGATGGGTTCAAAACAGCCTGAACATAGGGCCACCTCTCGATGGCGTTTCCTTGAAGGACCTGGGGAAACGTTTCGCAACCGGGAAGAGAGTGCAGCCGCAGCTGGCAGAAGCGCATGCGCGCCTGAGCGTTGACGCCCTTAGCATTCTCAACCACGCTATCGGAGAGCACCGACCGAACCTGGAGTCGGCGACGCCGAACCAGCTCCTGAGGGAGAGATGGTTGTGATACCTCATGCCAGTCGCCAGCCCTGCTCTACTCACGTGACGGCCGGAAGAAGAGGACACAGAGGTTCGAGCTGGTGGAGTGCGGGGACATAGTGTTGCTGCTCCCATGGCTGATAGCGTACACCAGACGAGGGAGCTGGAGACAACGGGATGCCGCCAGGAAGCTTCGAAAGAGGCGAATCTTGAACGAGCGCCGTCGGCATATCGTACTCGGAGGAGTGTAGCATGTGGAATCGAGGGCTAGGATGCTACACGAGATGGGCAACCGGCTCGTTCTCAAAAACTGCTTCAACGCCTCCAACACCGTATAAACGACGGCGGTGGTATTACGGGGGACCATAGTTAATAGGACCAGTGGTATACATAAAAGCCTATATATTTAATAATTTCTACTAACAATATTTGGTCCTATTAACTATGGCCCCCCGTAATAGAAGAGGTGGCTAAATGAGTGCGAGCGCTCACGTCTTTAGTGACCAACTGCGAAGGCACAAGACCGGCTGACGTGTTTTTTTCCGGATGGATTCGGGGGAGATCGACCGCTTGCTTCAGCCGTGTCCATCAAGAGGACCCCACGAGACGAGAAATGTTCTGCCTGGCGTTACGACAAGGGCTGAAGCATCCGGCATGAATTTGAGAGAAAATGAGTAGAAGCCTTGGTGTACCTAGACGACGTCTCTGTCTGCCTTATAAGGATCACGGCCAACACTGTTAGAGCTTTCGCCTTTCTCCGGCGAGAGCTGTATGACATCAGTATTGTGGTCAACGCCCGCACAACAGTGGCACTACCCCCCAGAGGACACTACCCGAGAGTGGAGGAAATTTCGCCCCTTTTAAGCGTTGAGGTCCACATCGAAGACAAAGGAGGAGTGACGGTGATGAGTGTCCCGGTCGGCATGGGAGAATACGTGCGGGGGCGAGCAATGGAGGTAATGAGGGATGGGGGCGCGGACCACCTTGTACACTGCCTCGCTAACATGCTCGACAAACAAGCAGCGGCCCCAAGCACCGTCGAATATCCCGGGCAACAGAGGGGTTACCGCGAATTGGCTCTAGACCCGGGGTTGCCCCTCGAACCAAATAAAAACACGAAACCCCGGGCACAGCGGGCGTACGAGGAAATCCTCGAACGACTGGGAGCGGCGAAGGAAAAACCTTTTTCCCAGGAGGAGTGCCCGGATAGTCGGCTGACTGTCAAGCCTTACCAGCACGCCCAAGCACGCCTTTCCACGAGAACGGGAGGCGGAGGGCTGCCGTCGACACAAGCAAGGAGAATGTCGGCATCCATCGGGAGCAGGGTGGGGGCCTTGCCGGAGGTCCTAGGAGACTTCACAGGCCCGTTACGCGATAGCTTGAGGAGGCCGCTCCCAGAATCGAGCATCATTGCTCAGCTGGGAGACAGCTCGGGGGAGAATAGGGATACATGAGGAGTAACAGAGAAAGCGATGGCGGGCATCGTCCCCGAATCGTGGTTAGAATGGGGTCTAGGCGCAGACGGGGGTCTGGCCCCAATACCCCAAAGGCCAACATGCTTGCTGCACACGACGCCATTTCCGCGAACACACACACAACGCCCAACATCAATTGGGCGAGATGGTAAACCAACATCGGCACGCAGAGCCCACGCCGCCTCACCTGGAGGATATCCCGCAGACAGCACCCCCCCCCCCCCCCGGACCGGGCGACCCGATGGGTGGGACCGAAAGCAAAGCCCTAGACAAGGCTCGCTAAAGGGGTCTACAGGCAGGATCCACGGCATGCCTTCGAGCGAGACCAACTGACTTACTCCGGGTTATACCCGCAGACGAGTTTGTGGGCATGGGAAGACGGTTCATGGGGAGGGAAGAACACGCCGCAGTGAGGTGCCCCTGCTGCGATGCAGTTGACATTGACAGTCGCCAAGCACGCATCTCTCCCAGGGAAGAAGGAGCGCAGGTAAGTTAGCACCGACTGCTTGTCTACGCGATGTCCCGTACGTTGAAGGATGTCCCGTACGTTGAAGCGGCTAGGAATTCGACACCAGGCGAGGAGGTCTACGGGACGCTCCCAGCAGGAAGTATAGGAAGAAGTCAATCCTGCTGGACGCCACCCATGCTGACCCTCAAGTGCGGATACACCTGCGAGGACGCAGTGCTGACGAGAGATCAGATGCCTCTACCTCCGAGGCGCGCAAGCGCCAACATTACGCTCGCCCGGGACGAGTGTCCTTTGACGAACGGAGTCTCAAACTTTCCATTTTAGCAGCAGTGGAAAGCTTTGGGCGTCTCAGGGTAGAGCGCAGAAAGTCTATCGACCAGGTGGCAGCTAGTGTCGGGAAAGAGAGAGATGGTGGTCGATGAGAAGGAAAGGAATGGCAAAGGAACGCATATTTGAAATCGCCTAGGTGACTAAACAGGTCGTTATTTCGAGGAGGGTGTCGCGATTCAGACTCCAGCTTAGGGGTCGTCAGGAATCGAGAAGGAGCAGGGCGGGGGGGGGGGGGGGGTGACAGACCCACGCCGTTGGCGTGATGGAGCTTGGATGTGGCTTAGGATTTAAGAAATGAAAGTGACGAGTACCTATATATTGAGATGTAGGAGGGAGAAAAAGCAAAACACATAGAATATCGTAGATAAAGCATAAAGGGAAGTAGACATAGAATATGGATAGACCTTGTACATAGGTTTTCTTTGTCTCCGGGGATTTCTTCTTTCAGGAATGTTTTGGGTAATCAACGTTGAAGCGAACGTTGTACTTTGTCGGATGGCAAGTAAGTACAATAATAACTATTGTAATAATACACAGTTTCTGAAATCGATTGTCAGGACAACTTGAATAGTTGGAAAACACCAAATAAATATCAGTTTCTTCAACCTTTTTTTATCAAGGCTGCCAAGTCTCTTTTCCGAGCAAATCCAATCAGTAGACAGCAGTGTCCAAGACCATTTGTCCGAACAATTTCAATTGCTGGACAGAGTCTTGCACATCGCTTGCCCGGATACTTCCAAGTAATAGAAGGTATCGTGACTCTCCTGTAGGGTAAAAAACAGTCCATTATTAACAGCAGTATGCCAAGCAGAAAAACGCGGGAAATCAACCTTAGGTACGTATCATTACATGTGCTTATCAGGACATTTTGCTACTGCCTAGCCCACGTGTTAGAGTATGTAAATTGTTGAGTACATACATGTTTCACCAAACAAATTAATCCGTAGAATTATGTCCTCTCTGATGAAAGACCGTCAATCGGTGATGCAGCTTGAAATACTGCTGGGACGTGACAGCTGGATGCGTTTCAATAGCCGCTCCTACCGATCTCTGCACCTCGGCCGTCAGACTAACGCTTTTTGGGCGAGCTGGAGTTACTTCACCACACCCCGACTACGCCATCGGCCCCGCCGCTTCGGGTGGGGGCTTCCATCTCCGCTACGAGGGCGCGACAGGCGTCACCCTGTCTGACGATCCTCAACTGCTTGCGGTTAATTTTGTTCGAAGCGATGGCTCCCCGGCACTCATTGAGCACTACTTGGTCGACCTGATGCCCAAGTCCGACCTGCCCTCGGTTGAGGAGCACTTCGCCGCCTCCGGGCAACAGGTTCTTCCCCTCGTTGGAGTGGCGGCTCTCGAGCCAGGAGATATCCTCGGCGTCACCCACGCCCCGCTGCTCAGCGTTCCACTGGACGTTTTTGCATCAGGACAACCTAGCCCCCAGCCCTCACTCGAGACTATTTGGGGTGTCTCCGGTCTCGGCAGTTACAGCTTCCCCCCTCGCAGCTCTAACCCCGCCCTCGTCAGCACTGCTTACGCGTTTGATCCCAGAACAGCGTGGGTCGTTCCTGGGCGTCTGGGCACGCTTGCCGCTGCATCTGCGGGAGGTGGCTTTTGACCTTCACGGCACGGACTGGACCCCTGAGGCCATCGAACAGCTGGGGGATGTTCTCTGCGATTTTCCTGACGTTTTCTCGAAGTCCAAATTTGATTTCGGTTCCTGCTTGTTGATGCCTGTCGTGTGTTCGGTCCCGGAAGGAAGCGCTCCTGTCACGTCCAGGCCGCACCGCATCAACCCAATCCTGGCCAAGGAAGTGGAGGCCACCTTGGATCAGTATCTAGCGGCAGGTCAGATCCAGCACTCGACCTCTCCGTACTCGAGCCCGCTGGTGGTCATCCGGAAGAAGTCTGGAGGCGTTCGGACCACCGTAAACTACAAGAAACTCAACCAGATCAGCAAACTCAGCCAGATCCCTATTCCTCGTGTGGATCAAGCCCCCGACTCCCTGGAGAAGGGACGGTTGTTTTCTCTCTTCGGTTTGGGCTCCTCGTTCCACTTAAGCACCTCGCACAAGGACATCGCCCCTCTCACGGCGTTTTGCACTCCTAGGGGACTCTACGAGTGGCTCGTCAACCCCCAAGGCAGCAGTGCTTCGCCCGGCTGGTTCGTCAAAGTGATTAACGACGTCACCAAAGGCCTGGCACAGATGGCGGCCTACCTGGGTGATGTGATCGATTTCGACCCTGATTCGACGGCCCACGTCAAGACGATACGAGCCCTTTTCGAACGCCTGCACAAACAGAACCTCGAACTCTCCCCCCCGAAGGCTGTCCTCGGCGCCACGGACGCTAATGTTCTGGGCCACTCCATTTCGCTTGCGGTTATACGCCCCAATGCGGAAAACGTTTCGGCTTTGTTGAGAATGCCCATGCCCAAAAACTTCAAGCAGGTCCGTGCGTTGATGGGCGGCGTGGGATATTATCGCAAATTCCTGCCCGACCTGTTTAAAAAGATCCGTCCTCTCACTGCCCTCCTCGGGAACGGGGTGTAGTACTTCTTTACGCCGGCCATGGAAGCTCTCGTTCCCCAGATACTCTCCGAGCTCGCTGCCCCGCCAATTTATGTATTTCCGGACTGGGACGCTGTAGCCGATGGCTCCCGCCCCTTTCGCGTGTACTGTAACGCCTGCATCGACGAGTTTGGTGCCGCGCTTGAACAAGAACAACTGGACGGCTCGGTACGGACCATTGCTTTAATCAGCCGCGCTACGCTCGAGTCCGAGAGGCACTGAACCCCGTTGGACATTGAAGCTGGCAGCATTGTCTGCTATTAAGCGACTCCGAGGACCTATGGGGGACAAACTTTCGCATATGTTCGGACCACAAGGCCCTTGAGAGCATCGGCAATGTAGGGGATCACAACGCGCGAGTCCAGCGGTGGCTCGAGTTCCTCACAGCGTTCGACTACACCCTTGTGTATCGCAAGGGCTGCTCCAAGGGCAATGATGATTTTTTCTCCCGCTTGCCAGCGCCCGCCATAGAACACGACCGCAGTGGGTTAACCACCCTCACACCCGTCGAGGACGGGGGTATCTTCCTCATCCCAGCCTGCGGGCTTCGCACTCGCGCTTTCCCGACCCCCGGTGTAGGTTTGGGTGGACTAGTGCCCCGCACCGACAGTGTCGTCTTGGGTGTGCCGCCCTTCACCTCTTCGGATTTTCGCGATTTTCGCGCCCTAGGGCCACGTACGAGGATTGACGGCCTCTCTGCTCCTCTGAGGAGATTCGTCGCTCGTCTATCTGCTTCCGTCAACACCGTCGAGCGCCGTCCTGGTCTGCCGGTTTTTTCACCCGCCGCTGACGCCGCTTTCGCTTCGGATTTTTGTCGTAGACCCCGGGGGCGACCAGAGTTTGCAGAAGCCCCCGCTGCAGCGACGATTGTCGCCCAGCGCGCTCTTCCCCCGACGGGCATTTTACAGGGAGAAGATTCTGTCTAGAGGACTGCTACGGCCGCGTCTGCCCCTTCAGGCCAGGCCTCTGCAGCAGCTCGCGCTGCGGCGACGAATTGCCGCCTTCAAGCCGCATCTCCACTCGGACGCGCCGGCGAACAGCCGCCGCCGCTGGCTCCGCGCCGCCTGCTGTTGATTATGGCTTCGGGCCCGTTGGGGCCCCTAGACCATCAGCCCGGCGTGCTATCACCCCGCCGCGAGCCCCACGGCCGCGACCGACCGCACTAGTTGTTTTGGCCCCAACTCCTGCAGCTTCGTAGGTCCCGACGGTACCCACCCCGTCCAAACGCGACCGCGCCGAACCCGTGGGAACCCCTCTTTGACGGCTTCCGCTACCAACTGAGGCACCGACCGTCCCCACGAATGACTTGGTCACCCTCGGGCGCAGCCGCCGAATTTCAGTTTGGTGGTTCTGCAGCACGCTATTCGCACACCGATTGGGTTCAGGAACGACAAGCCGAGCCCACGTGCAACGCCGCCATGCGCTACATAGCCCTTGGTCGGCCGGGAGTTTTTACAGCCGACGTTTTGTCGTGTTTCCTTTCCCACCAGCGCCCTCCTTTTTCGGAGATTCAGGACATGGCTACCAAAGGCCGTTAACACACCACCGACGCGGGCCTCGTTCTACTCGTCTGGCAGCCGCCCTCCCCCCTTGCGTCATGCACGCAACGCCCGGTGGGTCGTACGGCCTGTCCATTGAACGACAAGCTTATTCACCATTTATGTACCGCTACTCATGCGCCCCTGCGTCATGCAGACTTGTCATTCCACGACTTCCTGCCACCTAGGAACCGCGCGCACCCTACGTATGCTCGACGGTTTCTACGGGTGGATCGGTAAGAGCATCTGCACCCGGTGGTTGCGTCAGCATCGACTAGTTCGTCCCCCTCCCGGTGACGCCTCGAGGAAATTCCTACATCTTGCTTTTCACTGGTCGTTTCAGCCGCCGAGCCGAAATTTGTACGCCGTCACTGCGGCAGAGTTCACCGCCGAGGGCACGGCTAATGTTCTCATCAACCGGTATATTCCTCTCTGGGGGTGCCCGCGCAGCATCCTCTCGGGACAACGGCCTCCAGTTCTGCTCCAAGCTTTCGCACGCCGTAAATCAGCTTCTCGGGGTTCGAAAAATTGCCACCAGCATCTACCACCCAAACGGCAACGGTAAGGTGAAACGTGTAAACCACGCGATGGCCCAGATACTGGCACTGGCCGTTAACGAGCTCCAAACCAACTGAGACGAACAGCTCCCTCATGTCGAATTTTGTGTACAGCAATTCGGTCAGTGCCGCCACGGGTTTGGCTCCCAGCGAGGTACCTATGGGTCGGCTGTCACGCCTCCCTCCCACGATTCTCCATCGTGCTGGAGTCGCCGGCCACCAAAGCTTGGCCCGCGGCCACCTCGCCTATTGCGGCTCCCAACGGACCACCGGCAGCGCGCGTACGATATCGTTCGCGAACACCACGCCCTCACTGTTGCCCGCGGGAACCGCCGCAACTCCGCCCTCTCCGACGCTCTGCGTCCGGTCCCGAAACTTGACGTTGGCGGCTGAGCGTGGGTGTACAATACAGCGGCCAACATTCGCCAGGGCGCAAAGACCGACACGGACGCCAAAATCCTCGAGCCCAAACTCTCACTCAACTGGACAGGCCCCTAAACTTCTCGCCGTTGGCCCCTGCTCCGCAGCGGACACCCCGGACGGATGTCCTCTTGGGGCAAAGCTCCTGTATTTGGATCTTCCCTCCGATATGCCCGGCACGGATGCTTGTCGATGCGTTTCAGTCCAACGCTGCAAGCCCTGTGCCAACCCCCACAACCCTGGATAATTGCCGAAGTATTTGACAGCGGGGTTGACACAGTACGTGCTCAATAACTTCTCTTAGAAATCTCCCCCGTACCACGTCACCCAGGACGATGGCTCGACACCTCGTTATCGACTCGAAGTGGGAAAGATTCTTTGACATCAATCGGCTCGAGGTCGAGGTGGCGTAATAACAGTGATGTACGAGACTCACAGGACAGGACTATCCCGTCCATCCTGGGAACGGAAAATGGACCTTCAACGTTCTCGCCACGCAATGTTGCGCTTCTAGGTCGGCACCCCGAACCAGCATCACCAAACCAGCCACCTGTACCGCCGAATGAGAATCGGCGCGGCACAACGGGAGCTCTCTCGGAGTAACGGCGAGCGGTTTCTGGCACCTGGCTATGGCTGCGTCTCGCACGCCGACTGGCTCCGCCGGTACTGCAACACCGTGCTTCCCAACGGGGCCCATTTTTGGTACAAGGGCGACGACGGTCTGTGGTGGCTCGGGAAAATCAGCGCGACTACGCCCACGGATGGAGTATATTTGGTTCTAGTTTTTGGGCGACCCGGGACTGATCAAACCTCCTCTTTCTCCGGTGCGCTACACGACTGCGACGAGAGCTGTGCGTGGTTCTTGGTGTCTACAATTTCACTTGACTAGCGCATTTGCACGGGGGGTCCAGCGTCACGTAGACGAATCTCGAGGCGCCACCGTGGATAGCTGACTTTCGCTTCTCGGCTGTTCTCGATTTTTTTTCGCTTGACGTTTTCCTGGACTCTGGGGGGTAGTTTTTCAGCTTATTGCCGTTTTCCGAGTTTTCGGGTCGGGGTTTTCTCTGGCAGGTGTGTTCCTTGGTTGTTTGTTTATTTGTTTGTTTGTTTATTTGATTTTTCTTTCTTGGGCTTGGCCGAGGATGGTTTTCGCGTATTCTGTCCTGCCTACCCCCCCGCTCAGTATCGGGGCTGGTCTGGGTAATCGGGCCACTCGTTTGTGGCACATGACATGTTTCCCGAGTTGTAGACTGACTTTTCTGTGTGGTTCTTGACATCTTCCGTGGTATTTTTTCTTTCCGTTATTTTTTAATTCACTTTTCACTTTTCCCTGCATCTTCCTCGCCCTCCCCCCGTCGCGGGTGAAGCGGCGATGTTTTTTTGTTTGACGATTTCTTCCTACCCCTTAAGGCTACATCTTCCTTTTTTTTTTTTTTACGTACTTTTCCGGCCTCGTTGCCTTGCCGTTCGAAGGTGTGGGAGTGAGTTTTGAGGAGCCGCGTCTTCGACTTATGTTCTAGTTTTTTGTGGAATCGGGGTTTCCACGGATTTCCCATCACTACGCATATACGGCTCATCAGAGTGGGCTAGTGTTATGATACTGCTTTGTATAAGGTTGAAAGCCCGGTAATTTCCTGGGTTCTGGCACTGGGATCGTATTTGTAGTACGTGGGAGGCGTATTTTAGGTGGAAAACCAGGTGTTTTCCAGAGAGGAACGAACGTGGTCTCAGCCTCCGACGTGCACGAAAGGAAGAAAGTGACTCTTCTATATCTAAGCGAACATCAACATGAGTACCAACGAGTGCCGGCTTAGTAAGCAGACGTGTCCAGGGATACATAGTGTCTCGCTGCCCATGGTCCTAACACTATTGCCCACAGGGTATGCTTATATATATGCATTGGATATGTACCCGGCTCCCGGGCATGCCTACGACTAAAGTATACACGTATCCAGGGTTATGTGCAACAGCAGCCGCTACTATCGGTACATATAACAGCTTCTGGAACGGGTATCAACGTGGTACGGACCTCTCAGATGTCTCAAAGGTTGTGTCACGGGCGCACAGAACTCAACGAAATTCCGGTCGCAGGAGAAAATATGTTTTTGTACCCGTACCCCAGGTATGTGTGGGCAGAACCTACTATTATCAGGTATCATAGATGGGCAGCTGTTCTGATACAGCTGTCGTCGAATGCAGAAACGAAATGATAGACCGGGTGGCTAGGTATCGGTTCGACTAGCTCTTTACAGACTTTTGCCTGTATCTCCCTCTCTTTCGTGCTGCTTCGTCCGTGCAGCAGATACCTGCCCTTCCTGAGCACGTATGTTGTCCGTCTAGCAGGCTTTCTGAAGTCCTTACATCGTTTGCATACTGTTTTTTCTTTTTCTCTTTCTTCTTTTTTTCGTTTTAGATTTTATTGTTTTTTTTTGTTTTTTTGTTTTTTGCTCTTATTTTTCCGGTCTTGCTTGTGTTGTTGTGTTCTCGTACCCGGTACGCTGACACTTCACTTGCTTGACACTTGAATTTGCGATTTGGTTCTATTTTTGGTCTTCCTCTGTCTCACAGTCTGTGACCACAGAATCAGTATCATCTCTCTAGGATAGGGAATCAGGACGGACACTGGGTGTGCTGATGAAGCTGGGTAGAAAGGACGATTCAATGTAAAGACAACAACAACAACAACAACAACAACAATAGAGAACTTCCGGGTAGGGTACAGGCATTATTAATAATGTCATGTATACTCGTAAGATGCAGAAGTTTCTGGTACGGGTAAAACTGTCGTAGAGGACAGGAGGAGTTCTTTGCAGGATAATACCCGGGAAAATACCCCGCGGAAAAACACCCCGGGTAAAAATTTGCACGTGGCGTAAAAAACACAACCTTGGAAAATTTTGATTTTTTTTATTATACGTAGTTGTTGTAAACGTAAAATAAGCGTACCCCCCCAAAAAACGGTTTGTCTGCAGGCCTGCAGGTCTGTATGTAGCCTCTTAGTGTGCGTACGTACGTGTACGACTGCACGAATTTGTTTTTTAGGTATTCCGGGTAGATAGCTCGAAAAAACACACGGAGACAAGAAACGACGTACAGCAGTATATATAATTTGAAACTGAAGTATACAAGGAATGGGTGTGGGGATACTATACAAACAGCAGTAGAGCAGAAAATCGAGTAATTTTGTGGATGGAGTCATAGGTCACAGACGGCTTTAGGCTCTAGGGCAGCCAGCTCTACAGCAACAATCACATCTCGAGACTGGCGTTCAGCCGGTGCAACAACACAGGTAAGTGATAGTTGGCACGAGGAACTTGCCGGGGCGGGAGCGGGGATTGCGTTGGATATACCAAAAAAGGCACGGCGCCTCAAAAAATGTGGGTTATTAGATCAGGCCCGATCGCTTTGGGTCGGTCTCCTGTTTTCGTCTCCACAACGTGTATTTCAGGCACAACGCAGTTGACTTATAGTATCAACATATACACGCGGTCAACCGTCAGTGCAACAAACAGTAGCGGGAACTGGAATTATCTGGGAACAACACACAGCAGCGGCAGGAGTAGCAGTTGGCTCGTAAACATTCCGCCTTTCAGGAATTTGCTATTAATAGTCAGCCCAGCCTGCACCACAGGGTACCTGCGCGTCAACTCTTCTTCCTGTTTATACCTGGTATCTGATACTTGATACTTCAGATATTTTCTTTTGTCATAAGCAGATACCGTATACCGGTATACCTGGCCGCTTTTGGGCCAAAAAATAGTTTGACACCCGAAACACGTACGAATCACACGCCGGAAACCCGACTAACTTTGACGTATTTTGCGCTTCCACTCTGGGTAGGATTTCCCCGAAACGGGGCACTCCTCTCATATCACAAGAAGATCAAGGAGTTCACGCGAAGGTGCTGGTTGCGACGCTGGGAGACTTAACCCTTTGAGGACTGCACTCCCGTTTTGGGGACGAACTACTTACAATGGGACTGGATTGTCCCCTAAACGGGACTGCGGTTCTGCAGGGGTTAACCCTTTCAGAACCGCAGTCCCGTTTTTGGAGACCAATCAGTCAAATTCGAGTAGTTTGTCCCCAAAACGGGACTGCGGTTGTAAAGGGGTTAAGAAAATCCGCCAAGGCAGAGAATAAAACAAGAATCGACTCCCTCGTAAAGCACGACGCTTCCCACCCACTAAATACACGCGACGCACATAAAATTAAATTAATGATCGCGCGGGAATGCAACGAACTACCGCTCGACAAGTACTGCACAGAGTTACGAGTATACCAGGTACCTGGTAGTGTTTATACCAACAAGTCAATTAATGCATACCAGGTGTACCACAACTATCCATTATAAATACTCGTATAGTACCAGGTACCAGGGTACCTGGTATGGAGTTTGGCACACAACGCGCAGTATTTTTTTTTTTTTCTTTTTTTTTCTCATCCCATTCATTATCTTCGCACATCTTCTTCTCTCTCTCCTTCCAACTCGTAACTCAGATCCGGGGTCACATAGCAGGCTCTTCTCCCCCCTTCCCGCTACGGTACGTGCCTTCATTTTTATCGCGAGAAGATTTCAGCATTTTCTTCCCTCGTCGACTCGCATCGAATTGTGCCTACCCACGCTGCAAGGCGCTCTCAACAATTGAATCATTTTTTATTTTTGCAAATAAAGTCAGAGTCCGACCCACCTGGGGCTCGAACCCAGGACTCAAACAAGTAGAATTCGAGGTTAACCACTTGAACCACCGGGGCGACCGGCTATGCATTCAATATATGTATATGAAGAAACAGGGAAAATCCGAAAATCCCCTCTCGCGATGTCTATCGCCGCCACAGGAAAGTGAAACGGACGAAGGTTGAGATGAAGACCACTTCTGCCATTTTGCTCGCAGCTACATTCGGCCGTGGAGTCACCTGCCAGCACGTGTCGAAGAACATCCCCGTGGTTGGGGTTTATCCCAATAGTCCATCTGAATTGATCACGTCATCTCAGACTGAGCCCACCACGAGCACCGCCGAGAGTGACCTGATAAGGGCGCTGCAACTCGACAACCACGTGACTGGTAAGAAGAGAACATTTCATATACTGCTGTCCACGCCACCGCGGGTCGTTGACACGAACCAGCCTCCTGGATCGTATCTAGGATTTTACTTAGCGTCGTGGGTCGTGGGTATCGAGAGGCAGTCGCATCGAGCCAGACGAGAAGCAATTAGAGAAACCTGGCCCACAATGAAGGTCACAGACAGGCCCGACCAAGGTGGAAGAAACGAACCGGGTTCGAACCAGTACACCAAAACTTAAGAAATAAGTGTGGACAGGGGTTTCCTCTCGCTCTCCGGGGCAGAAAAAAACAAAAAATCGCCACGAAGTCCGATTTTGATACAAAAAACTACGACACGGGTTGGTTGGTGATTCATGATTTTTTGTCGGTGATAATGTACGAGTACGCGTACCGGTTAAGAATTGTCTTTGTACTCGTACTATTAATATCAATAAATATTATAGGTCTGTACCAGGCAGTAGACAATTCAGTTTAATGGAGAGCATGGTATGTAAACACCGTAGAACATATTTTCAGGTTCGTTTTTGCTTGGCCACCTTCATCATTCATCTCTAGGCCTAGTCTGTCAGCGATATTGGTTTCGTCTTCTATTAATGAGACAGTCAGTCCCGTTTTGGGGACAAACCGCTCGAATTCTAATTAGTTTTCCACATGAAATTGGATGCAGTGCTGGAATAAACCGAGTTGATATGTTGTGAGGCTCGCGTCTCGCGTACGCACGTTTTAGGCTCATTCTTATTGGACAGTGTTTTTTCCATCATTTCCAAAGTTTTGAAATAATGGGAGACATGTATCAATATACGGAGGTGTTCTGTCACTATTCGTGAAATTCTCCAGAACCAAAAAAATCAAGTATGTTCAGTTTCACACATTTGAAAAAACAATCAGGAATATATATATGTTCCCCTCGCTGCCTCGGCAAGGAATGCTGCGAGGCATGCCCTATCAGGCTAATAGCGAGTGGGGTAGGTCTTTCTGGCGGGTGTAAGGCCGGACTCACCCTCAAGAAGTGATACCTTCTTGCTGCTGCCTGTGGCCGCGAGGCTCAGGCGGCAGTAGAGTTGGGTCGTACGTGGTGCGTCAGGCACGGAGACCTACGATTCGCGCGTCTTTTTAGGCAGCTGCGGCAGAGCAGCAATGCTCAATCGGGGTGTCCGTGCGCGGAGGCAGGCGCCACCACAGGCCACACTACGGCACAGTCTATTTCACCGGTAGGAGGCTGGATTCGACGACGAGGGAGGAGGGAGACTGAGCGTCGACGTGCGGGGAAGAGACGGATTGACCTCCCCCTGGGCGAGAATTTTTATTTCCCAGATCAGAACCGCAAGTGCGAGGAGCATTTTGTTTTTCAGGACGACGGAGAAAGGGAAACGACTGGAAGGGAATGGCAACGAGTGCACGCGCAAAAGAGCGGGTGGATTGGGCCAAGGCGATGATGCGGCCATAAAGAGCGGCAGGAAGACGGTGCATGGAGACCCATGATTTGCGCGCACACTATCATCACGAGAGAAGCAGTCATAGTTTGTTTTTCCTGGTATTGTTTTTCACGAGGCAGAATAGTATCTACCGGTACTCGTCACTGGTCTTTGTAGTTTAACGAGTTGTATACCCTTCATGGGGAATCACCTACGCAATTATCAGGGACGTGGTATCATAACTGTGCTGCACCTTTTTGTGTCAGACAGTCCAGGAAGAGATGGCGATCGTTGACATTCGTGTGGTAGTAAGGTTCGATTGCTCCTTTTTTCACTGCATATCCGCGAGTCTTCACTCTGACAGCATTCCAGATAGCAGGCAGGTGTGTTCCTCTTTCGTTTTCACGACTACCGTGCGTTTCGTACGGTGCAGGCAGCACTTCAGACAGCATCCGCTGTAGTCAGCAGCCACAAGTTGGTTAGTGGTGGGAACGGGGGTACTCTTCTATATTATAGTTGAGAGGATATACCCGCGGCCATGTTAGTTCAGTTTTGCACATTGGTTTTATCTTGTGTGCGCTTTTTCCGTCTCGTGTATTTTGAGGCAGCCGAATTTTCGTTTTTTTTCGTTTTTCGGATCTTCCTAGGGCTCCAGCACTTTTGGTGTGACCACGGACTCCTTCGTCAGAGAGTTAATGTGAGAACAACAACAACAACAACAGATATGGAAGTATGAAACAATTTGTGAAAAAAATATCAAGGCCTATCACAGTGACTGAGAATCGTGGCGGGACGGGACGAGACAGATTTTTCTTGTTTGGCGGGAAAAAAAATGACAACGGGACGGTAAAATGAAGACATAAGAAATTAGCGGGACGGGACGGCGGGTGCGCTATTTCTCGACGGGACGGGACGGTGATTATTTTTTTCTACGGCGGGACGGGACGGAAATTATTTTTTTTCTCGGCGGGACGGGACGGTAATTTTTTTTTTCTCCGGCGGGACGGGACGGTAATTTGTTTTTTCCTCGGCGGGACGGGACGGTAAATATTTTTTCCCTCGACGGGACGGGACGGTAAACATTTTTTCCCTCGGCCGGATGGGACGGTAAATATTTTTCTCACGGCGGGACGGGACTATACTTTATTGTTTTCTCGACGGGGCGGGACGGTAATTTGTTTTCCTCGGCTGAACGGGACGGTAAATATATATTTCTTCTTTCCTGCTGCAAGGTCGGCGCGGTTGTACGTGAAGACTTTCCCGCACAGCTGATTGCGCGAAGGGAGCCGGCCCGACGCAGGCGTTGTTCTTCTTGACCCGCGGCCCACAAGCTCCGAGAACTTCTACCAATACACGGGCGACGTTTTCTCTGATTTTTTCCCACCCCTGCCCCAAGTACTTATCTTGTTGCGGTGCCAGCTCATGGTGGCTGTTCTGATGATTATTGTGTTTGCGCTGGGATACTGGTTGTTGTTGTGGAGGTAGGTGGAGATAGGTGGTGGTGGAGGTGGTGGCGGTGGCGGCGGTGATTCTAGTGCCCCTCGCTGCTGGTCGATCGACTCCGCCCGTGAGATAGGCATCCATGGCGTCCATACCGGTCATACCAAAGATGCTAGGAGACACAGCATTTTTACCCCTTGACAGACAGCAAGTTTGCCTTGTGACTTGTGACACATACATATATGTTTTGACTTACGCCAAACTAGTATTAATAGGTCTAGTGTGGGACACTCGGCCCTACACCGTTGACAGGGCATGTTTTGCGTCTCGCTTGAAGACAGGTCACCCGACATCTTTTTGGGCCACACCAGTGTATATGAGGCGTTCTACGAAAGAGGTTTACCCTAATTTTTCTGAGGCCCTTCACTTGAAGAGCTCCATACCTCACTCGAAAACTGACTTCAGCAAAATCGAAATGCATCTCGGCGAATAATTACATGGCCCAAGCCTGCGAAACGTTTTTTTTCGAAATCAAGATTGACATTCCGACGATTTGGAGTCAAGGAACCCCGTCTTGCGGAAACTAAACAGCTCAAACGTGCTACCTCTATCGTAGAACGGGTCATACTGGTGGTGTGGTCGTGAGTTGAGTGGTCTCTGTCTATTCGTGTGTAGAGACGAGCGGATAAAGAGACAAGGACAAAAGCCCCTCGGGGTGTTAGCCCTGTGGGGGTACGGGAGTCCCCTTTGAGGGGACGGACGCCTTGAAGTTGGTGACGTGTAACTAAGGGGTTTCCCACATATATGTGAGGCATGTTGGTACAGGGAGCCTGACAGTAACAATCTCGTGATTCGTGGTGGGAATGGATGGGAACAGACCACCACGAATGAATGTATCTCGCAGGGGAAGAGGCCCGTTATGTGTGCCGGAGGTCATAATTTCGCGGGAGAGATTTTGTAGGCGGGACTGGACGGTAATTTTTCGGTGTCACGGCGGGACGGGATGGTAATTATTCGGTGTCACGGCGGGACGGGACGGTAGTTGTTGGGTGTCACGGCGGGACGGGACGGTAATTGTTCGATGTCACGGCGGGACGGGACGACAATTTTCAACGGGAGAGATTTTATCGGCGGGACGGGACGGTAATTTTCAACGGGAGAGATTTTATCGGCGGGACGGGACAGTATGTGACGACGGTCAGGGAAATTTTCGGCGGGACGGGACGGCGGGACCATTTCGACGGCGGTTTTACCGTCCCGTCATGCCGAAATACCGTGATAAGCCTTGAAAAATGTAGAGTGGAACCCTTTCTTGGCAGCGTACCAGGTGTTTGCTTGTGCCTTGTGACGACGATGATTGTCACTCAGCGCGGTGTAGAAAACATGAGCATGATGAACCTTCAGACGGGACTCCTTGAAAGGACGGGTCAGCTCGGCTACGATTTTTTTACGCTATTTTTCCTTCCAGAAAAAAACAATTTTCTTCGGAAAGAGCACGTAGTACGTAGGGTGACGTAAAGTGACAATCAGTTTTGTGAACCGAAAACCGAAACTCGTTTTTTTCGGTCGGTTTTTTGTCGGTTTTTTCAACAGAAAACCGACTTTTATTTGTCGGTTTTTCAGTTGGAAAAATAAACCGAAACCGAAAAACCGACTCGGTTTTTCTCGGTCGTTTTTTTTCCTCTGTCCCCTACCCCAATAAAGCCTTATTCATATCTGTATGGAAACCCCTGAAAAAATAAAAGTTTTCGATGCATGCGCCACACGCGACACAACCACACAACCAGCACACAGCCCATATAGCCAGCACGCAACCCACATCTCGCAACAGCATAGCTGTACGTATAGCACCACGGCACACAGAAGCACAGCAGTGGCAGCCGGTAGCAGCTGTCGCACAGGGCACAGGGCACTGTGCGCCGCGAGACTGCGAGGGAAAAATCATGCCGAATGCAGACGGCGGCAGTGCGGGCTTCTTCGTTTGCTGCACTGCTGTCGCAATGGGACGGTTGCCCTCTGCCTACAATACTGTTTCTTCGTCTTCACAGCCACCCCTTGAGCAACGTAGGCTCATGGCTCATGGCGTTAGCTGTACGTATGCTGCAGGTTGTGTCTTCACAATCCTAAAGAAAAGGTTTTATTGTAGCAACTAACCGCCGTACCAACTTACTGCATGAGGGCCATTTGACACCATTCGACCATATGTGTCATTATGCCAACCCATGCACATCGAACCCTTCGAAACACTGGCCATTTAATTGGGTTTGACGAGAAACCGACCGCGAAACCGACCGAGAAATTCTCGGTCGACCGAGAAACCTTCGGTTTCAGTTTCGGTTTTATTCGGTTCAAACCGATCGAAACCGACCGACGTTTTGGGGACAAACCGAAAAACCGACCGAGCCACTTTTCACTTTCGGTTCACAACACTGGTGACAATACACATTATGGCATCTATGTACCTTCCACCGTCTTCGGATGTTACCGGAGTTCCAGGCTATACAGTTAGAACTGCAGCCCCGCTTCAGGGGTCAACCACTTCAATTCTACGTGTGCAGTTTGCCCCCAGAACGAGAGTGCAGTCAACGCTTTCTATGACAGAGAGAGGTGGCGCATTTCCGCTCAAGCATATTCTGAATGACGGGGTTCCTTAACCCAAAATCGTCGGAATGCCAATATTTTTTCGAACAAATTAATTCTACCTTGTATACAAGCGCCATGGGATTATTCATCGAGATGCAACCTGATTTTGGCTGATGTCAGTTTTCGGGCGAGGTATGGGGCTCCTTAAGTTAGGAGCCTCAGAAAAATCAGGGTGAACCTCTATCGTGGAACGCCTCAGTCAGTCCTACGAGGGTTAGGGCACCCCGCTTTGGAATAGATAGGGCTTCGATCCTTGTAATACTGCAGTCCCTTTCGGGGGACGAATTACCTAGATACCTGGTATACGATTAGGCTTGCCATTCGACAAATAAATGTGCAGGCAGCGTGAGCTTCCACGTTGATCGATCAAAACATTCCTGAAAGAACACATTTATCTCCGTTAATACAAAGGAAATTTATTGTGCACAAAGTATATCTATCTTCTACAAGATGCCTACTTCCTTTTATGTTTTATCTACGATACTCTATGTTGGTGTCTTTGCTCCCTCCTGGTACTCGTTACTACTACTCTTGAATCCTAAGCCGCATCCAAGCTCCATCCCCACGCCATCGGTGTGGGCTACCTAGAATTATCGTTGTATGTCCCCCAAACGGTACTGAAGCCCCCTGAGGTTTAGGTACAATATGCCATTTTAGGTAAGTGACTTACCCGCCCTGGCAAATCAAACGAAAGGTGTTGTGTAGACGTCTTATTTGCAATTTCTTGCCCATGCAGATATTATTATTACGGGGAACCATAGTTAACAGGGCCAAATATTGTTCGTAAAAATGATTAAATAGATAGGTTTTGATGTATACCATAGGTCCTCTTAACTATGGCCCCCCGTAATAGTGCTGGAGATCTTCGTAGTAGTGTGCTCTTCTTGCTGCTGCTGCACTGCTTTAGTACGGGACACCTACTCGTACCAGAAACAGACAGAGTATTGATAGGAAATGTGGCAAAGAAGACACGTGTTTCATGAGCCCCTTGAAAGACTTCGACGAGTTATGCTATAACTGAGGAGATGCAGTTGCCAAAGTTGATGCAGGACGTTGAGGACATCCAAACTCAGGCACAGCAGGGTAGAAATATCTGTATTTTATATACGGTACTGAATCGGGTTGATAACGCATCGATCAAAAATATTACCGGTACCTGGTCATCTATACATACATCACGGAATCCCGCCTGAACTACTCACGAGTAGCTTGACAGATCGTACTACTCGTACATGTGAATCTTCTTTTTTTGGTATAATGTATTACATATGCTACAGGAGAGGTATATTCGAAGTGGAGGGAGTATGGGCATACATGTAGGCGTCCTGTACTGCCTCTAGGTTCCCGAAAAAACAATCGAACAGACCCAAAAAGCGCTGTCCGCTCTATTAATAGTCATGGGTACTTACAACCCTCGTTTACTGTAGTACCGCAGTTCCGTTTTGGCCACAAATTACTCAGAACTTGATTAATTAGTTTGCCCCCGAAACGGGACTGCAGTCCTAAGAGGGTTAAGTAATAAGTACTACGTATATGTACCAGGTACATATTTAATAGTAGCACCCTCGGTACACGAGTAGTAGCCGATCTCCCCGGTGGCTCAATCATACCCTCGAATGGTGGCTAGAGTTGATTCCGTGACTGCAAATCTAACCTTGGGGGTATTTTCCCATTATGTTTCCTCTTGCCATCAGACAATGTGCAGCATGGTCCTATTATTTTACAACAAAGAAGGAACCAGCGCCTGGCAGCGCGGCGTAGGGGGGTAGGCGAAACTCGACGCCAGTCAACGAGGGAACGAAAGGCCGAAGGCTTCTCGAGACGTGAAATAATGAGGAACACACCTTGAGCGGGGGGGTAGGAGGAGAGCCTGTCCCATGGGACCCCGGGTCTGAACGTTACCAATGATATTTTTATGCCAATGATATTGTAGGAGCGAGAAAGAAAAGAAAGGGATGAAGGTGCTAAAGACGAATTGAAAAAAAAAAAAATCGGCATCGCCCAGTCTATTCTCATATTGTTTGGACAGCAGGATGTGTTCCATGTTTGACTCTGACAGCTTCTGTAGGATGTGTGTTATACGTTACCTGGTACGTCGTTACGTGTAGTAAAATTATGCATTTTTCGACGGTCCGCCATGCATGCGTAACACGCGTTTCCCACCTTTTCTTATGACTGCTATCCCCCGTATTAGAAAGCCTCCAAACTTAGTGGGGGCCCAGAACCATAGAACAGAAAACGATTGACAAGAGCAGAACTATCCTTATACCAGGTAAGAACTAATAAATAATACGTACATTACATGATAGATAGTACGTCGATAATTGATCATACACGCAATGAATTCCGGGTGCTCCTACTTTTTTTCTGCACCGAAAAACAGTATCACGAACGATGTTACCGGTGCAGTATCACACCATGCCTATACTACGCTACGTACTGTGGTATATACCTCGTATACCTTGCACTTGGCGATCGTTCCCATGGGGCACAATTAACTGGTACACTCACCCGTGCACGCATTTGCCTTGTTTTGGCGATGATCAAGATATTTTGATCACGTGTTTGTCATGAACACGTTGTTGAACGGCGAAATACGGGTCGTTTTTTAGGCAGCCCCCCCAGGTTTTGGGCACCCCCCCCCCAGGTTTTTGTCATGACAGCTGTCTGGACGAGAACAAAAAACTGATATCCCGCGGATTTTCTGTAGTTGGCCGTTGTACTAAGAGGGCGTGTCGTACACATCCCTGCTAAAAACTTGAAACTGCTGCGTATTCATTCTTCAATGAATATTTCAAATTTATTAATCGAAGTCGTTGCTGTCGCGGCAGGACAGGTACGAGGTGGCGACAAACTGGGTGTATATACACCTAGGAATGAAAGGCCCACCCGCCCCCACGGCGGTCGGGCCAGATTCCTGTAGATATTGTAGGAGTTATAATAGGTGAGCCAATACATACTTATGTACATAGAGTGGACATTAATTTTGGCCCCAAGCTTGAAATTAATGAAAACTATCGCTGAGCTCAGAACGGCACACCACAAACTCCTCCTACGGATCATTGGCTTCCAGCGCCGGCAACGCACTGACCACACCTCGTGTCGTACGCCAAGGCCCTCAAAAAGGCACAATGCGAGAGCGTTGGGACGACCATCCACAAACGACGCCTCCTCTTTGCGGGGGCCGTATAGCGGACGACCAATGAGCGGCTGACCCACCGGGTGATGTTTGGGACGATGGCTGGTGGGGAGAACCCGGGACGAGGCAGACGGGAAAAGAACTGGGCCCAATGCCTAGCAGACGACTTCAGGGTTTTTCAAGCCATCGAGGGATCCACGGAAAGCTCCCCCCTGCTGTTCGGAGTAGAGACGTTGTTGTGGCCGAGGGCGGCTAAGAAGAGCGGGAAGTGGTACCGGGGGGCCGTCAAAGCGGCGGACTGCTTCATGGCGGAGTGGCCCAGGGACGAAGCATGGAGAAGCAGGCTGCGCCACGAGCAGAGGAGGCCAAGAACGGCGATAAGGGGATGGGGGGAGGTGCAGCTGTTCTGATACAGCTGTCGACGAATGCAGAAACTAAGCGATAGATCGGGTGGCTAGGTATCGGTTCGACTAACTCTTGCAGGCTTTAGCCTGTATCTCTCTCTTTTTCGTGTTGCTTTGTCCGTGCAGCAGATACCTGCCCTTCCTGAGTACGTATGCTTTCCGTCTATTAATAGCAGCCTTTCTGAAGTCCTTGCGTTGTTTGTATTCTGCTTTTTTTTGTTTTTTTCTTCATTTCAGTTTTTTTTTGTTTTCATTGTCTTTTTGCTCTTTTTTCCGGTCTTGCTTGTGTTGTTGTGTTCTCGTACCCGGGGGGCTCACACTGGAATTTGAATTTGCGATTTAGTTTTATTTTTGGTCTTCCTTTGTCTCACAGTCTGTGACCACAGAATCAGCATCTCTCTAGGATAGGGAATCAGGACGGACACTGGGTGTACTGATGAAACTTGGTAGAAAAGACGATTTGATGTGAAGACGACAACAACAACAACAACAGCAACAACAACAACAACAACAACAACAACAACAACAGCAACAACAACAACTTTGTAAGTCACTTTATGCAGTATCAAAATGAGCGTTAAAATTATGAATTGTGCAATATTTATTTGATGTGCTTGCTCCCTGTCTGGAATCTCACACTCAACATCCGTGATTTTCATTTTACTTATTATTTCGGTTCCTTTTCTGATTGATAAGCCGTACGGAAGGAGCCGTGTGGCGTGGTTGGATGACGAACCTGCTCTGCTCGTTTCGTGTTGTCTGACGTCAAGGGGCTGGGCATAGTTGACGAACGCAGGGCGGAGGACGGCAGTCTGGGTAACAAGGTACTAGGCGGATTAGCAGGGAGAACCTGGCTATACTACTCGTACCAAAAACTGCTGCCGCCACCTGGAGGGTGCTTTGGGCTTTGGTCTGCCTGTTGTTTTCCCCTCGTGTTTTTCCCATTGTTATGTTTTTCCTTGGTTCTTTGTCTGACTCTGTTTACAAGTAGTGGTGCTTTCGTTCTTTTTTTCTTTTTTTTCCAACTCGTTCTTTTTCAAGTGTTCGCCACCTTGCCTGCGGGGGGGGGGGGGACGACAGATTGTTTCTTCCAGTTTTTGCTTTCATTTATTTATTTTTCTCTTTCGATTTGTCTTCTTTGTTATTGTTTTCTCTTTGATTGTTTGTATTCATTTCTCTATTTCATAGAATGTGTATGTCGTGCCTTTCGTATCCATTAATAGCCAGTATGATGACATGGCATTGCATTGCCGACTGCAGTGCTTACTGCATACCAGGGTACGTGGCAACGTAGTATCTCTGTGGCGTAGCTTTGTGACCACAGAACTTGTATCTCTTCTAGAATTAAAGAATCGGCACGCACACTGGTTGTGCTGGATGTCGACGGGTAGAAAGAACGGTCTAATGTGAAGAAAACCCGCACACTGCCACTTCATTAGTCGTTGGTTGCAGCAGTACGATGCAACACAATCTGCGGGTAATGCGATAAACGCACAGCAGAGGGACCGCACACTCGGAATATCGATTGTTTCTGTATCGATAAAATTGCGTACTCTGAATGCTGAGACTATTTGGGTGCGTAAGTAATTGCGGCCTCAACATTGCGAGTGACTGGGAGTGTGAGCAGAACTCAACGTCAAACTCGAAATCCTGCCTGAATGTCGTGAGTAAGTGCGAGTGTGAGTAATACTAAATATCCAAATGCCACGGGTGCAAGGAGTACCCGCCGGATCGGACGCTGAAATATCCGAATATACGGTCGTCAGTAATATCACTTTAATGTAGAGGATGTTGTGAGTTAAATCCAGGTGTCAGAGCAGAGATCAGACGACCGTGCTGGTAGGATAATGAAATGAAAACGATGTCGGACTTACTTAACCCTTTTAGAACCTCAGTCCCGTTATGGGGACAAACCAGTCAAATTATGAGCAATTTGTCCCCTAAACGGGACTGCGGTTCTAAAGGGGTTAATCACAAAACACGAGGATGATGGAGACGGCAGCAGCAGTGGTAACGCAAAAATGTATATTCCGTACGAGACGTATGAATATCTGCACGAAGAGCGGCTGTAATTGTGGTTTCATCGACCGAAGAGTGTGCCGGATTGGGTCGTCCTGAGCAGAGGCCAGACGATGCTCGTAAAATATCAATATAGGATGTTGAAGATAGATGCTCCGAGTACCTTGGAGTAAAGTGACGAGTATCGGAGATAAACTACTTCAGGTACTTCGTCTACTCGGAGTATTTCAGGGCTCGAAACTCCGGGATACTGCTCGTACTCGGAGTATTTCGGGTATGATCGCTCTCATTACTGCTTGTCCTAGGAGTATTTTGGGGTTCGATACCCTGAAATACTGCTGTACTCCGAGTATTTCGGGGTTTATTACTCTGGAATACTTGTTGTACTTGAAGTTTTGGGGATCTTGTACTGCTCCTACTTCACAAGTTCTCGGAGTAATTGGGCATTTCATGCTGCATAATTTCAATACTCGGAGTATTTCAGGGTTTCATATTCCGAGGTACGAGTGACACTCGGAGTATTTCAGGGTTTTGTACGTACTCCAAGGTACTCCGGGTTAGAGTATTACTCGGAGTATTTTACTCGGATGATGAAGTATTCCTGGGTTCAACACTCCCGATACTCAGAGTACTCCGCGTAATTTAGATGTTTGTACGCCAGGTCCTGCTCGTACTCGAGTATACGTACTGCTCACACCGCAAGTACTCCTAGTATTTAGGCCACCAGTACTCTAATATACTCGGAGTACTCGGAGTACGAAATTACTCGATACTCCAAGTATACTCGGAGTATCGAATATAATACCGAGAAATCGAACGCTTTCGAGCCGCGAGCAATGTCGGTACAACCCCCAAAAACTGTCAGACGGGCTGCTGCACAGGTGATATAGGGCGAGTTTTGACGTCGTGAAAAGCTGTTTTGGATCATCGTGATTCTTACTGGTATTAAAGTGGTAGTAGGGCTCGAGCAGGGTGCCAACAATAGCATCATACGATGGCGAAACAACAGAGGGAGAAGCAGCAGCAGCAGCAGCAGCAGCAGCGTCAAGCCGAGTGGTGAAAATCGACGGGGATCAAACGAAGCCGGCACGAGCAAACGTGAACCGACACGGAGGATGATAAACGAACCTCGCATACGCGTCGTACATCCGCTCCTGCTAGGAGGGCCGACGTCTTTCGCACCGTGTAGGCGGTTTGTGTTGTCTCACCACAGGTGCTGCAGGTAGGCTTATTCCTTCCGCTGCTGTATGCAGTTGAGTTGTCTTTGCTCGGGGCAAGGTCTTCGTGCCGAAACTCATCATCATCGCCACGGGCCACCAACAACGCGGTGTAGCGAGCGTCGCTCCTCATCCTCTCTATACGGGAGGTGTCGGTTGGTTAAATATTAAACATTGCGGCTGGTTTTCGGTACGTAACGGCAAAGTATGATCTCGAACAACAACGGGGCGGGACAAACAGATAGCTTCTCGTGTCAAGCGTGCATGATTGTGTGTGTACAGCAGTGTGCTGCGGTAGAAGGAGATATAGAGGATGATTTGGAAATTGGGTGTTGTCTGCAGTAGTCCACAGCGCGGCGTATGTAGTGAATTAAAGACGACAGAGAGGATTGCGTGAACCCCTCGGTAGCTCGAAAGACTTTTATTTCGATGGACGTCGGGTGAAGCGGCGGTATGTGACGAGGACCGGATATTCAAAGCGCACGAGGGCATGAACGCATGCGTGTTTCGAAGACGACATCGCAAAGGACAAGATCTTGGAACGATGCACGAAGGCAGCTTGCAAAAGGTGATTTCGGAGTATGTGAGAGATCCATTTGTTTTTTTACGTTGTTGCACGAGGGAGCTTAAAAATGTTGTGAGTACGTGAGGTACCATGTATATATTTTTTAAACAAGTTGGTATCAGAGGCAATACTATGATGAAGTTATAAACTGGGCATCACGCTGTCTATATATAATTAATTGATGATATGTATGGTCTTTTTGGGGGCAGAACCGTAGTTCATTTTGGTTCATCACGTATTTTTACAGCTTAAGGCCGGGCTGGCATCCAAGCGTCTCCCCGGGTTCCTGGTTACGTTGTTAAGCTCTTGACAGCTTATGGGAACAGATATAACTTTGCTCTTTTAAACACGCTGCGTTTAGAACTCGGACTGGGTCGTGCTTACCAGGGAGCGACGTTGACTTGGAAGAGCTTCATCTACATACAGCATGTGTTTGTGTTTTTCCGTAGATCGATTGCCGTGTTCTGCAAGTACTACCAGTCACTACCAGTACGTGGGGGCGGCTGCGCCTGCCGCAAGTATTGTCGTGGTCGGCGTAGACGCCGATACCGTTGTCATCCAGATGCACCTCCTCGTTTCGTTTCAGCGGCGCTCGCGTGTGTTTGTCTGTGCTGTGCTACCACGCTACCACTGGCTTAGCGGACATCCAAAAACACTCCATCGAAAACAATCATTCTGCCCATACATCCACACGTCACCAAAACCATAAACACGGCCGAGGGTGTCCATTTTGTATGGTAGATTTTCACGGAAATGAAGCGAAAGTGCCCTACTTTGTTTTGCTCCGGCGGCGCCTTCAGCGGGGCCCGTTTGCCAGCCGGGGCAGACCGTCGGGGCTCGCTCAGCGACCTGACAGCCCCTTCGCGCGTCCAGGCTTTCGACGCCGAAATATTTCGATGCCGAATTGTATCGTATTGTCGATATCGTGGTTTGATTGTATTTCCGTTCCCCTCGCTGCCTCGGCAAGGAATGCTGCGAGGCATGCCCTATCAGGCTTATAGCGAGTGGGGTAGGTATTTCTGGCGGGTGTAAGGCCGGACTCACCCTCAAGGAATGATACCTTCTTGCTGCTGCCTGTGGCCGCGAGGCTCAGGCAGCAGTAGAGTTGGGTCGTACGTGGTGCGTCAGGCACGGAGGCCCACGAGTCGCGCGTCTTTTTGAGGCAGCTGCGGCAGAGCAGCAATGCTCAATCGGGGTGTCCGTGCGCGGAGGCGGGCGCCACCACAGGCGACACTACGGCACAGTCTATTTCACCGGTAGGAAGCTGGATTCGACGACGAGGGAGGAGGGAGACTGGGCGTCGACGTGCGGGGAAAAAGCGGATGAACTTCCCCTGCGCGACAATTTTTTCTCTGCAATTTTTCAGATCAGAACCGCAAGTGCGAGGAGCATTTTGTTTTTCAGGATGGCAGAGAAAGGGAACCGACTGGAAGGGAATGGCAACAAGAGCACGTGCAAAGGAGCGGGCGGGTCGGGCCAAGGCGATCAGTCGGCCATGAAGAGCGGCAGGAAGACGGTGCACGGAGACCCATGACCTGCGCGCACACTATCATCACGAGAGAAGCAGCCATAGTTTGTTTTTTCCTGGTATTGTTTTTCACGAGGCAGAATGGTATATCTACTTGTTATTGACGTCACTGGTCTTTGTAGTTTAACGATTTTCTTACCCTTCATGGGGAATAACCCACGCAATTATCAGGGACGTGGTATCATAACTGCACAGCCCAGGAAGAGATGGCAATCGTTGATATTCGTGTGGTAGTATGGTTCGATTGCTCTTCTTCACCACATATCCGCGAGTCTTCGCTCTGACAGCACTCCAGATAGCTGGCAGGTGTGTTCCTCTTTCGCGTTCACGACTATGATACCGTGCGTTTGGTACGGTGCAGGCAGCACCTCAGACAGCAGCCGCTGTAGTCAGCAGCCACAACTTGGTTAGTGGTGGGAACGGGGATACTGTTATGTTACAGTTGAGAGGATATACCCGTGGCTATGTTGGTTCAGTTTGCACATAGGTTTTATCTTGCGTGCGCTTTCTTCGTCTCGTGTGTTTTTAGGCAGCCGAATTTCGTTTTTTTTGTGGTTTTTCCGATCTTCCTAGGGCTCCAGCACCTTTGTGTGACCACGGACTCCTTCGTCAGAGAGTTCATGGGAGACCAACAACAACAATATATACCACCTTTCAACATAAAGCGAGAGCACATTGAGGAATTGATTCATTTTTATGTGTGGACCTTTTTCGTCTTCGTGTTCTGTTTGTTCAGGTCGGAAGCGTCCGTCTTCCCCCCTTTTTTTTGTTTCTGTACGATCATGTTTCGGATCTTCTTAGGGCTCCCCAGCACGTTTGTGTGACCATGGACCTTGATTTGAAAGTTAATGCGAGGACAACAACGACCGGGCAACCGGGCCAACAACAACAAAGAACACACGCCACGAGGGCCGGCGTTGCTAAATTATGCCTCCCTCTTCATGGTGATTTATATTTTTTTATGTATTGCGGTGCGCAGTACCGCTGTACTTCGAATTATACGGTTTGCTTCTGATACCGCACACGCGCGGTATTGTAAAGCGAGCCTGTAACTCTGAAAATGTCCTTGGTATTGGTGGGCAGTAAGTATGACGAAGAGGATGCCCGTCGGCGCGAAGCCAGATTTACACTGCTGTGACCCTATTGCACCTGCTCCTCTCGAGGCACGGTCTGGTCATCATGCCCAGTTGCCGGTGGTAACAACAGCCTGATCTGCTGTTGCAAGGGGAGGTGTCGGTTAAACTGACGCACACGACAGGAAATCTGAGGGGGGAGGTAAAACACTTCGAAGTGTAAAACTAAGCTCAACATTTCGCCGGAGAGGACTAAAAAAAAAAAGGCACTGACCGAATGCAAAGTCACGCAGGAGTCACGCCACCGGGGGTGTTGCACTTTGTGGGGCAAAGTTTTCTGACCAATAATTGTGTTCCTTGAGTTAGGAAACTACCAGTTAGGAGGAAAACGTTATTTGTATATTCGTTTTAGGACTATAGCGCATACAAGTGCCGGTCGGGTGGCATGAACGAATTTCTTCCATGTATTGTATCGGGAGTCTATTGAGCTCCTAACGTGAGGAGCTCAGGAACTTCTGGTGCACCCCCACTGTGAGACGGCTCGCAGCACACCATAGCCGAGGTTCAATCTGGGCATCTTGTCCACATAGCGTGCGCTATGTGCCGGGTGGATGTGTATAGACGACGGACGAACTCGAAACTCATACCAGGGTATTAGGTATCAATTAAACTATAGCTGGTAGCAAATAGTCATATTAAGAGTAATTTCGGTCGTGGAATCATGCTACGAGTACGACGATACTATGAATACCATTAATAGAAAAAAGTTGGCACGGAAGGGAGGTAGACTTGGTGCATGGGTTTCCTTTTGTTTCCGAGGTTTTCTTCTCTCGGGAAAGTTATGAGTGACCCGTGTTGAAGATCATGCTGCACATTGTCGGATGGCAAAAGAAATAATAATAAAAATAATAGTAATAATAATAGTAATAATAATAAAAATAATAATATATAATAATAATAATAATAATAATAATAATAATAATAATACTAATAATAATAATAATAATAATAATAATAATAATAATAATAATAATAGTAATTATAATAATAATAATAATAATAATAATAATAATAACAATAATAAAAATAATATTAAAAGTACTACCTGTATGTGAGGCCGGTCCCTCCGGTGGGCTATTGACCCTTTCAGAACTGCAGGGTCTCGTTTCGGGGACAAACTACTCAAATTCCAAGTAGTTTGTCTCCAGAGTGCGACTGACTGCGCGGTCCTAATAGAAGGGTGAATGGGGGTCACCTACCTCGGATACTGCTATAATAATTACGGGGGACCCTAGTTAACAGGACCTATGGTGTACATATAAGCCTCTATATTTAACCATTTTTACTAACAATGTTTGGTCCTGTTAACTGTGGACCCCCGTAATATGAAATTTAATACATAAATAAATACGCTGGCGTCCCCGGTGGCTTGGTAGGTGGCCCGCGTGCCTATCAATAATATCAATTTCGTGGGTTCAAGTCCCACCGAGTGCATGCTCGTAAGGGCTTTTAGTGGCATTATAGAAATTGATTAGCGGAAATCGCGAGAGCGTGAGTTGACTGCATTCGATGGAGATCGACGAGCATGCTGAACCCAATGCGCGACAAGAAATAAAGGCACGTACCGGGGGGGGAAAGGGTAGGCCCCTGTGACCACGGCTTGCCCAGAAGGTCGTCGAGGGTAAAACCCTTTACGAGTTAGGCTGGAAAGTGAAAGTGATGATTTGAAAAAAAAACAAAAATAATGTGTCCGTACGTATACACTACGAGCATACGTAGCATGTGGCCCAGCTAGAATAGAAGGCCCCCGGCATACAAGTCTGCGGACGGCGAGGAAGGCAGACGTACCGAGATGGAGGTGGAAAGGGGACACACCGTGTGACGGAGAAAAGGAACGAGGGGAAGCCGACCCCGAAAAATATTTGTTCAGTGGACAAAGAAAGGGAAAATGAGACGTATTTAATTGTGGAGAGGCTCTACGGGCGGTGAGAAGGCCTGAACGCAAGTTCCTTACTCTAGTTTTTTTACCGTCGGAGTATGGAGTACATTCCGTACTCCAAGTACTGAGATCATTGAAGTACCGGCGGCCAAAAATACTGCGAGTACTGAATGTGAAAAGCAGTACTGAAGGCCCAAATACTGCGAGTACTCGCCGTTTATACCGTCGAAATTCTGGCAGTTTCCTCAGTACAACAAACAGCCCCCCCCCCCCCCCCCACACCAACCCGGAAAGTAGTTTGCTCCAAGTCCCACTCGCACACAAGGTCCAACGACGGGTATTAATAGTACACAAAGCCCTGTTTTTTTTTTTAGTTTTCGGAAATATTTCGGTTTACTTTCATGTGCCGGGAGCACCATCTGTGAGGTGGCCGCGCGAAATCTCTTCAAAAACTTTGCCGTTTTGAGCGAAAACCCCCCTTTTTGTTTTTGCTTTTGTTTTGCGTCGTTCGATTACCACCCTGGAAGACACAGGCTGCCCGCAGTGTGAGAAATCGATTCAACAGCCGGAACGGTTTAGATTGCAACCGGAAACATTGCCGCTTGGTAGGTCACCTCATTGGCGGTGACACAAGGGCGTACAAGCCGGTATTTATCGCGAGCTGTCCCTTCATGGTCAAACGGGAAAACACACGCGAAATACAAACATAGATAAGGGAGACAGGCCACGAGACAAAACAACGTGCGAACACTGCGGAACAGGGAAGTACACACATGGGTCGGACGGAAGACGGTACACTCGGGGGTCAAAACATGGGAAAAATTGTTGTTGTTTTTTTTTTTTTTTTTTTTAATCCTCCGGCGGATTGGTAAAAATAAAGCTTAAGCTCACCACACTTCCACGTTCGTGTCGTGTGGAGAATAAATCCCATGCGAAAAATGGAGAAGAGATTGCCGCCTACTTCTACCTTCGGCAAAAGCGGTGGCAATGTCGATATCGTTCCGGTGGCAAACAGTACCTGCACAGCCCTGCTTGCGGTGCTGTCTCCGCAGCAGTACAGTGTCGCTTTGCACTGTTGCTACAGTATTATATCACCGGAGTCCTCTTTTTGAGAAAAAAATATAGCTCCGAAACCTGGAATATCGTTTCCAATCGTGGCATTATAAAGTAGACGGTGGGTGAATTGATTCCTTCATTAACCCTGTTAGAACTGCAGTCCCATTTTGGGGACAAATCACTCAAATTTCAAGAGGTTTGTCCCCAAAACGGGACTCCGGTCCTAAGAGGGTTAAGAGCGTTTCCCGTCGACTGTTTGGCCGAGACCGAATTGACAATCTTACGGTGGAATAGTTCCTATTCTTGCCTCAAATACGTGTCTTGAAGTTTGTACTCTGAAGATGAAATAATATGCGCCCGCTATTAATAGAGATCGCGAAAGAGCGTGTGGCGGGGTTGCAACCCGCCTACACAGTGGGCCGTACACATCCCATCGTGAAGATGAGCTTGATTGGCAACGCACAGCCTTGTTTCGAGGCCGTCAAAGATTCCTCAATTCTTGTTGCACCGGAACACCACGCCAGGGGCAAGGTACAGCTGTTAAATGAATCCGTTGCTGTACACTATTCCAATGCCGATCGGAGCATACGACCCGCGTCAGCGCCGATAATTTCGTTTGTTTTATTTGGACCGGACCGAGTACTGTTGTTAGCGAATATGATCAAGCGAGTACGTCTGCGTGTCGGAGGCGCAGTAGAAGTGAAGAGCTTACCGCCATACACGCCCCATCGTGCGAGCAAAAACAACCACCGTGATCGGACACGATCAGCCTCGTACGAGCCTGCTAAAGGTTGGACCCGCTTTCTCTATTAAAAAAATCAGGGCTGAAGCACTCGGGCACTCTAGCTATTTGCTGCAACGACAACGCGCAACTCCAGTATCACAAATATCACGGCTTTAGCGCCTATGCTCTGGAGGTCAAAACAGTTTGTACAGCCAGCGCATGAGAAAGAGCTCGCGCCGGCACGGCTGACCATGGGGAGCGTGGACTGCACATATTCCATCGTGTGGTCGAAGAAATGAGCACGATCGGCCACGAACAGCCTTCTTTCGAGGCCGTCGAAGATTCCTCGACATTCGTTACCTCGAAAATCAACACCCGGTATGCCGGGGCTGTTCAATCCGCACTGAAATCGTTCAAAACACACTTTCCCACGACCTTGAGGTCATTTTTGGAAGCACACTCAACGTGAGACGCGCAAACGATTTTCAGGGATACCCTCGGGAGTGGCCCAACACGTTCCCCACGTTCCGTCTGACCGAAGGCTGGACTTGCACGCCCTATCAGTCGTTTCGTGGTTCATACATGGTGAACAAGCTTTGCAAGGGACTCGTCGTTCAAACGCAGGCAGCATCAACGAATTTTCTGGTGCTTGATGCGTCAACGCTGCCATCGTACACCACTACCGGTGTCTATTGCACGGTAGACGTTTTGACAAAAAGAAATAGTTCGAACAACAGCAGCAAGCGTTTAGTTGGGGCTTGTTTGTTTATGAACCGGGATAGCCATACATGACCCACACGGCGTGGGCTTGGCGTGCAAGACCCAACATTCAGTTAGACGGCACGTGGGGAGTGTGTTGCGCCCCGTCCGAAGGTATGGATGGTGCATGTCAACCCCAGGGCACTTTTCACCCGCCTCATTTTGTCTGTGCTTTCGGAAAACGACTTCTAGTTCGCGGAGAAGCGTGTTCTAAACTAGTTCAGTGCGGATTGAACAACTCCCGCTACGAGATGTTGTGTGTTTAAGCTAACACATCTCGAGGAACCTTGGACGGTCTCGCAAAAAAAAGCCTGTTCGTGGCCGATCCAGGTGATTTTTCGCCCACACGATGGGAAGTGTACAGCCCACTCTGTAGGTGGGTTGCAACCCCGCCACGCGCTGTTTAGCGATCGCGAGCGGGCGCAACATGGTTTGATCTCGAGATCACACATCCGGCCCCCGGTTTTCAAGCAAAACCGGGTGTTTATTCCTCTCTACGGCTCCGATCTTGGTCGCGGCCAAACAGTCGCACGCAGGAAAACACTTCATTGCGGAGAGTTTAGCTTGAATTCCTGTGTCTTCGTTATTTCACGGAAACAATCTGCGGCGCCTACGAAAAAGCAGGGCGTGCTTGGCTGAGGACCCCGGCACCGGGGTTATAGCTGTTTTGATGACCGCGATCATGTGCCGTAGTATAATCGGAGAGTGCGCGACCGGTTGGCTATCAATCTGGAGAACGAGATCGGACCTGTGGTCGAATATTTCCCAGTGTATGTACTGTGGCATGTAAGAACATTTTTCGTTCACTTTCTTCCTAACATTGTAGGACATAGTGTTTCCTCCCGCAGCATCCACGGCAACGGGTAATAATGCGTAAGAGACATACCATCCGCCTGGAGAACAGCAATAGTCCAGTGCACGCCATTTCGCAGTCGGTGATGTAGCCATTCACCGTGCTATGCTCCCTTGCGTCGAAACAAGCATTCTAGCGTTTTCGCGAGCTTTTCGTGCTACGTACGCGGTCGCAACTTCGAATACACGGAAACATGTCGCGAGTCGTTTCTCGTTGCCTACGGCTGTGGGGTGGTGCACCCGACGCCCTCGCACACCCCATCAGGAGCATGCCCAAATTTCGTCTGGGCTGTCCTGCTAGGTGATGACACGGGCTTCATGAGCTTCTTGTTCCGCTGCTGCTGAGCTACCGCGCTCGATCTAACCCCTTTCTATATAAAACGTATATGGAGGCGTTTTCAAAAGGGGTCCTTACGCAGAACCTAGAACCGAAAAAAAACAGAAGGGAAACCTTGCCCGAGAGGCAGAGCCCCGTTGGCCGCGCGGAACGGAGGCTGGTAGCCAACACAACCCAAATGAATATCATGCTGAAGTGGAGTTTGATATACTTGGATGTGCTCGTACCTTTTAGTTTGATACACTCCGCTTGAAAATAAACTCGTTCATGTCAACAGAGCTGCAGTAGATCTCGTAGCAACCTATTCAACCAAATGGTTGACGCGTGTTACAGGTGGGGGTACGCCCGCAACTTTCTGGGAAATCCCTGAGGGAGTTTCCGCGCCTGAGGAGCTTTGGATGGACGTATCGCCGAAAAAACGGATATTATGGGAAACACTGTGCTCTTAACCGGACGAGCAATCCCGGGACAGAAACAAAGAAGTTGTGAAACTCAAACGAGATCGAAATGTTCCGTCGGGTAGCTGAGAAGACCCACCACAGTCAAAAACGTGTTTTTGTGAAAAAAAACTAAAATGCTAGCGCTCTCGTAGCAAGCTTCGGTTACCTAACACTGCTCTGTACGAGACCGAGGGAATCGTGAACACAAATTATTGATCGGGTATGCTCGACTTGGGGTTTGAAATTGGGTTACCGCTGAGCCGCAGGATTCGTATTCGTTTAAAAAAACAAGAATGGTTCTGGGCTATTGGTTCGAACAACCACTTGTGTACAGAAAGCGTCATCCTTGCCAATCAGGTTGGTTCACGTATATTGGCAAGCCGCACGCACCGTAGACGTTCTCAAGCCGGTAGACACGAGAGGGGCTCACGTCTTCGCTCAATCGCGTAGATATAGATAAACACGCTTCGTGTTGGGCCAAAAAAGGGAACAATGTTCGCCCTGAGGACTTGGTGGACCATGATATGTCGATTCAACAATAATATACGAGAGGTTAAAAGGATACCTATTCGTATTTCGATGCTCGTGTTGTCGGCCGCAACAGGCTACTGTCGAAGGTGCGTACGGACAGACAATGCCATCGATAGTACGACACTTGGAAACATGGCAGCAGCTGTGATGCCGGGACGCCCTATGCACGGGGTACTGTAAATCGGATCCACCCATGACCTCTGCGGGTCACTATATATTCTGCAAGTTAGCCATCGGTATATACCGTCCGATACAAATATATCATTTACATTCGTCGTCTTCGCATGTTTAGACCTTCGGGGGCCGCAATCGCCATTTTTTCAGCTCGAAAAGTCTTGAATCGACACCTGCCAAAACACCTCCCAGGTCATGGACTTGATTGAATCCCTGCCAGCATAAATTCATGCGCTGCAACGGCACTGGGGGAATGCCGACAAATAAAACCCGAACACTCTACGGTACGTAGTTTGGACGATGTGAAAAACCTTCACTCACTCCTCTTCAACACCTTTAGAATTGCACCCGAATACATACGTGGTTCAAGACAAGCTGCCTAGATGGTTCGGATCCGCAGCCCCGCACTGGGGGCAAGCCACTTGGAATTGAGTCGCGAGGCCCGAAAAAGGAACTGCAGTCCTGATAGGGGGTTGGAACTCGGAGGATAAAAGGTCTTAAGTTTTGTCCTCAACCCCGTTGAGCCTTTAGCCTACCGCACTTAAAGGCTACTGGTATGGGGCATGGAAGACTAGCCATATTCATCCTAATCCCGAGTCCTCACCGCCACGTCTACCCCAACTTCGTGTGATGTACGGCAGTCGTGCCCCCGGTCGAGCTGGGAGAGCTGCTGTGCGACACCCTGGTTGACGCGGAGGACGCCGACACCCTCTCCTTGTACGTTCTCCATAACGAAACAATTGTCGCAGAGAAGTCGTCCTTCACTGTAACCAACGGAGACGCGTTCACGGACGGCATCGGCCGCAAGGTAAGTTGCGCGTTTCACGTATGCTTCATATCCAGACAGGAGTACCGATGAAAGCGATTTGTTTGTCTCACGCGATCAACTTTCGAATCATGTGGTGAGCACCATTGAGCACACGTAAATTACTTTTCAAACGGTGTGATACGCACCGCCTATTAATAGGCTCTTCCATGTATAGTACAAGTATATGGCCCAGCTCTTCTTGGTGACGGGTGAGAGCCACACATTTCGTGTGAGCTATTGTTGATTGACGCGTTCTATGACACCTTAGAGATTATTTAATAACGCGTTTTGGCTACTTTTTGCTGGGTGACGGGGTGTCTTGACCAAAAATCGTCGGGATGCCATTTTTTGCCGTTTTTAAAAACGGACAGTTTAATATGCCTAAGCCATGGTAAAATATACATGGGAGCCGCGCTTCTAATTTTCTTCAGGCCACTTTTAGGGTGAGATCTGCAGTAGAACCCCTCCAGCGAAACCCCTCAGGATAAGGACGGTGCACCTATACTGCAGCGTACGTCGATTGTGAAGCGGAGTTCGGTGGGCGTGGGTAGTACTCAAAACATGTTTCGTTCTTTTCGAACGGGGAGCACTGCGGTTTCGCCAAAAAACATATATCAGAGTTTTGAACGGGGACCCCACCTCTCTCGAAAGCAAATGAAACGGGCATTCTTCTTGATGTCCCTGCGAAAGGTTACATGTCTCGGTCAGGTTGAGCTATTCTACATACACGCACACATTAGTTTTGTTTGGAAGCCGGTCTTGAGCGTAGCAGCTGAGCGAGCTCCTCTAGCAAGGAACTAGAACGTCGGCAGCACCCCTTCCCCCTACCGTAACATGCGCATGATGCGGGGAAACCTGTTTCCACTGGCGGAGACTCTTGGAACAGATCAAAAACATCTCCCCACTATCGACCCTAATTCTCGAACGTTCTGCTTTTGTTCGTGTTTCACAACAGGCAAACAGCATGGCTGTTACAACGGGTCTTGCTTGCCCCTTGTTTTTTATTTCTCCCAAGTCAGTCAGTATTTAGGCCAGAAAGTTTGTTTCGACGGGCGCAATGATAGGGTTATTTATACTTTGTGTAGAGCTGTTGCTCCAGCCAAAATATGTTTCCGAGTGATTTGGGCTTCTTATCCGATGAACTGCCTACTATCGTCATTTTGTGGTCCTCTGGTTTTCGATATCAAGCCTGTGGGCCATCGGAGTTGGCCATCACGTTCTCTTGAGGTCGTAGTTTAGATTGTGGGTATGTTTTACCCCTCGCGTCATTTCCTCCAAAATCAGTGTCATGGACAAAAAAAAAGATTTTCGGCGAGGGATATACCTGCTATAGCGCTGTTTTATCCAACCAGCGATAATCTGATTGATGGGGGGCTTCTCGAACAGACCAAATTCTCAATAACGCCTTCTATTTGTTTCGGACATCTAGTTTTCGATGTCAAGCCAAAGGCAGCGTGGTATTTGCTCATCGGGCCAAGCGTGAGCTCATTCTTTATTTTTTTTGTTACTGTCGTGGGTTGGAGCTCATCGAGTAAGAGGCCTCCGAGAACGTAGTAATGTACGCAGATGCACCCCTACCTCAGCATACGTTTGTTCCGAAGTGAGGAAAAACCTCTTCAAGCGTATTTTCGTTTGGCTTCCTAGTCGTAGCCTGCGTATTGTGCGTGGTGTCGCCCGTAGACACCCCGACCTGGTCCACAGGTCGAATGAAAGGCTGACGATTCAAAGTACTGTTGACACGGCCTCAACTGACGCTTAAACCGTTCATGGAGTTTCCAGTCGTTGTAGCGGAGCCGGCTCGACATCGTTAGCGAATACACATGGTCACTCATGAAAAACAAGCGCACATGAACTCCCGCACGCCAAGGTAAATGCCTCTCGAAAATCGAAACAAGTACCACACGCACAACCCCAAGCCTCGTTTTCAAGTCGCCCGATCGTGAACACCCATACTCTTGAGTTCACAAAGCACTTCCGCCAAACCTGACCACGAGCGCGCTCGACTAATATTGTGTACAAGATCTGGACGGGAATAGTTACGGACCCTGGGCAGGGCGAAGATGAGGCTCTTCCAAGGACGGTCAGCATGGTGTGGGGAGACGTGTGCGACGTGGAGGTAGGTTTGAAGTAGTTGTTCAAGGGAACTCGGCCTACGATACACCCTGTCGTGCTTTGTCACGAGCATCACCTATATATGTATACTAGGGGTATGAAATGTTTTAGAAAACTGGCGCCGCCTTTGGGCCGACCGCTGCGCTGCAAGCCGGGCGTCTTGTCTACCGTTCATGGACCATGTGCCCCTTCAAGGCGGTTGCGCCACCAGGACCGAGCCCTGCAGAGGTGGATGAGGCAGCACCGAATACGCACACTTCACGTTCGAACATTGGAAGCATCGATGTCATTCACAGCAGGAGTTGCAGTGTATCCAACTTGACTCGAGCACTGTCTTCAAGGTGTTGTAAACACTGCATTAGGAAAAGGACAAGAGACAAAACAAAACACGAATCAGTTGAAAACCAACGCTTACGACTTGGGCACACGTATTGGATATACAGCGTTCGGAACCAGTACCAATCGAGCTATACTTGAACGGGACACGAGTCCCAGGTAAGGGGTTCATACACTCTAGGGCCAATGACAATCGTATATTTTTATATTTGTGCACATGGCGTATTTCAGGTTCGCTCTGTTAGCCCTGGCTATGCCGAGGGAGGTCGCCCGCCCGAATTCCTTCCACGCACAGCCCTCGTCCGTCAATCGACCAGCGGCTCGAGTACCCGACTGCTGCTGCACCGTCCACCGCACAGCCGATGCGACTGATCTACACTCTGCAATAGGTGGGCCACACGACACAACAGCAGTAACGTATCCCGACGACTCACCCGGCTATGTACAATCCTGGTTTTGTTCCTCGCGCGCGTTTGTTGGTCGCTCTACCTGTCTGCTATATTACGTAGACCTTTTCCCTTAAGGTGACGAGATGGAACATCGATGGCACGACCAGCATGGTGAAGACTATCCCTTGCTACGGGTCGACTACGCATACGTGCATGTTCGGGGTGAGCTGCGAGTATTTAGGCGCGTTTCTATCTTGTGACACCGGTTCGTACAGAGTACGCTCCTGCACAGCGTCCCGCGTCCAAGTTTCGGTTTCAAGAAACAACTGTCAGTCTCCTCGGGCCACAGCGACTGTTTGCCTCGGAAAAAAACGGGCAAAAGCACTTTCGTAGTGCGATGTAGTACGTCAACCGCGACGTTTGTGAACTTACGACTGGCACTAACAGGCTTGACAACAATGCTTGTATTGTTATATTTTGTCCAAGTTTAGGTCCCCACGCGTCCCCCTTGGCAACTACAACAGTAGACATTTTAAGGGTTGCAATCCCTTTGAACTTGGTATTGGTTCGAGGACGTACTTCGTGGCGAGTGGAAAGATACGATGCGGATGCCTTCTGTTTGACATGCTGATAGTTTCGGAAGGGTCGGCCACCTTGGCCGGTTCGCAACATCACGCTAGTGGGCTCGGCTGTCGTGTTCGAACGAGCCAGACGTGAACGATTTCAGCAATACACCGAACAATATTCTTGGCATCCGACGCCCTTAATGAAGTGCCTCTTGTGCAAATCCTAAGGTAGTTCGATTTTATCACGCGAGAGGTTTGATCGTGCGTCGATGTTAAGATCCCGGCGGCACTGCACATCAATACCCCCAAAATTCATGAATGCATATTGTGTCGTCCTCATGGCAAGTACCAAAATGTCAGACGCCAATGTGTCGATTTGTCGGGGCCGGTCCACTGAGATCGGGTTTTCGATGATATGCCAACCTCGAAGGGAATTTATGAGACGCTGCTCGATCTTTCAGGTCATTGATCATGGCCACCAGCAGGATCCGTCTCCCCGAAAAATCGTACGTGCCATCGTCTGTTGTGCGTGCCGTCCAACTCAGCCGGGCCGTTGTATACACGTGCCTCAAAGTTGTGAGCGTGTGCGTTTGTATGCAGGACGAAGTGTACTGCGTTTGACCCCAGACGCGACTTTTGTTGCTCGATGTTACTTTTCTCGAAGACTGATCACATCCCTGCCACTGCTGCCACTGCTGCTGCTGCTGCTGCTGCTGCTGCTGCTGCTCCTGCATGCTACTCGTTTTGAACAGGTCACAGTGGACTTCGATGATTCCGGGGAGGCAATCAGTCCCCCTCGCGACAACAGTACTGACAGCGCCATCCCCGGGTAAGTCATATATCCGAATCAAAAATAATATTCCATATTTCAACTACAGTACTACTACAACTACTACGGTGCACTCGATTCTAGATTGTGTTTACTCCAGATTGCGGTGGTGACCTGTCGTGTTTTGAGCGCGCCAAAATCGGAACACCTTCGCTCGGGATTCTTAGACCTTCGTCAGCATCGGTGGAACCGATGCATGCTACGACTGTACGTACGCAGGGGTCCGCTTGTGCTCTCCCGAAGCTGATCACTCGATGGACCTAACCCAAGAACTGTCTTTTGAGGCGCATAGGGAAGTGCGCCCCGGCGAAGCTCGTGATTTATCTATTGATAGGTACATCGTGAGACGCATCGCCAACCCATGTCCCATGCTGTGTACTCGCGTTTTCGCGTTGAGGAGGTCCCAGCTAGAAAGATGTGTACGACCCTTACCGCAGGAAGCGTCAACTCCAAACAACGGAAACATGTCCTAATCCTAACCATCACCCTAACCCTCTTCCTAACCCTGAGCGTCAACCATACGGGGGGGGAGCACGTATGACTGATGGACCCCTTAGCGGAGAAACTGATGCGGTGTTCCGGGGTGTGTACCTAAGCAGGTCCTGAATCACGGTCGCAAGTACTGGGCCGCAGCCCGCAGTATAACATATCGCGATATATATATATAATATATAGGGCTAGGGTAGGGGTTACTATAGGTATATATGCAGCATGGATTGTGCCATTGTGAATCCGCCTCACGCGTACTCGTGACTAAAAGTAATTTCTCCGGTGAAAACTGTGTTATGGCTACCAGCGACAACGGAGAAGGAAGGGCTGCAGATGACGCCAGACCCACGGGGGGCTCGAGCTTGTCAGGTCGCCGGCTCCAAGATGGCGAGGATACTGTGGTGAGTGCCAGTGAAGCCGCGTGCGCATTGCTCCAAGGCTACGCTCTGTAGGGGTTGTGGGTGCCGGGTATGGGTAGGGAAGCCTTGCGGAACTTACAACGCATGCATGCTGCAGCGGAGGTACAACCATTATGTTTCTGAGGCTCCTCGCTTGACGAGATCCATGTACCTCGACCCAAACAGTGACTTAACCAAAAGTCTGATTGACTCTCGATAAATATTCTTCACGGCCCGAGTACAAAAGAATGCATATATATTTCGAAACAAGATTGCCATTCCGACATTTTTTTGGTTTAGAAGCCCCGTCATTCAGCAAAACATTTTAGCGGGAATACGCTATGTGTAGTGTAGCACGCGTCGTAGAGGAGGTTCGAGTACGTGTATGGAAGTCTTGCATGTCTTACAGAAGTTACAGGCATCCTAAGGAAGTGTTGCAAAACTCACAGGTGTTCCAGACGGGACATTCATTTTCCACCCGTACCCGTACTCGCCCCCCCCCCTCATTTTACCATCGGTTATATTAACTATGGTCCCCCGTAATACAAACTCCAGATTTATATTTGTTTAAGCCCGTTTCATGATACTAATGCCAATCAGTTATTTTCTCGTAGCAAGCCGGTTTCACCTGGTCTTATGTCCCCAAAAGTCTTAGAGCGGATGGTTGTAATACCCCACGACCTGGTATATAGCATTGCGTTGGACCATCTACTACTGGTCGCCCCGGTGGTTCAAGTGGTTACCTCGAGTGGGTACCTCGAATTCTACTTGTGTTTGAGTCCTGGGTTCGAGCCCCAGGTGGGTCGGACATTTGACTTTATTTGCAAAAGTAAAAATAAAAAATGATTCAATTGTTGAAAGCGCCTTGCAGCGTGGGTAGGCACAGTTCGATGCGAGTCGACGAGGGAAGAAAAGGCTGAAATCTTCTCGCGATAAAAATGAAGGCACGTACCGTAGCGGGAAGGGGGTGAAAGAGCCTGCTATGTGACCCGGGATCTGAGGTACGAGTTGGAAGGAGAGAGAGAAGATGTGCGAAGATAATGAATGGGATGAACAAAAAAAAAAAAAAAAGGCCTTGGTACGTCGTATTGGGTGTCGGTAACTGAAACAAAACGCGTACATACGTGCTCGAACCTCGAACAAAAAATATGAAGTGAGATAGGTATATGCGTACGTATCGGGTGCTTGTTATGGGTTGTGCGAGTCGCAACCGAAACCTACTCAACAGGGGATACCTACAAACCACAGAACTTGTACGTATAACTCCACCGGTACGATTGGAGAATCGGCACGGACACTGGTTGTGCTGGATGACGACGGGTGGAAAGAACGGTTTAACCATTTTATTTTTCCAGTCCCGTTTTGGGGACAAACCAATCGAGTTCCAAGTAGTTTGTCCCCAATTGTCCTCAAAACGAGACTGGGGTGCTAAAAGGGTCAATGTGAAACACGACGCACAATCATGTAAGTTCTTGTGAAAAACAACAACATCGAACAACTCCACATTTTTCTTCTTTTTCCCTTTTCGATTTGTCTTCTTTGTTTTTATTTTCTCTTTGATTGATTCCTTTCGTTTCTCTATTCCATATAATGTGTATGTCGTCCCTGTCGTATCTATCACGGAGGACCATATCAAATAGGACCTACGGCATTGACAAAAACCTATATATTGCGCTATTTTTACCAACAATATTTGGTCCTATTTACTATGGTCACCCGTAATAGTATAATGACATGGCGTTGCATTGCCCACTGCTGTTGTGCTTACTGCATACCAGTACGTGGCAACAAAGTATCTCATGGGCGTAGCTTTGTGGCCACTTGAACTTGTATCTCTTCTAGGATTGAAGAATCGGCACGGACACTGGTTGTGCCGGATGTCGACGGGTAGAAAGAACGGTTTAATGTGAAGAACACACACACGTCGAAATCGAAATCGAACTCGAACGGTGAAGACAAGAGAACAATAAACAGCAAGAAGAACGAAAAACACAGAGTGTGGAGTACTATTAACCCTTTTAGGACCCCAGTCCCGTTTTGGGGACAAATCACTTGGAATCAGACTGGTTTGTACCCTAATCGGGACTGCGATGCTAAAGGGGTTAAAATAGTCCCCCCAGAAAAACATCGTACTCGCGGACCTGAGCGGTCCAGTCTGACCTCTGCCCCCTACCACTGGCGATGCTTCTTTGCAGATTGATGTCATGGTGCTGTACAGCAGCGAAGCCTTGCTCGGGCGCGGAGGGGTCTCCGCCGACCAGATGGAGACGAATATCATAGAATCCATCGCGATCACTAACGAAGCCTTCGTCAACTCCGAGATTGCGCTGTCCTTCAACGCGGTTCATATCGGCCTGGTAAGATCGATCTACCTCCGTTTATGTCTTATGTACGACCATCTCCCGAAGAAGCACTGGTGGTGTGCATAAATTCCCAATTTACGAACACTCGAATCATCAAGAAATGAATTTCGACTTTTAATACCGGAACATTTGCTCTGTTTTTGTAGGTGCGTACGGTACGTATATTCGGAGTATAGCTCTCTTTAGACAAGGAAGGCGTGTTCTTGGATACTCGTAACTGAAGTCGTATGCAAAGATGTCAGGAGACACCACCCCGTGACAGACAGCAACTTTGACCTTGACAGGCCTTGTCTGACACCAAACTACTACGTTTCGGTGTGGAACGCTCGGCGCTACACCCTTGACGGCGCACGTGTTGCCTTGCGTGACATGTCTCCTGATATCTTTGATCGTATGTGTTCGCTCATCGAAGGCACAGAAAAACAACAGCGCAGTACCAGAGATATTGCCTTGGTTTCGGTTTTGTGTTATTTTGTTCGGCCGAAAGCCCCAAGAGTCCCAGCCCCACCTGCTCACATTTTATCTCGAAGTACATTCTCCATTTGTTCATATTCGAATCGGGTACTATATCTCGGGACGTATTGATGTCTGGCAACTCCATGCTCGGGACGGGCCATGGGACGCCGTTGGTAACAAGGTAAACCGACTTATGTGTAAGGCTGCACCGCGACGTGGTATTAATAGTTGGCGTGCACGACCTGCATACGTATATATACTCTGCTGCCTATGAGGCTGTCCGGTGTGTCGGCAACAGGGCGTTTTATTGTACAATACCGCATTTGTACATGTATACCTGTGAAAGTTTGCTTCCTTGTGCCTACATACAAGTTTAGATACACCATGTAGAGACCACCCTATCAATAGTACGTGGGATACACTTCCTGGGTTCTAGGCAAATGTTGTACCTGGTACGAGTACACAAAAATCTGTCGAAAAATGGACCGCAAAAACCGCAGTAAATCCATCAAATATTTATATATCTGCTACGGGACTACTAGTAGCGTGTGCACTGTTTGATAATGGCTGGGCAGCTTGCATGTAGTTTCCTCACGAGGTACATTTACTTCACGTCCCGAAGGACAAGTTGTCACATCACATGCTAGATATGTGTTTCCCTGGATATGCGCTACCTCGTGGATACCTGTTGCTACTTCTCCGCTAGTCTACACACATACATCAGGTCCCGCAGCTGGAGGGTGTATGTAAAAACTACATCGAAACCAATGACTGTCCACCATGAAGTAGAACCTAAAGGGCTGTTGACTCCTGCCCTTTTTGTGCGTTACACACCCCTCGTTCACACTCCCTCCGCGAAACCGACATGTCGATCGTCGTCGCGACGTGATTGGCGGCCACACCGTCGGTCTGTTGCCCTTTCGGTTTCTTTTTTTGTAGCTCCCCTACGAGCAGGAATCAACCATCACCGAGGATAGTTTGATTAGGCTTACTTACGATACTGATGTGAGAAACCTCCGCGACTTGAAGGGGGCTGACCTGGTGCAAATGGTCGGGTTCTACGACGACGGGAACTGCGGGCGAGGGTGAGTGGTATCGGCCCTTCTATCATGCCGCCCGTTTACGTCGTTGCAGAACGAAACGAAGGATCGGTCTGCACCCGAATGGCCCATCACTAGTCGGGCTCCAACGGGTTACCTAAGTCGTGCAGGAGACCCGACAACCGCTCCACCCAACCCGGGTACAATGCACTCGTCTTGCTTTGAACATCTTTGGCACACACGGTCGACAACAGGACTTGAGTTGTTTCACCAGCGAGATCCCCTATTACGGGGGACCATAGTTAATAGGACCAAATATTGTTGGTAAAAATTGTTAAATATATAGGTTTTTATGTATACCACAGGTCCTATTAACTATGGTCCCCCGTAATAGAGATAACTGCCTTTTGGTTGTAGCCGTGACGGCGGTCACGCACAATTAGGAGAGATCGCGCACGCCGTTGTTGTAGTACGTTCATTCTGGGGGGCGGTGCGGGAGGCAGGGCTGAATCTGGCTGTTAGGCGACACGGTGATTTTGGTGTGCGCAGCATTGGTAGAGGGTATGTACGAACATAGGTCAGGCAGGCGCTCGCGTGAAGGTCGGATGTTGCCGTCGTGCATGCAAGTTGCACGCGACGGGTACTTTTCACCAGCCTCAACGGAAAAATACGTTTAGTAAAAGCTTCACGACACCTTTGCGTTCACCACGCACTGCATGCGCCCGCCGACGGCGTTGGCGGATGATTTCCGCTCACCCTATCTCGTACGCCAAAGGCCACGATACATGAAGTATAGCAGCTTGCCTAGGCTTCGACGGGGCATAGCAATGGCTGGAAAATAAAAACGACCATCGAAACCTCGAAGCACTCTTGATAGAATAAAAACCAGTCGTGGGATATGTTGGCCCCTCTCCTCCCATTCTGCCGCTTACCACCTCACAGGTATCTGTATGAGGGGGGTGGGGACACTTTCGGCACCTCCGTTGTCGCGGCGTTTTGCCTCGACGACAACACCGTCGCCCACGAGTACGGCCACAACCTGGGGTGTCTGCACAACCGGGAGGACGCGTCTTACCCCACCGAATACGCGCACGGGACCCGTTACTGCGATGGAGAAGACGCGTGAGTGCACCGACAAGAACCGTCGTGTTAACCCCGACTGTGTGCGGGTAAACCCCGCTCGGAGTATCGATATATCTCTCCGATTTAGTCCAGCTCTGGTGGCTGGGGCGTAGGTCCACACCGGAACAGATGCCGTTCGGCTCCTACGAAGCTTTCAGTGTAGGCACGAGCACCCATTGCCTTCTGAGGATCCTCGCTTGCGGGACCTCTGCGCGCCTCGCTCAAGAACCCTCTTTTTTTTATAAATGCTGGAATTTTCTCCCAAAACCCGTTTTGAGCAATCAACCTTAAAAGCTCAGCCGAGTTGGGGTATCACGAACGATGTGGTAAGAATGCTACTGATATAAAGGCCTTCCGAAAAATTTGGTTCAGGGGGTTCCCTTTATCAGACCGGCATGACTTTGGTCAAAGACTGTGCTATCACCCCGTTTTGAATCACGCGTCCTGCGCAGTCGACGCTCGCTGACCTCGGCGAACAGACCTTACGATGAATGCTAGGGTATTGCGGGGGGGGGTAGAGTACCTATTGCGTGTGGGATTTCTCCCCCGGGGAACCGATTTGGAGAAAGAACGCATGCGCAATCCTCGGCTTGTCGTAGCTAGAGCACTATCTCAATGAGATCGACGACATCAGCTGGTTTGTCGATTGAGGAACCCACCTTCGTCAAAGAGCCATTGACCAGACAGTGCCGTAGGGCATATGCCCCATCCTGCACCACCTGTCGTGTGGAGGATGTGCGTACGTATATCCATAATGGTTGAGCTTGTGAGCCTCGAGCCGGCTGGTGAAACTGTACAGGGTAGGGTGGGGTAAGGGTAGCTCTTGATGTTTTACTGAGCCTCGTCCCTTGAGGCTCTCTTAGTCTCCCCGAAAAACACACAGGTCGAACCGCCCAAGACCAAACCCAAAATCCAACGTCAACTTACGAACAATCCGACCGCCTTGGTGTACACGGAGCGAGAACGCCGCACATGACACGTTTGCACACCATTTTGTTTTCGTAGCCCCTCGCTTATGGGAGCACATGGTACTGTAGAGGGGCATACAACTGTTTTCTGTGAACCCGTTCCCGGTTGTGAAAAGCTCTCGTAGATCTCACCCATTTTTGTTCGGGGGGGGCGGGGAAATAGAAAAGTTCAACCTGACCACCGACAACCCCGTGGCCTAGGTTTGGCAAACAACCCCGTCTATGGTAGTGCAAAACACGAATGAAATTCCGACTCATTTTTGGGGTTAAGGTGGTCCGTCATTAAAAGGAAACGTTTGGGGTAACAAAGGGATACTTGTACCCTTACTATCGACGCGTGCTCCAGGAGAGGGAACATCGTTTTGCTTTGAAGCTCATCGCTTCAGAAGCGCTACGTATACGAGGCGTTCTACGAGAGAGGTTCACCCTAAATTTTCTGAGGCTCCGCACTTGAGGAGCTCCATACCTCACCCGAACACTGATTTCAGCAAAAGTCAAAGTTGCATCGCGGCGAGTGATCCCTAGTCTTCAAAACATTTTCTTTCGAAATCAAGATTGACATTCCGACGACTTGGGGTCTAGGAACCCCGTCTTTCAGAAACAAAATAGCGGAAATGTGCTACCTTTATCGTAAACCGGGTCATACCTCAACGAAAACGTGATTTTGACAAGGTATCCAAGCGTAACCCGGCGGACAATCCTGACGCCCAAGTATACCCTCAGTACAATATCGTAAAGAAGCGGATGGTACTCCAACGATGCTGGGTTGAGCGCTACCTAGGGGAGTACATGACACACGAACAACCAAGCTGTTTGTATGTGTCTGCAGCTCATAATGTACGGGACCTAGGCGACTCTGCACGTTGGTTTGGGGGAGTGCGTTGTTGCTCGTTAGCTGGCAGCCTAACACTCACCTACACCATACCCCTGACTCCGGCTCGCCGCCCGACACGCCCCGAATACATACTCTGAAGCCAATCCACCCTGAGTTGCGGTCGTCAGAAGCCGATGTGGCGGTCTGGAGGGGTACGAAGCCGATATTTGTGATTGCTTCCCTGGCAGCAGTGACGCATAGAACGCTAGGCCAGACGCTCGGAGTCTTGTTCCCGCACGGCACACGTTTGTTGCATGCAAGTATGGCTCTGAAATGAATCCCCTTCCTTCGTCCTTGCTCAACCGCTTTTACCATACTCATCAGGTATCGAACGCTCATGAGCTACTGGTGTGGGCCTCCATACGTGAACTACTTCTCAAACCCCGAAGTGTCTTTCCTTGGTAAGCCTACGGGCACCGACACAGAGAATAACGCCCGAATCATCAGGGACAACATGGTGAGAGGGACGCATTTGCCTACATATTCCTCACACATATATACCACAGTATTCCCGCATTTGCCTTCATTACCTCACGCATATATACCGTAGTATTCCGTCAACACGTACACACAGGAGCATTGCAAGGTTTGTTGTTCGTGAGTTGTATTCCCTGGTGATAGGCCGAAAACCAGGTGAAATAGTTGGCGTTTCTGTAGGGTAGAAACGCCTCCAGATGTTCCAAAGCCTGCCCGTTGCGTGTTTTTGTTTTTACCAATTGAATCCCGTACATACATGATCCCCACGGAAGCAAAAGAGGAAGCTACATCGAGCGGTTGGAAACATTCCCAACCGGATTTCGTTTTTAAATCGTGGCCGATGGATACAATTTATTGTTTTATAGCCGAAAAAGACGTGTAAAAATCGATAGCGGGACAAAAACGTTCGCACAAGATCGAAGGTAGTGAGGGAGAAACACGGTTTCGAACGAGATACCAAACTTCAGCCAGGTGATAAGAACGTTGCCAGCACATAGAAAACCACCCCCCCCCCCCCCCCCCCCCAACTATTGGTTGAGTAAGTCCTACGCATGTCAATATATATCAGGCACCCGTGAACATTGCAGAATATTTACCCTATCTATGTACGTTTGACGCATCATAATTGGAGCACATCTCAACCGAACCCATGACGCACGTTGAGCGGGCAGATTGAAGGCAGATCCCGAATGGTGTTATTCTTGAACAGAGCAACACGTGGAGGATAATGAAGGGGCCATGCCGGCAAGGGTGACGGCAAGGGTCGACGGGGAGTAGCTGTCGCGATTGCACGGCTTCTTTGGGTGCTGTAGCAACTTGCTCCGGGCTCGTGCCACGAAACGTTCAAGTCGTTCTGATAAGTCAGGTCTGGCTTACGGGCGTCTTCACTCCACGGGGAAATCTCCCGTTGAAATTTGCTGGACTCCTAATTCATGTGCTACGTGTCTACTCGTTATGCGTAACAAATCGGTGGGGTTTGGTTGTCGAGTCAAGTTGCGTGAACCGTCGGACTCGTCCTACGATGGGGCTTAGACGTCTCCGCTCGATAGTTCCTGGCCCGTTGAGCTCCTCGAGTGAGCGAGTACCGGTGAAAATCACGCTCCTGGTGATATGTTGAACTCCTCGTGTGGGGAGCTCAGACCGTAAGTCCTCACTCGTGCCATGGCATTGCCCGCAGAGCCCGCCCCTAGAAGGACCCCGCCAAAGCCGAAAAAAAAGGACCCGAGCCTAGGCCTCTGTCTTTGGCAGGAGAGTAAGCTGTCGGGCACTGACAACACGTGTTTGGGTGCTGTTTGTGGGATGGTGCACGCGGCCTGCTTTGTCCTTCGAAACGGCACACAACCCCCTTCGAAACACAGCACTGTCAGGAAGAAGGGCGTTCGCGCTATACCTGGAAATGACGCCTTGCACAAACAAGAGGTAAAAAACTTCCCCCTTTGGCCCGCTTTTTTAGTAAAACGACACTTGGATCAACGCCCCATGCGTGAAATTTGTCCGATTTTGGTTGAGGCGTGTATCCGAAAGCTCGCGGTGGATCCCCGCCCCGCCGTGTCTCAGGTCGACGTCTCGAACTTCAGGGACACCATACCCACCATGTCATCAACGCCTCCTCCGACGCCCGAAGTTGCTACTACGTACACCTTTATCGGGTGTTTTGAAGACAACACCCAAAACCGCGCGCTCTCCGGGATGTCCGTCAAAGGCGACAGTGGGATGACGACCGAGGTGAGTGTGGCTGCTGCAACGGTAGGGGGTAGTGTTTGTGGTTATGAAAATTTCGAGGTTCCCAGAGGCCGTTCGCGCGGCCGAGTGAGCGCTCTATCGATTTGCAGTCTTGACGTCTTTAGGCCGTTTAGGTTTTGCAGTATGCACCACCACCGCCATCGGGTTGACTTTGCACGCTGCCCGAACATGAAAAAACGCCGAGCTCAATTGTGTGCTGAGCTTTCGACCCACTAGCCGCCGGAGTGGTCTAAACACGGCGTTGAATAATCACGTCGTCTTGCTTCCTTCTCCTATCGCGGCACCAGTCCGGTGGCGAGTCAATCAACCATTTTCCTCCCAGTGCCGCGGGAAGTCTGGTGGCTCACTCTGTTCTGCATTTCTCAAACGTGAAGAGCTCCATGTGTGTTCACCCGAGGCAGGCCTCTACGGAAGCTCCATATGTCACCCGAAACAAAATTTGGAAGGGATTAGACTCCCGCGACACGATCAATGAGGCAGTTTATGAAAACAAAGAATACGGAGCGTGAAAGTTGCACTTCGAAGTAGCAAAAGTATCCTATGAACCGGGGTAGTATTTCTCGCTCGAGAAGCTCCTAGCCAATCAGATTAAACCGGTACTTGCTCGAGAAATTCTTAGCCGATCAGATTATACGGAGCCAGGAAGGTGCAGCCCCTCCTCGCCGTGGGACGAAGTTTTATCGAATCGCAGTCCGAACGTGTGCTGGTGCGATACATAGGGGTAGAATGGATTCTCTGGTTCACGCAACCCTCCTCCAAATCGGCGGAGACGTCATAACTGGTGTCTTTGCACTGCCATCTATATCGATACATTTCTAGGCGAGATCGAAGCGTTCACAGGCTCTTAACACTTCCACGTTTCTCTTGATCTATGTAGAGTGTAGAGCTCCTCGCGCGCGGAGCCCCAGAAGGTTATTTGGTGCAATGTGTATTGCAGCACGCAAGGTTCGACGGGTAGGAAACAGCGGACCTCGAACCGGTTGAAATGTTGAGCGACGGAAGGTGATGTCGAGTCTCAAGGGCTACCGTTTGGTCCGGTCGTTGTCGTGTTCTACGTACATTTCGCTTCCAGGCACAAAAATGAGAATATGATACCCCCTCATCCAGCGTTTCGTGTCGTATAGTACATATGCATCGACCTGCTCGAGAGATAGTGTACGCCGGATAACTCTAGGAAACTCGAAGTGCTAGGGACAACCAATCGGATATAATCAGCTCTGTTCTATCGCGAAGGGGGATCGGGGTATTTTCGTTTCTAGTTGGATTAAGGTAGAACTACTCTGGGGGGGGGGCGATTAAATACGACCTACGGTACACACAAACATCTATACATTTAGATATTTTTGTTCGCAATATTTGGTCCTGTTTACTATGGTCCCCGGTAACTCGTGCGATATACAAGGGTTGTGACGAAAAAAAATCGCGCTATCTGCTCTTTTTTCCTAGGAACCTGATCAACATTGTAATTGCCACGGCTGGCGGTCGCGTTAGGTCAGTTTTGTGGGGTGAGAACAATTAGTCCGCACGAGAGCGGGATAATCGTATAACGTAGTGTGTACGTGGTAAGGCACCCCCGAGGCAGTTACATAGCAAAACCATTGCTGTGTCTGGAAGTGGCCACACCAGAAACGCAACCAATTTATTGACGCTGTCACCCATATGCAACAAATTCCCCCTCAGAAACGGCTTCTTAGCAGGATGCAGCTATTCCTTCATGCGACTCGCCCAATACCTCCCGGCGCTATGCGCTTGGTGCATGCAATGTCTGCCTGGTCGTTGAATACCCGACATGCTCCGTCCCAGCATTGTAGGGATGCGAGTGTCTATGGTCATAGGACTACGGCCATGCATGAAAATGAGTACAACCCCCCCCGCCTACCGTCCGTCTCGAAGGGTATGCGTGGTCAATGGTCAAATCACTAAGGTAAGAAAAAAATGAGTACGTCTCCCCCCTCCGCCCTTAGCGTTGATCGGGCCTTCGATCGATGACCTCGCGTGTGCCTGACGTCGCCCCCTGAAACAACGCAACGTGTTCACCACTAACTAGCCTGTTTTATTCGACCCTTTGATTTGATGACACCAGGTGTGCGCAGCATTCTGCGAAGAATCTCCCTACTTCGGCACGGAATTCGGAGTGGAGGTAAAAAAACAATCGCGTCGACCATCCACGCACGGGGGATGAACCGATGCACCTGATCACAACAAAACCGATAATGAACCTACGGACGGCGTAGGGTTTCCATGTACGCGCTCTATCCAATATTGGGCTGCTTTTCCCGAACTGAAATCCGTTTGCACGGGCACGCCTCATGCGTACAGGCACCCGCCACAGCCCCCACTTTCTCTTAGCGTACACCTTTGCCTCTGGAATCCTGGTGACTCGAAAGGGATTAGCTTAAATAGGAACCAAGCAGGCGGTTTCAAAACCGCTGCTTCAACGTCAAGAAGCTGTCTCCCGGAAACAATCTCCCCGCCCACCCACTCACTGTTCCTGTTTCGCTCGCTCGCGCAGTGCTTTTGCGGGCGCGTCTCCGACGAACCCGAAGAACTCGGCGATGCCTCCTGCGAGTTTGGATGCGCCGGAGATGCCTCGCAGACTTGCGGCGGCCCGAACGCAATCACCGTGTACAAAAACGACGACTTCTCTCCCCCACCCCCTGATCAAGGTTACCTTGGGTGCTGGGAGGACTCCAAGAGCAACCGCGTCATGGACGTCGTACAGAGCGACTCCTCCATGACGAATGACGTGAGATGGTTCCTTGCCGGTTGCCTTGAAATCAAAACCCAATTCGAAACCCCTTTACTCGGGTCATTGTTGGATTTAATCATAATCAGGGAGTAGACTCCCCACAACAAGCGCAGATATGCAGGGAAGGTATCGCTTGTGGGGTTACCGGTGGACGCACCTGGTGTATCATAGAAGGTAGGATACGCCCCGGCGCCTCACTCAGGCCGTCGCACATTCAAGCGCGTCTTTCGACCTCTATCTCACAGCCGATCCGCCGTCCACTGACCACCGTCCCTCCCACCTGCACCACCCTCTGGGTTTGCTTTTCCATGTATCGCGAACGGCAGCTGTGTGACGAGATCTGCGGTTCCTACCCTTTCTACGGGACACAGTACGGGCAGGAGGTGAGCCGCACGTGTCAACGTCGAGCCGCTCTTTCAGCGTACATTTTTCGTGAACGCAGGTGTTACCAATCAAACATCGAAACCACCGCCGTGTTCTGCCTTGGTTTGTCACCGACGTCGCGGATCAGGGGGTCCGCGGCGGTTTCGTCGCTTGTTTTCCTCTCGTGTTTCGCACGTACCCGGAGAAGCTAACGCGCATTATGCCTCACGCTGTCACACGCCTCCTTCGTTCCGTTTCGACTTTCTGCTAGTGCTGGTGCGGCAGCGACTCCACAGACGTGACGACCAACGGAGAATCCGACGCGTGCACGTTCGGCTGCGCCGGAGATGCATCGCAGACGTGCGGCGGTAGGTTCGCCATCAGCATTTACGAGCACGAGCACGAGCCGGACGCCCCCCCGCCGGGATATCTGGGGTGCTGGGGGGACTCCGCCAGTGACCGAATCATGGATGTCGTGGAGAGTGACAGCTCCATGACGACCGACGTAAGAATCGTCCCCCCCCCTACGTCACATACGTGCAACTATCGCCTGAGAAGAGAAAAACGCACGTTTCAACACGATCGAGTTTGCCATGGTTATTCGTGCTCCTGCGCTTGACACCTGGTATCGACTAGCATTACATTTGGAGCTCACTACCCGTGCTACGATCTGGTCCGATGGAACCCAGATCTTCCAGGCAGAGACAATACCATTGGTCATAACATTTGTCAATGCCACACCTTCGTTCTCTGGTGACCCTTTTAGAACCGCAGTCCCGTTTTGGGGACAAACCACTCAAAGTTCAAGCAGATTTCCCCCAGAACGGGACTGCGGTTCTAAGTTGGTCAAGCTACCCGGTTCCCTTCACCATGTCGTGGTCACAGCATTAGGGTCCAGGTCCGTCGAGAACCTTCAGTGTGAAAACACCCCCCACAACCCAAGCTCCGTCTCTCAAAGGGATGCGTGGTCAGTGGTCAAATGACTAAGGCAAGCAACAAATGAGTACCCCCGCCCTCCTCCCCCCCCAACGACTCAAGCTCTCTTCTGCCGTGTGTTGTCAATGGGTTCAACGCACAAGTTTTGAAAACGAAACCCACGTAGGATATGCCGCGTTTTGTGAACGTGCGCGTCCCGCTTGTGCGCCTTGGACGGCAACTTCTACCGGCATGTTTCACGTTGCAGCCAGTCCGCCAATGTCAACTCCCAACGAAACAATTTCAGTTCTATTTACGTCGTCTCTCCCACCTGCCACCGCCCGCCTGGTACTGTCTGTCGTTCTTCGCGGGTCGACAGCTGTGCAGAGAAATCTGCAGCTCCTACGCCTTCTACGGAACGCAGTTTGGACAGGAGGTAAGCGATGCCGCGCTTCTAAAAGACCTCGACACGGTCTGCTCACACGAGGTCGTGCGATCATCACCGTCTCAAAACAGAAAACATGAAGAACAAATGCGTGTGTGCGCCGTCTTTCGCCTCAGCCGTCTGCAGTACCGCCGGCTGGTCGTGAGCTGCACACCACCACCCCAAAGCACCGGGCCACGCGTCTCTAATATTGCGCCGCACAATCTAACGGTCAGACCCATTTGGACCCCCTCTGCAGTGCTGGTGCGGCGATGAGTCTACCGACTACACGGCCAACGGGGAGTCCGATGCGTGCGATAGGAGCTGCTCCGGCGACGTCAACACGGTCTGTGGGGGTCGTTTCGCCATGTCCATGTGGGAATAGCTCTGAACACACCACGCAGTGGGAAGTCCATACCACGCGCTTCCCGCATACGACTGGCTTGGGTTTGGACCTTCGAAGAGGATACAACGATGACGCGTTGAGTTTGCTGTTGTTGGTAGGGTGAATGGAAAAGGTTACACACGACAAGTTGAGGGCTTTGTTTGTACTCTGCCAAAAGGCATGGGGCGACAGGACGGGCACGTTTTGGTTGGTGATATTGTATGACCGAAGAGGCATTCCCGAGAAGCTGTACTCAATGACGTCTCCTTGCCCTGTCGGACATACAAGAATAATGTATGTTTTTCACGTATTTCTACCTGTAGCCTACGGAGCGATTGACCGGATTTGCGTCTTGGTCGATTTGCCAGCGTCGGGGTAACAAGGGGAGGGAAGCCGTACCTATTTTGTCTCGTGTTAGAGCCCCGGAAAGCAGTGTATAACCTGTCCACCATGTCATGCCCTAGCATGTACGAAGGCCTTGATGCATGCTACGAGTACGTGTTGATGAAGTTTTGTTTCGGACATGTATAAAACGGGGTATTGGCGGGCCCGTACTGTACGAGGACTCGGAAAGGGTCGACAACCACATATTGTAGAGGCTAGCTGGCTTCCTGCCCGTACGCACCTTTTCGTGGGTTCGTGTATGATTCCTCAATTATGTCCTGCTCGTTGTCTGTGATAAGAGGCACCGTGTTTCACCGCGTCGACGGCATGCGAAGCCATCCTCTGACGCGTCGAACCCAACAACAACTTTATCGTATTCAACTATCGTTGGGGGGTCGAGAGGTTTTCTGCTGACGTGTGTTCCTTCTTCGACCAGTGTCAGCTTTGGGGGCGACGAGCCGGTCGAGAATTTGATTCCCCTGCTGAAACACACCGGCAAGCGACGTACCCCATGGTACAGCGTACTTATCATTGTTTGTGTACCTCTGTTGCGGCTTTACACGGCGCACGGCCAGCGTTTATGCACGTTGCTTCGCGTGAGATCAACACACTTTTTACGGCCAGCATCGCGGTAGAAGGCGCTAAACATTAGCGTGTGGCAGCGATGGGTTGCGTGACTTGGTTAACTCGCGGTCGTGCGTAACACAGCCTATAGGGCATGGGAGGTTTCATCGAGTTGGGTGTGATATTTCTCCTTACGTTTGGTGTGATGTTTGGGTGACCGGCTGAGCTCCTGAAGCGAAGGGTCGCAGAAAACGACAGACGCACTCTTACCCCCGCATGCAACAGACTGACTACCCAATAGTACATGCCTGGTCGTGCTTTATTGGTACATGCCTGGTCGTGCTTTGTTGAAAGTGTTTGTTCCCAACGTACCTCTGTCAACTAGACTGTTCGTCTAGGTAGCCTTTTGTCCTCATCTTTCTCGAATTCGGGCAAATGTGGGAGCAGGGCGGCGACGAGTCTACGGATTACCAAACGCACGGAGAATCTGTTTCGTGCACTCGGGAGTGCGCCGGAGACGCCGATACTATAGGTGGAGGACGGGTCTGTGTGGTAGTATCAGTAGATCCTTCGCCGAGAAGCCTCCCTTATCGCGCAGGCGACGCTGTCGCGGGTGTCGTCGTAGCACGACAATACACATTCGGCGAGTGAGTGTATCATGTGATTGCAGCTTCACCACAAGTAGCGATAGGAGATTTTGGAGCTTGGAGCCACGAAGATGTTCCTGCTGGAGATTTTTATCGAAAGAGGTTTTGCGGACAACGCACATTGTTGTTTGGCGCGCTTCACGAAGCATGCCAAATCACTCTCTCGTATGCGGCGATTTGTTGGTGTGCGAGTACGGACACTGGAGATACATGCTCCCAGCCCATATTGGTAAGTACAAGTTCTCTGAGCGTAGTGATTGTAAACGCGCAGTAGTAGCTGCAGCCAGTTGGTCGTCGTGTGCCACGTTTCCGGTGATATGCTTATGGTCAGACCGCGCGGTTCATAGATGGCTACTGCAGATCTTGTGCTGTGAAACGTGTGCATTTCGGATATGAGCGGGAGTGCTCACTGCTACAGCCCCCGTGGCTGCCTTGCAACATAAATGGGTAACACAAGCCTCCGTATAGTGACCGGTTTCGAATGAGGCAGGCACACTATTCGATGTACTACAATGTACCTACAACACGAGTGTCGACAACCTCTACCAGTGTAAGTATCTACACGCGCATCCTGTGAACAGTTTCGTCGTGCGACGCCTGCCCCGTCTTATTCTGTCAAGGTTTCCCAGGGACTCAATTGTTATGTTGAGTTCTCGTAGAGACTCAACTATTGTGAATATTCGATCGCAAGTTGGATCATGCATGAGTTCGGTTCCCCGTGTTCAACAATCTGATGGAGTGCAGTTGTAGCGTTGGGCCCCAGGTACTGGATGGAGCCTGAGGTGCCAAATACGTGCAGAGGCCTGCGAGGGGCTACAATACTTGCTCTACTGCCGGGCAACATGCGTCGATGGCCTTGACGTGTAATGATAGGCGGGAATATGCCCGGCAAAAGTGAATCGCGGGAATGAGACTTGTTCGTGTGCTCGCAAGCTATCGTTCGGTAGCCAGCTAAACCCTCCGGTAACAGTTGAAGTCCGAAATCCTGGAAGGCAACACACGCCACCGCCGCAACTGGCCACTTCGGTGGCACTTCTCGTGTTCTTCGTTCAGGCGAACCAGGAATTTTTCTGCCGCATATGCGTAGATTATGTTGCTCCTCGCGCCCTCCTTTTAAGCACCACAAAGGGTAGTTTTATCCGTAGACGAAGTAACGGCCTCCGCAAACGAAGTAACGGACAAGGCAGGGTTTATTGGTAGATATAATGTGGCATGTCTGTAACGGGAACTGGGATAGAGCAAGTTTGGTTTGGAAGGGAAGGCCTCGAACGCAGTCCTTGCAAGCAAAGGCATCGAGCGTAGGTCAGCACCCCCACGCCGGGCACGAGCAAGCACGAGGTCCTGTGACGAGCACGGGCAGACGTGAGGTAGTCGCTGGTTTGTTGGTTCAAGCCAGGAAGTTGTGCCTTCTTTTCTTCCTCCCGTCTCTACTGCGGCCCGGCCGTGGGACCACGAACCGAGGGCTGGGGCGAGCTGACGCGACTTTGGTGATCTGGGGGGGATCTGCTGCGGGGACTGGATTCAGCGAGCTCCAGAAAAACAAAACACGGAATGTCATGTGTAGTGATTGTCGACCGACGATAAGGTGCTATCTAACGATATGCGAAGAAGCGATGAGTGGGAGCGGCGACCGCGTCCCGGTAACGGGAGGCGGCCCATTTAGAGAAGAAATAACCCGTAGGGGTTGGGGCACCCGCTCACACGGGAGCATGAGCATATATGTGGCTGTACGGGTGGGAGGCAGCGCGACGCGTGTTTTTGTTTGGAGGTGCATATATGCACGTCGAAAACACGCTATGGTCCATTCCTGAAGGCGTCACAGGAAGGACGCGTTGTGGAGACAACGGGCGCGCCAGTGTACGAGAGAGAGAAGAACAAACAAAAACTACACCTAATAATAAACTCCCTATGTACGTTTCGAATACCTTTACCCCGCCCTATTCCGATGTTTTTACGAACTCCCGGATAAGGTTACGGCCAAAATACCTATATAGGCGGTGATAGTTCATCACTGTCTGACACGGAGAGGCACGCACGTGTCGTGGTCGACGTCGTAGATGCGAGGGTAGAGTGTGCAAGACCATGGCAAGAACACTTACGCCCCCTCCGGTGCAGTCAAAAAACGATGGGACGATTGCGAACGAAGAAATGTTCTGCTACACGACGGAGCGAGGGAAAACATCACAAACTGACCAGTGTAAATCAAGCATCGCATGTGTTCCACAAGGATAAACAACACTAAAACGAACGAGATGCATATCCTATACCTGGTACACACAAATCCTCTGGGAAGCACGAAGAAGAGCTTGTAGAACTGCTGTGCGGCGTAGGTCTACAACACCGCTTGAAACGGCCGTCGCAATGAAGGTGTGCAAAGCGATTGCAGCGGCGCGTGAGAGTTGGCATGGACTAAATATCAAATGCCGAACGTACGTACGTCGTTCTCGTGCGCACCTACGTCGCAAATTTGGAGCTCCCAGTAGCTAGGCCGTTTTCGGCACGCCGCAAGTAGTCTGACGCTTCCCCCCCGATACACTCTCTCATGCATTGTCTCGATGTTGTGCTGATCGCACCTTTCTGTTTCATGGAGGGCAATCGTCTATGATACGATACGGTAGCGGCGGTGACGGAAGCTACACGTTTCTACAAACGGCTGCGTTTGCGCTTGTGAGATTGTCGTTCCGCATACTCTTGTGTGCAAACATCTGAGTAGACGACCGCGATGCAGCTTTATCCGGTGTGGCAAGCGGTTACCCTCCAAGGTTTACACTGGTATACGGCCCGATTTAGTTGTTGATCGGGTGGCGCGCCTATGGCCTTTAGCGTCATCAAGACTTGCGCGACGCACACCGCTCATCACGGAAGAAACCTGAACACCTTTAGGCACTCCGCACAAACGACCGCTTCCATTCATGACAGGAGTAAATCATTTAAAGTAGGACGGTTGCCTAAAGACAACGAAAAACTAGACCTTGAGTACAAATCGTGGAGGCGTTCCTGTCCTGTAAATGTGTTTTCGGTAGCCAATGACCGTGTTGGATAATTTAATGGGCCCAACCATGTTAGGTTGGTGGAGCTAGGGCCACATCCGATGCTTCAAGGTAGATCAACATCGTCGGTGATATTACAGGAGGCTATCACGTAGGCGAGCGATTGAAACGCGGGGCGCAAACCCCAGGTGAGGAGTGGACGGTTACCGTTTTCAGTACACGAATAGCTTTCAGACGATTTTTTAAGAGTTCGCGTGAATTTATTGGTCCGTCGGTGTTTGCAGTTGGTGCACGAAGTTGAACCCAAAATTCGTTTGACAGCTTATGTAAGGGGTCAGCGATGCCTGATTCCGACACAGCCGCCCTTTAACAACTATATTAGGCTTTCGGAAGAAAAAGTTTCGGGAGAAAGGGCCTCAACTGTTACCGGGACGGTTGAACGTACTATTACTTGAAATCTTGCCCTCGAATTAAATCGCTGAATCCTCGCCCTAAAATAACTCCTTCAATCGTACGGCTTTATCATGCCGAGAACTCGAATCATAGAAGAAAGTTTTTCAATAGTAGAGCAAAGAGGTGTTGCCCTCGCAGCTTCTTCTTGAACAAAGTTGGCCCCGCACACTCCGGTAGCCAGAGGCAAGCGTATACACATGGACACTATGAAGAGGCAAGCGTATACACACGGGCAAATCAACTTATATCGGCAACACGCAATCGCACATTCACAAAACTAGCGTCGCCGAGGGTCCTTCACGTAAAGAGTTGGGGCAGACCTCACACGTCTGCATCTCTTCGCCAGAAGTACTTGGAGGGATCAAAATGGTCCACGAAACCGACACTAGTGTCCTGCTGAGTAACGGACGAGCCCGCGTGCCTATTGGTAACAGCTTCCTGATCGGGGGCTTAAATCTCCATGCCCTCCATAAATTTGCGGGGCGCATACCCGCTACAATGAACACCCCCCCCTGTCCCCACAATGCACGCGGTTCCCCGCACGATGTCTATGGTAGCATACAGTAACAAGTGATGCACCGTTCTGTCTAACCGTAAATATATCGCTGAGCACGACGTAACGTGCTGGCACAACGCTCGGTAGATGGTGGAAGCCACACCATCCTCCGGGGTATTAGGCAGGTGATCTATTATCGTGAGCATACGACTTATCACACTACGGGCGACTACGGCATGCTGAAACCAACTTCGGGAGCGGATACCTGCCTGTGTGTTTCACATCAAAGTCGACCCCACATAATTGTAACTGGTGAGCTCATGCGTCTTACCGCCCCTCGTGCGTTGCCCCTACCGCTATTCGACGAGGCACAAAACAACCGAATGCCATGAACGACCAACACTCCGGTCTCTACCAAATCTTGAACCCAGCGCACTTTTTCAACTACTGCACCCCGGGAGTTGCTTCTATCGAAAAAAGGCTGAGAACTTATCGCCAAAGCCCTCCGTCCTTCCAGTAGTGTTTGGAACACCAGGGAGGGACTCGCCTCAGTTCGTAAAACACACCAAATCCTAGTGGTCCAGGTCTGGAAACAGATGTGACCCCACATCACCAGAATGAATAGCGGCGTGGCTTTGCAACAGTGCAACCAAAACTCCAATCGATTTTCGAGGTGAAGCGGCCAATACATGATAAACTTGTAGAAAGTGTATGTACATCGTGCTCCAAAGCGGCACGCGATTACGGACGGTCACGCGATGAGGTTGCCAGCTCGGCGGTGTAGACTCTACAGGTACAGCCACACGGCTATAGCGTTTACTCCGCCATACATGGTGTCAGCGTCGCCGGCGCACGCTCTGGTGCACGACGTAGATTCCACGTCCGTGCAGTAGCCGGTAGACTCGTCGCCGCACCAGCACTGCGGGGGCCGAAAGTCACGTAGGATGTCGCACCAGCCCTGCGGGAACAGACGGTGACGTAGGGCGTGTGGCATCGTGAGATGCGTGTTTTGATTCACCCGGGGTAGTCTGCAGCACAACCTGAACGGGAGAGGTCGGCTGATATCAAAAGGGAGAGCGGTATTCCTCGTGATACCCTTCGTAGGTGTTATGTAATGAAGTCAATTCGACGTGTCTTCGATATCTAGGCAGTCCATGTGGTTTGCGCGTTATTGTAGGCATTGTGTTCTGCCCGGTACGTAGTCCGAAACTGGCGACATGTGGCTTACCTCCCGTTCGTACTTGGGTCCGAAAACCGCGTAGGAAAGAATAGTTTCCTCGCAAATATATCTGTTGCTTGCGAGATAAGAACAACAACACGAGAGAAGAACCAAAACATATTCAAGTGATATCCAACATATTGATGTAAGTCGCTGAGTTTGGGTCATGTCAGCATTTATTTACAGTTTAGGGGTCAGAAGCGGCCGTAGGATTCAAGCTGGAATGACTGGCGTGACCGGCGCTATGACACTCGACAAACCCGAAAATGATCCTCAGGGGGGTCGGCGGCTATTGTCACAGTTATTTGTGCGCCAGCCATATGCGACGCCGGGTAAGGAGTCTTGCCCACATATTATGGGTGTCGCCGTCCCTTGGGTCGAAAGTCCGATATGGTGGTGTTTACGGAATTCGAAGAGTGTCCAGGTCTTTCGTTGATACCAGAAAACCTGGGCACATTTCCGCTGTGTTAATCATATACCGCGAATAATAAGGAGCGCAGCACGTATCGGATCAGATACCCTTCAATTCGGTCATTCAGGCAGGGGAGACTATGCGGGCTCGACGAACCCCATATCGCCCGCGCAGTCTACTAGGCGAGAGACTACTCCACTGATAGACCAGAACACAACGAAATAAATGACAGCAAGGCGACTTGACAAAATCTACGCTTACAAGAGTCTTTAGTAGTCAACTACAGCGCAGCAGGAGCGAGGAACAGCTCACGTCGTTGGACATAGATATGTCGACCTGCACGAATTCCACGATCCGGGCGCTCTTAGACTCTCTCCCACATCCCAGAATGTCCGGTGAGGCCCCGGCCGTGTCGTACTTGCACACGCCGAGGGCGTTAAACCCACAGCACGTACCGGAGGCATCTGCGGCGCAGTCAATCGTTCACCTGGCACTACCTCGCCTGGCGGGATCGCCAGAGCTCACGCCGCAAAAGCACTGCGTATGTGGGAGTTAAGGAGTGTCTGGTAGGTGGATATCATAGATATCCCGGAGGAAAACAATACTATATCGTTCGTACGTTGAAGATGAATCGAACCCGCAGGCAAATGGCATCTCATCGACTTTTTCCAAGGAGTCGTTCTGGACCGTACGCACACTGTCTCCGTTGCTGTACATTCCCTGAGCACTGTCGTGCTCGAAACGTCGTGGATGTCAAGTACACCAGATACACGCGCTTGCTCAACTGCACGGAAGGACGACCAGATATCATGGCATGCAACAGCAAGCTTGCTTGCTTCCAAGCGTCACTCAAGCTCCAACAGGCACGTCGACCACAACGCATACTACGAGTTGTGTAGTGAGCACAGATGACCGAAGGGAGGAGTGTGCTGTTGTGGAGTTACTGATTGGTGATTTTCGAAGAGACAAGTGCCATTTCAAAGTCCAGTAAGCAAACCAAGTCTTGTTCTCAACGTCATGGATCCACCCACCACCGGACAACATAGGGCGAATACGACGTTTACCTCCTGGCCGTGCACCGTTCCAAAGCAGGGAGATCCATCGGAGAACTCCGCACACACCCGAAATAGATTAACGCAGAAACATAGACAACTCGTCGCATAAATAATGCCCGCCGGTAACCAACGTTGTTTTTCTCATCTGGTGGTTATGTGAAATCTAGGTTCTACATCCGGCGGATTTTAGCTTATTTTACCGTAATCGAGCTGATGTCGGTGGAGAGTAGAGGATACGTGCGGTTTCTGGTCGAATGGAGTGGGTAGGGGTTTCTGAGTCAAACAACCTGAGCTTGTCAAGGGGCCGCTGCATAAGTGAAGAAATGTTTCACCCCGTGCGTCGTACATGAGCTTCCCTCCCTCTTTCAGGGAGTGAACTATGTTGAGCTGGGGGGGCTTGAAGTCGGTGCTAGTGAACACGAACGAAACATCAACATTCGTACCAGTAGTATTGTGTCGATAAGGTGTTAAATCAGACGCCTATTCTGAACGGCAGACCGCCACGGATGTCTTGCTCACACGTCACGATCGAAACCAGCACCGGCATATGAAATCAACCGTCTTCGTGATAAGTACGTGTGGAGGAGTACTACAGTACGTTTAAACAGTTCTTCGACGGCGGGCATACGGTAGAATCGCCCGTGTTGTCGTTCGGTATGACGTGTTGTGGTGTGACATAGGGTTGTTCCTATGACGGAACAGAAGTGCCGCTCCGAGCTGCGATCTTTATGTCCACGATGCGACGCCTGATCGACAGACCGGCAGGTATTGATGACAAGAGATCTAGGGGACTGCCTGCTGCTGGTGTGACGTTCGGCGAGGTACCGGGTGACCTCGCCTACTCTATCGGCTGGAGTCTACATCTTTATTTGGTAATATATCGGGCTAGCGGTGAGACTCCGAAAAACAAAACGTTTTTTTCTAAAACCTGGTCGTTCGATTTTCGACGTAAAATGATGGAGACATCCCAAACATGAAACATCCCTCTTGGCTACAAATCTGGCCTACTCCGTCCCCCGTCCTGACGTCTCAGAATGATTGAAACAATCTAGTGTTCTATACGTGACGTGAACACATCTAGGCATTTGTTTCGCATTTTTCCTCTGGGTGGTTCAAGCTTCGGCCTGCCTTGCCTTGTTAGGCGTACCACGACTCATTCAGTTGTCGGGCGTACGCATGGTCGCTGAATCTACCGGGAGCAGCCGCGGGCGTGTTTGTCAGCGTTTCGGTTATTATGCACCATCCAGTTAGTTGACGGTTTAACGAAGGGTGTTTTAGCTAGCGGATCGATATACACCCGGCGTAGTTGGTGACAACGTCAACTACGCCGAGAAAAGCATACTTTCTCGACAAACAGGTATCGTGTCTCAACCCGGCTGTGCTAATTGAATTATTCAGGGCGCGTCAAAATCGGCGGCATCAATCTACTCTCAAGAATACTCGTTGCAACACTCAAACAATAATAGGATGAAGTCCGATATTTTCATGACGTACGTGGTGTTTCCGTATACGCAACTTAGGTATTGATTGCAACTGCATACTTCGCCTCAATGTGAAGGGATCTAGGCGCCGCATATGTTCCACCTACTTGGTGCACCAGGAGTTCACCAACCTCACCCGACCTGTTGCATATATATCTGTGTGTTGATTCATAGATACCTCGTAAGTCCCTCGCTCCCCACTCTTGCCCATAGCGTAAGGCGAAGAGCCCCAATTTTGTTGGTCTAAGAGCTTGGCCATATAAGACCTCGCATGCTACCATAGTCGGTATCTATCTGACTGGTGCTACATTGGAGGGGGGACGCAATGTTCTGTGGTATAGCACCCCTTGCTTTTGAGTCTCCTCACATGAGGAGCCCCATAGCTTTCCCATTATGACCTGTGAGGACGAAAACGTAGGTGATGCCCCATGATCAATCCCATGCCGAAACACTAAAGTACACAACAGAACAATTTCGACACAAAAGAAGAACTCCGACGATTTTGGGTTAAGGAGCCCCGTCGTTCAAATAACATTTCAGCCCCTAAACAAATGAACACTTCTATCGTAGCACGTTCGGGGGTATGATGCCAGTACTTGCACCACCGCTTTAAAACCACTCGGGAGAGTTGCTTTGTACTTCGCTCAACAACTAGATTCGAAAATAGTTTCTGTCGCAGAAATGACAATAATCAGTTGTCGGTGCACATCACCGGGGGGCGGGGGGGGTGTACTCGATAAGAGATGTGTACTCGGCCTCATGCATGGCAGTAGTTGTATGACCATAGACCCTCGCACCACTACAACGCCGGGACGGAGCATGTCGGGTTTTCACCGACCAGGCAGACAATGCTTGCACCAAGCGCGAAGCGTCATGAGGTGTCTGGCGAGTCGCCTGGAGGGTGAGCTGCATGCTACTAATAACCGCTTTTGAGGCGGACTTGCGTGTGGATCACAGCTTCAATAAGTTGATATAGTTTTCGTTGTAGGTATACCCAGAGACGGCAATGAGAGTACTATGTAACTGCCTCCTGGATGCCTTACCATAAACGCTACGAGATACGATCATTCTCACTAGTGCGGATTAACGGTTGTTCACCTCGCGCAGACGATAACACACGACCGCCAGAAACGAAAACCTTAAACAAACAAGCAAACAAACAAAAGCGGTACCCAGGTTGTCTAGCTCACGTACTGAGCGGGGGGGGTGTGATTACCCTTGTTAGGGCTGCAGTTCCGTTTCGGGGACAAAATACTTATATTTGGGGTGATTCGTCCCCAAAACGAAACTGCAGTACTAAACGGGTTCACGGGTTAGAGTACTGGAAATATAGGTTGTGGGCAATCATCCGAGCGGCTCTCACCGGCTTGACGCAATGGACGCAAAAACGACCCTTCCTTCCGGCCGTAGCAACAGTTGTTCCACACATACATATACCCGTACGGAAACAATGTCAGTCGAACCGCCAACGGAGAGAAGAGCCGAAGTCCTGCCCGACAAAACTAACGACACAGACACTTGGCAGACACAGTCAGTGGCATCTTCCCGCCTTCGACGCCTTGCAACGACGAAACAAAAGAACGAAAACGCACACGATATGTTCGTCGTGCAACTTACTGCTGGTGTGCTCCAACCATAGTGTCTGGGAAGCGGTGAATTCTTTCGAAATGAGGATGATAATTTGACGAAATCGGCATGCCTTCGAGATCGGGTTTCGCGCTTGTTCAAAATCAGCAATGAACGGGCATATAAAGATATCTACTACCTGGTATGCGTTAGCAAGTATCTCACACTCTGAAAACGCTGCGGGAATACTCGCCGTACGTGCCGTAGAATGACGCTCTACGCGGCTTCTTCTTGTGCGTCTAGGTTGCTCCGGTGATGAATGCTTTCTTTCGTCTCAATACAGCCACTGGAAATCAAAAGCGTCGCACCTACAGCCTGAGGGGCGAATATCGCCCTTTCGCCGGGACGCCGTGTGTCTGCTACATGAGCCATGGGCAATGGGCTCGAACAGCTTCTAGACCGCCCAACAATCGATCGACAACGCCCCCCACCAAGAGATCGATAAATAATATTGTTTTTTAGCAGTACGAATCTCAAACGTTCACAGCATCGTTCTAAGTTCCCTCGCCAGGCGCCGATTTAGTCTGATTTGAGCAAACATGTCCACGATAATCGAGCCTCCGTACGACAACACATCAAGCGGGAAGTGCAGCAGCAACAGTACGCACGCAGGGGTAGTTTAGGTGTGTGCCTCTTTGGCTCCGACGGTAAATCGACAGTTCAGGTAATAGCGGCGGCGGCTTAGCTTTGGGGCGGCAACAACCAGCGGTTTTTGTCGGAAGCCCGACGAACCCGTCTTACATATGTGTACCGTATATGTATTTTGGACTACACAGGTTTGTCTTACCGGTTGACGTGATCGTCGGCCTCGAGCGCCTCCTTCAGCTCTTCAACATATGTCCCTGACGTACACGACTCAGCCAGAGACGTGGATGGTTTTGGAGATCGCGTGGGGCCTCACCCCACCGCCGGGATTTTTTGTAGCACACGCTTGCAAGAAGTTCCGCCAACGAGGGCAGCCACCAGCAAAATGGCAGACGCCATCTTTATCTTCGCGCGGCTTCAACAATAATAATAGCAGCGCAAAATGTCTTTCCGTTGGCTCCGATACCCCCTGATACCTGCGTGATGATCGCACGACGGAGGGCAGAGCCGAGGGGAGCAACGAGTCCGACTGTCGCGCAATAGTCCAGGCTCTGCCACAAAAGGACAGCTCTCCCACGGAGGGAGCGAGGTGGGTTGGTGCGGTGTGTAGGGAACCGGACGGCTCATCCCACGGCAGGGGATGCATATATATATATATATATATATATATATACCTGGTATATCGTTTTGCCTTCTGAGGCAATAGTTTCTGAGCGGTCGAGCTCCTCAATGGAGCAGCTCCTAGTGTACCGGAGAAGCGCGACTCTTTCACTGCGGCAGTGTATTGTTCCAGGGCTAGTGTTTACGAGGGGTTGGCCAGGTTGGGCGAACATGCCGTTTGGGGTCCAGAAACCACGGTTCTGTTGTGCCTGAATACGTAATATTTGGGGTGTCTTCAGGGTGAACTATGTCGATCTGCTGTAAGGACTGCACAGGCTTTACTGCCCACGAAGGTTTCGCGTATGCGATGGTTGGACGACGTAACTACCAACTAGTACATATAATGTGAACCCGACACATGTCGTTTGTAGAACAGTTGACAGTGTGCACCAGGCAACCAACGTTTCGTTGCGATTGGTGATTCTAGTGTATCGCACGTTCGCTTTGTTCGCTCATCCTCATCCGACCTGTTACAACCACCGAGCATAATGTTTTGTCCTCGTTGGCCTTCGTCTCCACTTTCGATCATGAAAATGACGGTCCAGCGCCCGCGACTGCAGTACAAGTGTCTGACTGCAGCACAACCCTCTATTAATAGTAGTGCAAAACTTCGCTCCGCAAACACGTTAGGATCGATTTGAAAATCAACAGCGAACGGCAAGCTGTGAGGGCTATTTGCAACATCAGTAGGATCGTACCTGGTATGGTATTCACAATGTGACTGCTGTATCTGCATAGCAGTATCTTGCCAGTTGCAACGATACCCAGTCAGTGACGGTGTCGAATCCAAACTTTAATAGAACCGCTCGGATACCGAATAAACCACGCCCAGGCTATCCCCCTCCCACGTGCCTCTACTGCACTTGTGCATACCCCCTGAATATACAAATCGACAGCAGCAGCGGTTTGAGTAAGTGGTTCGTTCGAGCAATCAATCCCAACTAAGAGTGGGGCTGCAGGCTGATGAAACAAACAGCGGTTAATCTTGCGGCACCGTGCAAGGGCTTGCAAACACACATGGGTCCGAGGGTGTACCACAACAGATATGACCGCCACACCAATTAATTGCTACCAGTAACAGAGTGAGAAAACCAGTATACTGCAACAGTGGAGGGGCCAACATAAATCGTCACCCCCGATGGAAGAAAAGACCACAAACCTGGTATATATATGTATATATATATATATATATTCCATCATACTTTATAATATATACCTGGCATCAGGTACTATACTTCGTATGCCCCTCTACGCGTACCGACCAACATTACTCATGTGTATGCGCGGTGCGTCCTCTGGTACTTACTGGCAAAGCAGTCACAATGAAAAATATCCAGCGACGGGCAGAGGCGTTCTACGATAGAGGTTCACCGTAAAAAATATGAGAGCTCCTCACTTGAAGAGCTCCATACCTCACCCGAGAACTGACTTCAGCGAAAATCAAAATGCATCGCGGCGAATAAGCCCATGGCCCCAAGTCTACAAAACGTTTTTTTTTTCCTTTTTTCAAGATTGGCATTCCGACGATTTTGGGGGTCGAGGAATCCCGTCTTTCAGAAACAAAATATATAGCGGAAATGTGCTACCTCTATCGTAGAACGGGTCTGCAGCAGGGCGAGTCGCGAGATGGTCGTTTTTCCGATACAAAGCACGAGGCAAGGACTAGAAAAAACATCATGCCTCGGCACAAAACAAACCCCTCGTCCCGTATGGTATTGCGGGGGACCGTAGTTGACAGGACCTATGGTATACATAAAAACCTATATATTTAACCATTTTTACCAACAATATTTGGTCCTGTTAACTATGGCCCCCCGACGTTGTCCTTACCGTGTGAGAACAGAGAGACAAAATATGCGAAAGTGAGCTACAACGCACACAACATTGGAAACACAGAAGAAGCAGAACAAAATCGCACCTGGAAGAAACGGTGGCACAGCTGCGGCACTGCTGTGGCACTGCTGTGGCACTGCTGTGGCACTGCGGTGGCGCTGTTGTAGCGCCGCCGACTCGAGACAACAGACGTATACGAAGCAGTTGCATGTGCCTTTCAGCTCACGGGGTATCTATCCTCAAAGTGACAACAGACGTATCGCAAACTGGGGTGTCCTCGAATGAAACAGACAAAGATGCTGTGTGGTAGGTGGGCAACTGGGAACCCCTCGTACTCTTAAAAGAGTACCTGGTATGTATTTGTTTCGTTTTTATGTTCTTATACCTGGCATACAATATGCTCGAGTGTTCTCATGGCACTTTCATAATTTTGTTTTTTCAAGGTGTACTGCAATTTAGAGTGAAGATTCGGCGATATCCCTGGCGTCCATACTACTGCTGTAACACCGGAACACAGGACTACGTATTCGATTTTGAATACACAATATTTCCTTTTGGGCTGCAAGCAACCACTTAGTATACGCGTAGCTGGTACGAGTTTCCAAGGAGGAAACAAACACCCATACACCACAAAAATGTGCCCTGCCGAGGGCAAACGGGCATTTTTATTTTCATTTTGCTTATCCCTTTTATTATCTTCGCACATCTTCTTCTCTCTCTCCTTCCAACTCGTAACTCAGATCCGGGGTCACATAGCAGGCTCTTCTACCCCCTTCCCGCTACGGTACGTGCTTTCATTTTTTGTCGCGAGAAGATTTCAGCGTTTTCTTTCCTCGTCGACTCGCATCGAAGTGTGCCTACCCACGCTGCAAGGCGCTCTCAACAATTGTTTTTTTTTTCTTTTTTTTTTGCAAATATAGTCAAATGTCCGACCCACCTGGGGCTCGAACCCAGGACTCAACACAACAAGCAGAATTCGAGGTTAACCACTTGAACCACCGGGGCGACCGGATATATATACATGATGGAACGCACGGATTGGGTACGGGGTGATGGGAGAGTTTGTGCTGTTGGAGCAGACCCATGAAATATAAATCCCGTCCTTGGTGGGAATAATATGTTGATCATGATGTTGTGGTATAGATGTACGTTCACCAAACTGTATGCCGAAAAACGACATCATACATATATGTATATAGATAGATAAAAGAAGAGGCGGAAACAAAACAGTATACGCGAAATAGCATGCTTGAAATAATTAATACTATTATTTCTCTTGCCATCCGACAATGTGCAGCATGATCTTCAACATGGATCACTCATAACTTTCCCGAAAGGAGAAAACCTCGGAAACAAAAGGAAACCCATGCACCAAGTCTATCTCCCTAATAATGAGGCACACCAGAGCCCTACGGGTAGTAGCCGCGCAGTGAGCAACACCGACACTACACTTACTTCCTGTTGTTCATCCCTCGGTTGACTGTTGAAAATAAAGGCTCACCACAGCTCGACGGAAAAAAGTTGAAAATATTGCGTTTTTGTGAAATGGAAACACTTCTTTAGAGTCTCGTACTCGTACCTTGTATGATATTGCGAAAAATTGCACATAAACCCAATGAGAAAGCCTTGTCGACAAAGTATGTGTGTCGGCCGTCGAGAGACAAGAGCTGTGCGGAAAACACACTACTCTTCGTACATATACCCCGGACTCGTCCACATTCGTTCACAGACGAACTGTAGAGCAAACGCTGCATTTCTGGTTATGGGCTTCGTCAACGCGCCGTCCTTCTCAGCTCGGTTGATACTCTGGTTAAAGATATTGCGTGGTTGCTAAGTCAGGCGCAATATCCGCCAGGCCAACGATACACTACGAAACGACAAAACACCAACACGCTCGTGGAAGCCTCAGGATGAAAAACAGACCGTGAATAGTGACGTGTGAGTTTTGCACGAGGCTTCAAACTCACACTTTTCTCAGCAGCGGTGACCCTGAATCAGCGCTTTTTCTGACCGTCTAGGGTAGGCAGATTCCGGGGCTGCTTTGTACACCTACGATTCCGAGGCCAAGGCGGGAGCGTCTAAAAATGTGATCATACCCGATCCCGCTTCACAAACGAATTTGTTTCAATTTGCTTTATTGATATCTATTTCACACAGCAAATGTCACGAATACATGCGAGGATATACCATTATTTTACGAGTTTACCCGGAGTCACACTCCTTGGAGTGTTTGAAACGTTTTTTTTTTGTCGAAAATGATCTTCTCCGATTGAACCTTTTTTTAACAGTACAAACGTTTTCCCACGTTATTATTATTGTCGTTCAGGTGAAAGTTAGATTTGTTTACTTCTCCGATAGACGGTCAGTGCGGACGAATGCTTGTGTGTGGCATTCAAACTACGACGAGATATTGCCCACCATATGTTCGACGATGATTGCGGATTTAAACAGATGAAGGCGCTTCCGACTCACGGGTACGCCTTCGTAACGTTTCGCTGAACACTGCATGTTGCTGGGTGTTTTAGGTGAATTCCTCTGCGCCTGCAAAATACATGTGCCGCATAACTTCATTGAACATAGACCACCACCTCCCTTACTCCATGGTTCGCTCGACAGACCGCAGCCGCCACCAAACCCACGACAGGAAGAGTCCGTCTAAACAGGTGACCGTAGTCGCCCAAGCGTCACCGACACGAATGCTTCGCATTTCTGTTCCACCTATACCACAACAAAATGTGATACACAATTGTACTCTCTCGGTTGAGTTACCAGTTCACGCCCACTGAAGTTCGATGATTTTCCCAGAGTATTTGTGCGTTACATTCTTAATCTGTATACCAACAACAACCTCGTCACCCCGACCAGTATCCCCTAGTCGCAGTGTTACTGAGATACGAACGTAACCCAAGTCCGAACACACCACGGTCCGGTTCGGTGTACTTTCAATAAATCAGTAATCGGACCGTAAGGTTCGGTGCCGTTATCTCAGGTTGTACGGTAGTTCCTACGGTGCGGTTCGGTGCTGCTGTGATATGCATACATTTAAGCGTTGCGGTTCTGTGCGGTTTACAGACGTCGTGAACCGTACGGTACGCTTGGGTGCGGTTTCTCGGTGTATGCTATTTTGGCGTGATGGTGTGCGCTTTCTGCTTCTCTGATTGGCAGAAGGGTCGACCACTCCGGTTGCGCTCTACTGCAGTTATTTCTACCGCCTGCTGCACTTACACAACATGGCATTTATCGAACTATTTCATGTACGCCTTAGGTAAGTTATGTCCCCGTTTGTCTCATATCGGTCGACAGCGTCCTGCTTTGGCGCCCGGTGCCAAGAAGACAAGCTATCGATTGGTATGTGTCTATAAGGTTGCCTCACAACGGAACCCTCGCCTTAGGCTGAATTGAATTAGAGCCGAAAGCGGAACACAGCACGGGATATCCCCATTCAGGTAGGTGCGGAAAGCACACACGACCGATGGGATACAATGTTTGGCATAATATGCCGAAGAAGGAACAGGTACGCTAACACGCACACAACGCCTACCACGGCCGATGATTCCTCGCCTCACAGAGCACGGGATGACGTCAAACCTTCGACGCTTTATGCTTCACTGCTCTGAGAGTGCGCGCTACCAAGTATGAAGGTCGTTGATGCTGTGTGGTCGGAGTTCTCGTTCGAGTTATTGGAGCCTGACCCATGCCTGGCCGCTTTTGGATTTAGACGAAACTGGGGGTGGTCTGAAAAAAAAGCCGGCCAGAAATGGGTCAGGCTCACACGTCTCTGGCCAGAACTCCAGCCACACAGCATCAACGCCCTTCAACCTCGATGACGAGCACTTTCAGAGCAGTGAAGCATACGGCCTCGAAGGTTTGAGGCCATCTCATGCCCCGTGAGGCGAGGGTGTATCGGCGGTGGTAGATGTTGTGTGTTGAAACCCCAGGTTTTATGTTTGGGCAGTGATCGGAAATGGCTCATGTCCATGAACGGCACCACCCTGGGGTTTCTACGCGATGAAGGGAAATCCTATTTTGTTCTCCGGTTTCGGCTTCCCGTACGATTCAGCCATGCTTTCTTTTCGAAGCAATGAAAAATCGTTACAGACAGGTGGAATAGACGTCTCTGTTCATGTTCACAATACATCTCTACTACTGCAGCGCTACTATACCGCTCGCAACACAGTCTTACTACAGTACAAATACGTTACTACTATCGTGATACTACTATCGATGCTACTGCTGATACTAGTGCTCCCAATTTTCTCATGAAGTGTGTGTCTGCTGTTACTGCTGTGACCTCGTCGTTGGCTATATTATAGCTAACGGCCGTAACATCAGAACGCCACTCGAAACTATATTCTCACTCCCAACTAAACGCCCACGCGTGCTGTTTGCCTGCCCTGAAGGATGTATGACAGCTGAGTGATAGATCTGCTCTACATCTTCCTCGTATTCAATATTTCACTCGACAGACTCCTGCTACTACTTCGAGCGCGGCCATAGCTAACGCCAAGGTAGGGGAAAACATCTGATAAGGTGAGCATGTCCGACCCGACATCGCCGCCACTACTGTTCCGTGTTCATTCCTCGCGATCCATCATCAGATCACAGCGATAGAAACCTCGCGCACAGCATTCCATATTATTCCCAAAGTTCTTGATATTTGAACAGACACGTCCAAGGGTAGTAGTAGTGCGTGTCGTTTCCTCCGTGCGCGAAATGTGTCGTTTTTGCGTACGTACGCTCAATGGTGAGGGGCACCCTCGCTTTCGCTCACACCTGTATACCGTTCGATGGATGAGTCACTCGGTGCCTCGCTGAAAAAAGTATATATATATATTTTGTTGGCCTAGCCTCATGTCAAGTCCCATGGCGAGTTCACTCGGAGTATAGCGAGTTCCAAAAAACAGATTTTGCTTCAAATGTAGATGATGCGGAGTAGGAAGCGTGGCGTATAGATACATAGTAGGTAAAATATCTCGGTAAATGGTGGGGGTGCAAGGGAGTACACGCAGGGAAGGAGAATTGGTTCGATGAAGTGAGTGGTATTCGATGAATTATGTCAGCTTTTTCATTTTGAATGGATAACGCCCTGCACATTGTCAGAAGGCAAATAAATATATATATATATATTTTTTAAATGTAAAGAACAGGGATGATAGCTATTCGCGTCAGGTCTTCAAATACCCCCCCCCCCCCCTCCCCCCCGCCCCCCGCGTAGCCTTCGCAGTCACGTTTTCACTACCTAAGCAACCCTCTCGCTTTTTTCATCCAATAATGATGACGTCCTCACTCGTTTCAGCACGCAACCCTTGTTTCGATGTTGTTGTTTCCGCCGCGCTACGTACGGCACGACGTTCCGTTCGTTATTTATTTAACGTTGCTCGTAACTATTTTTTCAGGGGCGTGCGAGCACCGGAAAAAAAAAAAAAAGACGATTCAGCTCAAGACCATTTTGGTGCTCAACCTCGGGTAGACGGTAACCATACGGCTCGGCCTGCGGTAGGAGGCTTCGTCGCTCTCAACGAGGATTTCTGTCTCTCTCACGTTCCACCGCAAGTAAGTGAAGTGGGATGTTCCTGTGCTGGATCGCAGAGACAAACATTCTGCGGTCCGCCTTACCTTCAAGCAAACAGAAACCGTCCATGGATAACGTTCGACTCTGCGCCATCGACGAAGCCTCTTCCCTGCTTATCGCCACGTTTGAGACTGCCGCCCGCGTCGTCGGATCTGCCTCCAATGAAGCTTGCCAGTTTACACGATTTCTTCTTATGTTTCCGGACTACGCCCATGACACCGACCACGTTTTGGCTGCCTGTGACGAGCTTTATTTCCGGAACAACCACCAACCGGGAACGGCGTCTACAATCATGAGAAGTTACATGTTCAAAATTTCATGAGAAGTTACGTGTTCGAAATTTCTTGTACTCGAGTCGAAATGTTACCAGGTATTTTCATTTTGTTGGTCGTTTTCGTCGTTTTTTGTTTCCCCCATTCAATATTTCGCTTTGATTTTTTTTCTCCTCCCTACTGCTCCAGCGCAGATTCCTGCCACAATCCGAAGCCTGCCCGTGTGTGCATTTCTGCGCCCAGAACCTCACTTGTCGCTTTCCTGATGATGCTACCCTCCCACAACAAATCCGTGCTGCATGTAATACAAGCTTCATTCCGACCAGAAAATATGATTGCTGGGTCGTAAACGCTATGTTTCCTATTAAATACGTCATTCATTCTCGTTTGCTTGGTTCAACCATTTTACTATATATATATATGATTTTGAAATATATACCAGGTATATATATATATATTATATACCTGGTATTACAATGGTCTGCAATGGTATATATATATTATATATCCAACGCTGACATCCGCGTCCCGCTTCCTTTACACATACGGCATTTCCAGGATTTAAAGTTGGGGCACTCGCTAGAGACGGGCGCCGAATTCCTCCGATCGTTCCGGGTGGAGGCCAGTCAAAGACGTGTGCCGCCTCAAAACATGCCCACCCAGAGAACACCAAAGTGCGCAATCTTACCAAGACGATGAAAAATAGAGAGGACCCTTCGCTTTCTTAGCTGGTGGATAGAATACGCGGCGGAGTTCTTTGCCGGGATTCGGATGGGCTTGCCAAACATTCCTGGAGTTCATACCGAAGTTGATCTTGAATCTTCCCTTCGCGTCGTACGCCTCCCAGACGTTTTGACGGACCTCGCTGCTTGTTCCAGGAACTACTACTGTGTTGCTACGTCGTACAACGACGACGTTGGTATCGTCAACGACCTCGCCCTCAGTACGGTTGCTGGCGAACTTTACACTCTGGAAGGCCGTACGCCCTTAAACTGCGAACCGCTTGGGTAGGATATGAACGATGCCTTCGTTATTATGACGAGCTACGTGTCTACCCTTCAACGTAGTGGCGTACCGTCTCAAACAAATTGAGAGCGTACATTAAAGCAGGAGTGTGTGTTTCTCTCATCCCTAGAAATACAGCCGTGTTAGATGGTTTGACGTAGTATGCGGGGTTTGACGTATAAAGTATGCGGCTTCGTTGCGTTATCGTGCTGGGTATCTTGCTACACACTTTGCGGTTTTCACCTTTTAAATGTGTCTCAACTCAGTGGATACCCACATTTTACTTATATTGTAGGGCAAGGTGCCAATTTTATGCGTGTTTTGTTCTCCGTTCGTTCGTATTTCGAGGTCACCGTCCACCGTAGCCAAGGTCAGACATTGGACTAAACGGTCCCTGAGTTACGCAAAAATGTATTCGCGCACGGGTGTGACTCTGTGATGGCCTATCAAAAGTAAGGCGTTCACCACCGAGAATGGATTTTGCCCTCGACGAACGTTGCTCTTGGACTGTCAACAACGCAATGTACCCTTCTTTACTACCCAAATTGTAGGTACTGCTCCTTTCCTCCGGTATGGCCAGGGCTTTCCAAGTAGGCGTCGCCATCATTTTTTTGTTGAAAGACCTGTCCGTAGAATGTTTCTGCTTTCTCAACATACAGCCATTTTTGCGGCTAAACGATTAGTCTATCGAGTGGCTAGAGGAACTAATCATAGCCGTGTGCATGTCCTTATCGCTCCCAAAACACGGTAGTTTTGTAGAAGCGGCTACTAAGCTAGCACCACAGGTAGCACCGTGTCGAACAAACTGGTCAAGCTTAAGCATTTACATTCCTCTTTTGGAGTGGCGGACCTGACAGGCAGCCTCCCAGACACTATGTTTCCGAAATATCTGTTATTTGGTGTGCATTTTATCTATAAATAAATGGGGGAAGCTGCCACTAATAGTTATCACTGCTGGCGTCCCCGGTGGCTTCGTACGAGGTCCGCGTGCCTATCCATATAAATTTCGTGGGTTCAAGTCTCAACGAGTGCATGCTCCGAAGGGGCTTCCTCTTGAATACAAAAAATGAATACAGTAGTAGCGGGAAATGCGAGAGCGTGAGCAAGCTACGTTCGATGAAAATCGACGAGCCGTGGGAATGCTTAACACTATACGCGACAAAAAAAAGGCACGCACCGAGGGGGAAAAGGGTGGACACATGTGACCACACGGCTTGTCCAGAAGCTCGTTGAGGGTAAAACCTCCGACGAGTTAGGGCGGAGAGTAAAAGTGATTAAAAAATAAAAATAAAACACACACACTCCACATGGTATACTATCGGTGTACCGCCATCTCGTTGGTCCGCATATATATATATATATGCTGTACGATATTCCTCGAACAACCCCGACTAAAAACTGGTCTTGTCTGTAGGTAAACTGTCTGACGCCACCTGACGTTGCACTGCGCGTGCAGTAGCTCTAATGACGCATATATACACGCCTCCCGCAATTATGAAATTATACAGAAATCAAATATTGCAATACTACGAGCTCGTTTCCATCCAATCCAGCCTTCGGGCGCACGGGTTACTCGAAATTTTAGTTCGCTACCTGGTACAAGATACTACTTTCTGCAAACACGACAACATTTTGACTATATAACTCCACCAAGTATATTCTGAATACAGATTTAATACAAGAAATCAAACGCCCAAATTGCTCAACATAACCACCATAAAGCATATCGTGCATGGTACCTCTTGATTTGTAATACCTCTACTTACCTGATGTCGCCCTGCCGCCGTTGGGGCGGGAAGGCCTCTTACTCCGTAGTATACAAATAGTCGAAGGAAACGTCTCGACGAAACCACACCAACATTAAAAGCCACACAGCCACCACCATTAAACTATAAGGACCACGCCACCAACAATATGCAACGTCACGTGCGTCAGAGAAGGTTCATCATACCACGCCAATTATAGCTTTCCGCGTTCTAGAAAGCTTGACACTCTTCCACAAAAGAAACGACACACCAACTACTTAGAATAATGGAGAGACACCTGTTCAGCAAGCGTATAACGGTATAACGTTTGCCGAGCTGGACGATGTGTGAGTGGAAATAATTGTGCTACTCGTACACTGCTTTATGATACAGCAGTAGTAGGTTTTATTACGGGGGACCTTAGTTAATAAGAACACATATTGTTAGCAAAAACGGTTAAATATACAGGTTTTTATCTATCTATACCATCGGTCCTATTAACTATGGTCCCCCGTAATACGGATAGGTTCTACAGCAGTACCTGGTACCATGTAACACCCTACTTCTGCTGCTCTCTGCGCCCATCCGTCGCGTACGGCAACGGCAACTGGCTGTATGAATACCTGGTACATACATGGTGATTGGCGAAGGCTGTGCGCGATTTTGACTTTCCTTCTCCATGTTGGTATTCCCCCCCCCTCTACTTCCTTTGTGCACCTGTTGTACTGGTATATTATACGGTCATATCTTCGTGGTACGGGCGTTGCCTTCGTGGGTCTACGTAGTGATTACCCTCGAAAATGCTGCCATAATGATTGGCGGCGTTGACTTCGCGAGTCCGATTCCCGCTCGGGTAGGCGTGTGAATACAATTCGAAACAAATAGAGATAGGCTAAATCAACCGCTGTTGACACGTGCCGTGCCGGACGGACGTCAGTCGACGCGAGTCGACGAGGGCAGTACAAAGTCCAGTCGGTCTAAGGAAGACGTGCACCGTTATCGTCTAACGGATGAACAGATGTGAATCACTGCTGGTACTGCAGAATGGATGCCTTCGAGTATCGAGCGATACATGATCGGGGCGGTACTTTCTGGTTCGGGTAGCGATGTTCCGTGAACAATTTGAGACATGTGTTTGTGTTCTTAACATTAAACCGTTCTTTCTACCCGTCGACATCCAGCTCAACCAGTGTCCGTGCCGATTCTTCAATCCTAGAAGAGATACAAGTTCTGTGGTCACAAAGCTACGCCACAGAGATACTACGTTGCCACGTATGTATGTTGTAAGCACTTCAGTGGGCAATGCAATGCCATGTCATCATACAAAGAGCCGGTCGCCCCGGTGGTCCAAGTGGTTAACCTCGAAATCTACTTGTGTTTGGGTTCCTGGGTTCGAGCCCCAGGTGGGTCGGACATTTGACTATATTTGCAAAAATTAAAAATTAAAAATAAAAAGGATTCAATTGTTGAGAGCGCCTTGCAGCGTGGGTAGGCACAATTCGATGCGATTCGACGAGGGAAGAAAAGGCTGAAATCTTCTCGCGATAAAAATGAAGGCACATACCGTAGCGGGAAGGGAGGAGAAGAGCCTGTTATGTGACCCTGGATCTGAGTTACGAGTTGGAAGGAGAAGGGGAAGAAGATGTGCGAAGATAATGAATGGGATGAGCAAAAAAATAATTATAAAAAACTAGATACGACAGGCACGACATACACAATCTATGAAATAGAGAAACGAAAAGAAACAATAAAAAAAAAAAAAAAACAGAGTAAACAGTCGCCCCGGTGGTTCAAGTGGTTAACCTCAAATTCTACTTGTGTTTGGGTCCTGGGTTCGAGCCCCAGGTGGCTCGGGCATTTGACTATATTTATTTGCAAAAATTAAAACTTAAAAATAAAAAGGATTCAATTGTTGAGAGCGCCTTGCAGCTCGGGTAGGCACAATTCGATGCTAGTCGACGAGGGAATAAACGGCTGAAATTTTCTCGCGATAAAAATCAAGGCATGTACCGTAGTGGGAAGGGGGTAGAAGAGCCTGCTATGTGACCCCGGATCTGAGTTACGAGTTGGAAGGAGAGAGAGAAGAAGATGTGCGAAGATAATAAATGGGAGGAGCAAAAAAGAACAAAAAACAAAAACAAAAGACAAATCGAAAGAGAAAAGAAAAAAACAAAAGCAAAAACTAGGAGAAACCATCTGTCGTGCCCCCCCCCCGCAGGCGAGGTGGCCAACACTTCAAAAAGAACGAGCTGGAAAAAATAAAAATAGAACAAAAACATTACGGCTTGTAAACAGAGTAGGACGAAGAACCAAGGAAAAAAAAACAACAACATACGACCTATTTAACAAGCTACGATAGTCCAATAACCACCCGATTTGGGAAGATGTGGTATCTATCTACTGCTGAATCTATGTAGTATTCTGCTCACAATGAGATATGAGTATATGTGTTCTTCAGGGTGTTTGTGTGTTCTCCAGGGTGTGTGTGTGTTCTTTAGAGTGTTTGTGTTCTTCACATTAAACCGTTCTTTGTACCCGTCGACATCCAGCACAACCAGTTTCCGTGTGTGTGTGTGTGTGTGTGTGTGTTTTCTTCACATTAAACCGTTCTTTGTACCCGTCGACGTCTAGCACAACAAGTGTCTGTGCCGATTCTTAAATCCAAAGAGATGCAAGTCCTCTCGTCGATAAAATACGCCATGGAGATACTATCAACATTAATGCATTGTGCTGTGTGGACAACGCGATGGCATGCCCTCACACTGAATACGACAAACACGACATATCATACATACAGAAAAAGAGGAATAAACACAGAAAGCAACGAGACATGTTATTAATAGAGAGAAAGCAGGAACAGGGGTAAGAAAAGAAGAGCCTGTCGGGCCTCCCCTTGAGAGATGTGGCAGATACTTCTAAAAACGAGCTAAATACAGCACCATAAAATATAGTACCTGGGTCTAGAGTGCACCAGGTGGAGACCAACCATCAGTACGTACATAGACCAACCATCAGTAAAAAAGATAGTTGCAATTACAAAATGGATACGTAGTCTAGTAGTGTCTAAACAGCCGAGGAGATAGAGATATACGTACGTACTACTTATATATCATACATAGTTCACGGGGTATTGCGCTACATAGTATATTCATAACAGGATACTATTGAATATTAGTATGTTTATACAGAATTCCCGGGGTGTTACACTACATAGTAGCCCCCGGTGGCTTGGTAGGTTGTCCGCGTGCCTATCAAAATCAGTTTCGTGGGTTCAAGTCCCACCGAGTGCATGCTCGTAAGGGCTTCTTCTTGCATGGAAGAATTGATTAGCGGAAAGCGCGAGAGCGTGAGTTATATACATTCGATGAAAATCAAGGAGCAGTGGGAATGCTCAACCCTATGCGCGACAAAAAAATGAGCGTACGTACCGGGGGGGAGAAGGGTAGACACCTGCGACCACGGCTTGTCCAGAAGGTCTCGTCGAGGGTATCCTACGAGTTAGGCTGGAAAGTGGAAGTGATGATGAAAAAAATAAAATAAAAACCACAGTGCGCCCATACAGGACTCACGGGGTGCTGCACTATGTAGTATCCTCATACAGGACTCACGGGGTGTTGCACTACATAGTACCTTCACACTTTGGGTCTTACGCTTGAAGTTGAGGGTGGCGCGTGCCCCCAGTTGAGGGTGACGCGTGCCCCCTTGCCAGTAGATTATAGCCGGTTGAAGACAGATCATATATCTGTCTTCAAAAACAAGCGGCTTCGCACCCCCCTCCTTGCCCCTCTCGTTTCTTGCCCCCTTCGAGAAAGCCGCACACTCATATTTAAAAGAGAACATCTCAAGAACTGCGTCTGAGGTTGACCAAGCACAGACACCTGTGTCACACTTCTTCTGTGGATTATCATCACTGGTACCCTTGCGATCTCCCCCACGTCACAACCACCACAAACTACACACAGAGTGAGACTATAACCCAAGGGGGAAATCAGGCAAACCGAATAACCCTGTCTACCGTCTCCGTCCTGCGTTTGTTTGTCAAACCTACGCCCCAACCCCGGAGAGGATGCGTCAGACAATACATAGTACGAAACAAGCAAAATAGGCTCGTCGTCCACCCACGTCACGCGAATCCTTTCGTAAGGACAAGAAGAAAGAGACATACTTCGTACAGAAATAAAATGAAAATAACGGAAAACCAAGCGCAAAATACAAATCAAGACCTAAGAAAGACCACGTTCGAGCGAGCTGCAGCAGGCGTCGGCGCGAGTAGCATAGATATCTTCTATCTACTAGTCGGCCTGGTCCCTTGCTACCCCGTTTGCCATCTCCTTCCTACTTTCGTCCACCCTTCTACTTCTCATGTGCCCCCCCCTCCCCACATCCCCTTGGATTAGTTTCCTTCCTCTCATTTTGTTCCCCCTCCCCCCCCCCCCCATTCCCTTGGGCACCACCCAAGGCGGATAAACACTGTCTACTCAGCTGTGCCCCATCCTCGTGCCACCTCACCAATAACCGCTTGGCTGCTTCAAGGACCCCCGGGTCCCACTTCCCCGACTGTTTAGCTGCGGCGGACCACAGCGCGGTTCTCAACTCCCAGGACCAAGGGGGCGCGTTCCGTCGACCCTTCGGTGGCTCGGACTCCCTCAAGTCTTCGACTATGCATATATGTCACGTCGTAAACTGTTTGCCATGTCTTGGGTTTTTTCCGCCTTCCATCGTACAGAGGATAACCTACCGGGTAATGGTTCCTTGCTTTGCCCCGCCACGGCCCCCGCTAAAATAACATCGCTGTTTACGGGTGGTCGTTTCGATGCCCTCGCAACGTGTTATCTTCAGGGACTCCGCGTCCGAGAAGGTGGGGGTTGTCAGCACAAAGACGGCGTTGGAAGCCAATGACTCTCGGGAGGACTTGGCAAAGTGCTCCGCTCTGAGGGTCCACGTCACACACCCGTGTACAGCAGCGTATCAGTCACCTCGGCCTTCACCATTGGGACATTCAGGCTGAGCGAGGCGGTCGTCTTATCATACAACTCCGGGCCGAACCGTTTGAGGCATGCCCGCATGAGACGGATCTGTCAGTCGATTTCGAGCGAGAGGTTACCGTTTTCGTGGATAATGGCTCCCAGAGGTGTTAGGACTGGGTCGTTTGATTTTTTACCTCCGCCCTGATGCTTCGATGACGGGCGGTAGGGCCAGGGTGGTCTGGTCTGGTGGTCGTCAGAAGCATTGTCTGTGTCTTCGTTTCCGAAACCGTGAGAGACCGGCTTCTTTGAAAACAGTCTCGCGAGACCTTTAGTCGGCGTCGAGACAATTCCTGCGTCATCGGCGTACAAACATGCCCCATTCAGCTCTTTGCACGCACGACAACGACTCCTGCTCCTCTGTCTGCTCCCGCATCATTGAGTTGAACCAAACCCCTGATGATGGCTTCGTCTCTGCCGAAGCGTACCAGCACGACGTGTAGCGCAGTAGCCAAGAACACCTTGAACAGTAACAGTGATAGCACGCAGCCTTGCCGCAGCCCCTGCGTGGTTTCAAACGATCCCGAGTGCTCGACGTCAACCGTACGCAAGCGAGCCCCCACGCCGTCGTGGAAGCTGCCAAAGGGTATAACCTCTATTTTTTGTTTGCCCTCATCCAGCATTACTCAGGAAGAAGGTGATCAAGCGAGCGCGCCTGCGTTTCGGGGGCGCAGCAGACCTAACGATGCTGCTGTCGTATACGTGCCATCGTGCTAGAAAAAGTATCAGCTTGATGGGACATGATCAGCTATGTGATGAGCCTGTCGAAGATTGGAGCTACCCTCTCGGTTTTCAAATCCAAGGCTGGTGCACCCGGGCCTCTCTGGGAGCTGGTGCAATGAACCCGCTAAACGTCATTCTCCAATAATTACGGTTTCGGCAATTGGCAGTTGACATCCTATGCGCTGAAAACTTCAATAATTTGTACCGCCAGCCCACACGACAGAGAGCGCGGGGCGGGTGGCGTGATAACCTAGAGAGAGCGCGGACTGTACACATTCCATCGTGCGAACATTGATATGAGCTTGATCGGCCACGAGCAGCTTTGCTGCGAGGCCACCGAAGATTCGTCGAGATTTGTTCCGTCGGAGAACCAAGGGGCACGATGATAACAGCTCTTAGATAAACGCATTCCCGCTGTGCACTATCCCACCATTTAGTCTGGGCATACGACCCGGCAGTGTGCTGATGTTTTTAATTTGTTTTTTTAACCACACCGAGTACTGGTCGCGAAGATGATCAAGCGAGTACGCCTGCTTGTGGGGGGTGCGGTAAACGTAGACAGTGTATTGCCATATACGTATCGTCGTGCGAGCGAACATAGCTTGATCGGACACGACCAGCCGTGTGACTAACTAGCCTGGCAAAGACTGCAGTTACTTTCTCGAATTTGAACTTCAAGGTGGAAGCACTCGGGTCTCCTTGGGACCTGGTGCAATGACTCTGCTGTAAAGCGCCTTAGTCACATTAAGTACGGTTTTGGCAGCCTATGCGGGGAACGTCATAACAGCAGTTAGTACCGCCAGCCCACGAGAGAGGAGAAAGCGCGGCGGCACGGCAAAGTCACGGTGAGCGCGGACTGCACAAATCCCATCGTGCGAGCGTAGAAATACCCCCTCGATCGGTCATGAACATCGTTGTTGCGAGGCGGTGGAAGATTCCTCGTGGTTGCTTTCGAGAAAAAAAATGTAGTAAGGTGCTGTAGCTCTATATTGTAGAACGATTCCTGCACACATATTTTCCAATAACAATCTGGACTTAAGGGCACGCTGGCATCCAAGCGTCCCCTGGTTCACTTGTTTCTGGTAAAATGCGTACCAGGTATCTGTACATCCTCTGAGTTACACAGCTGTCAGATTGGTGTCCCCTCAGAACCCGTAGTACGGGCGATCGAGGTATCTCCCACACAGCTTGCAAAGATAAGTTCGATCAAAATCCTCGAACTCACAGTTGTCGGGGGTTTTTTCTTTTCTAATGTACCGGTATACACTACCAGGTAGTCGACAAAACAGGAAAATAGAAGATGCACAGGAATGTTTAGTTTGAGGCTGTTTGGACCTAGTAGCCGACTACTGCTGGCAGGTTGATGCCTTTGGCTCTGTTCCGGTCACTCACACGAGGTGCTTGACGAGGTTAGAGGTTATAAGCTCGTTTATTACAGTAGTTGCTGTTTGCCTCGCCAGATGTTTTCCGAACGAAGGGGCGAGGCACTCAACAGAAACCCAGGCGATACCGCCTGCCAGATATGATGAGCAGACGATTGCTTCAAACGCAAACGCCGCAACAGGGGAGAGGAGATACCATAACACTAGCCCACCCTGAAGGACCGTATATAGATGCATAATCATATGAAACTCAGTCATTGACAAAAATAATACGGAGAATTTGGAGAATGGGTCGAATATGCGGCATTTCACAACCCACTCTCACACCTCTGACTTGCAAAGTTGTGGCCGATTACTCGGGGAACTGCGAATGTCGGAAAACATGTGATCACGCAATGAGAGAACCCAAGACAGCAGTCAAGACCCGCGAACTAACCTGAAAAAGTACCAGGTAGAACTAAAAAGAGAACCAAGGAGCGGACGAGAAGAATCGAAATTCCTTCGAGGTGACACGACAACACGACAACACAAAAAGGCGGATGAGGGCGTACTTCGTGAAAGCAAAACGGGAGGTACTATTTATTCACCAAACGAAACAAACGAACAAAATAATAACGAAAGCTACGGAAAGCAAGGCAGACCATAAAGAGGGCTCGATGCGGCAACCGGCATTGGATTCAATGCAACTGCAACCATGACCACATTTTCACGCGCTATGTCACGTCCTTACATTGCCCGACTTCGAAGCTCCGAGTTTCTCCTGTAGAATATCATGGCAACGGGCCACGGACGCCACAACAATCTCGAAAAAACAGACAAATCTGAAAAATGGGAACGAAACAAAAAATGAGAACGGACGTTTTTTTTTAGAAAGCAAACCAATTGTGTACAACTCCAAGAAAAAAAGTCGACAGTCCTGTGGGGCTGTACAGCAGCCTTCGAATGAGCTGTCGCTCAGGCTGGAAGTCCTCGGCATCGCCGCGGTAGCCAGCATCTAGAGAAATCACAATAGAGGCAGCGTATATCGCTTTTTGCGCCCACCTGAAGGCACGAGATGGAGCATGACCGTTCTGACGAGCTCCTCTCACAGGGCTGGCCAAGGGGTTTCGCAGGATCATTTTGGTTATCTGATACACCACATGGTTCTAGAGATACGGCTTGGTTCTCATTTTAGGCTTCGTTCCCATTTTTCCGATTTGTCTGTTAAAACCGGCCAAAAGAGATGGAGGCCGTTCTCGGTTTTCCTCGCAAGAACGTGGGCGTGGCAAATACCGTACGAATATTTGCCAGTATTCAACATACAACCGATAAGTTGTGGTTTGTGACCCGTTGTGATGCTCGGTTAGCGTGTAGATGTGTGTTTAGGTCATACACAGCAATTAACACAGGGGAGATGACAGATGCCGGAATATCGCCGTATTACGGGGTCGGTCTTTCTGTATCGGATCGGTACATCGGACTTACCGGTATCGGTATAATACAGATGCCGTCCCCCCTTTGTTCCGGTATAGGTATCGACCCGTACCGTATTAAGGTATTTCCGATACGATACGGTTCCGGTATCCATCACTGCGGGGCAAAGTGGTAATAAATAGGGTTAAATATTGTTACTGCTGTAGTAATAATGAGGAAATATCGAAATATCGTCTACCAGGTAGTTTTTTTTTGTACCGAAAATTTCTATTTATTATGACGGTTTCTTCGTTTCACAACACTACTTTAAATATACTGCTCGTTCTTCAGTATCCGCCGCACCCCCCACAGGGGGCGCGACACCTCTTCCTTTTTTATACCTGGTATTTATTTTCTCGTTTCTCTCTTTGTTTTGACCAATTTTATATCGTTTTCTCTCTTGGATAAACTGGTTACCAGGTATGTCGTGTCCGTCTTCTTGCTGTGCATATAGCAAGGTAGTATCTCTGCTGCTGCCGTGGCGTAAGTTTGTTGCCACAGAGCTTGTATCTTGTTAGGGCGTGGACACTGGTTGTGGCGGATATCGATGAGAAGAAAGAACGGTCTGACGTGAAGAACGTACACTCTACCACTCACCACCCAGCGGTTGGTCCAGTCTGAGTGGTCTAGAAGATAGGGCTATATAACCAACTGGCAGAGAGGGTTGAAGTCTTGTCGTCATAAAGCGGCGAAGCACAAACTAGTTGTTCGTAGTGGAGAGGGAGGAGAAGAGCCAGCAATGCGACCGTGCCTCTGAGTTACCATTAATTCATACAGCAGTGGAAGGAGGGAGAGTGGAAAGAAGGGCGAAAATAATGAATCAGAACAAACAAGCAAAAATACGCATAAAAGCCTAACATACCAGGTACCAGGTGCGCTTCTCGCGGATGTTTTTCTCGGCTCCTGCCACACGGACCCACCTGTGTGTCCATTCCAATTGGTGCTTGGGAATCATTCCGGGATCTATCGATTGGTTCAACAACTAAGCCCAGACGAGCGACGCTTGGTCGGGTGTTCAGGTTAGGTAAGGGTACGAGACCTCGTGCTCCGGCTGCCCTCATTAAGCTACGACGACCTCGGGGGTGTTGGACGTTGAGCAAGCGCCTGGACACAACGTAGCCCGACCAGACCGAACCCAACACGAGAGAGGGGCGTGGCGTGACGGAGAATCATAACACGACAAGCGACATGACAGGGAGTATTTAAGAACCTTCCGGAAAATAAAAAATAAAGAAATGGACGTCGGGGAGGCATGGAGTAGCCAACTCCTTGTTCCGTGACAGTAGGTGGATCGGGGTATCGGACAGACTTATTTGTGGACCGGGGTTGATCCTGATGGATCGAACTTCCCCATCAACCACATCAAGTGACCTGCTGCTGTAATGAGTGGGTCTATACGAACGGCATCAATGCTATGAACCCCTTTAGGACCGCAGTCCCTTTTGGGGAGCAACTCACTTGGAAATTGAGTATTTTGTCCCCAAAACGGGACAGCGGTCCTAAAAGGGTTACGACATGAGGACCTCAACGACTCCTGCGACTGCAAGTTGTTGGATGTTGGGACAAAACTTTGCTTCAAAATCCAACACCTGGTATGAAACGCACATCTTTTCACACAATCAACAACAACAACCACACTGAAGAACACACCGCTACTACCTTCCGAACCGGAGTCCCGTTTTGGGGACAAACCGCTCAAACTCCAAGTAATTTGTCTCCAATTGTCCCCAAAACGAGACTGCGGTCCGTAAAGGGATAAAATCAATATTGATACCATTCTCCTATAGAATTTTTTATACGAACGTCGTAAGTATCGGCGTGTGCAAAAAAGTTGGCAGGTTTTAGACACGGGCACTGCGGTATCGTCGGTTATAGCAGCACATTCAATACTAAAGGATAAAAAATATGTCTGATTATAGGCCGAAAAAAAATGTCGCCAATCTCTATTTTTCCTTGGACCAGACGGCAACTCTTCCTGTTTACAAGTCGACGGGTAGAAAGAACGGTTTAATGTGAAGAACACACACACAAGTAGTGGTGCTTTTGTTCTTGTTTCTTTTTTCCTCAGCTCTTTCTTTTTAAGTGTCTGGCACCTCGCCTGCGGAGGGGGGGCACGACAGTTTGTTTCTTCTATTTTATTTTTTATTTATTGATTTTTATTTATTTATTTCTCTTTCGAATTGTCTTCTTTGTTTTTCTATTTCATAGATTGTGTACGTCGAGCATGTCGTATTTAGTGTAATGACATGGCATATTCGTTGCGCACTGCTGTGCTTACTGCATACCAGGTACGTGGCAACGTAGTATCTCTGCTGTGGCGTAGTTTTGTGACCACATAACTTGTACATGTTCTAGGATTGAAGAATCGCCACGGACACTGGTTGTGCTGGATGTCGACGGGTAGAAAGAAACGGCTTAATGTGAAGAACACACACACACTTCTGTATTTACAGCCGAACGCAATATCATCCCTACGTACTCCAACATGTTTTTCAGGCCACAATGTGCTGAAATACTTTGTATCAGGGAACGTTAGACGCCAACTTTTTGTCTCGAGCATTGCCCACATTTCGGGACGGAGTGGCACGTTCCCGAAGTCCTCTATCAATCCGAAGTCCCCCAAAGTATGTACCAGGTAAGCTATATTCCAGGAAACAGCAAAATGCGTATATATATATGCATGGTCCTTCTGTGCACTTATGACGGTTATGTATTGGTGGTGTCGGGGCCTCACTTGACCACGGGTGCCTCGCACCAAGTCCTCGTTCTGGGTGCGGGTGCTGCAGCTACTTTTCCCTCAAGGCCGATAGTTCCTTTGCCGCCTGGCGTGCTGAAACCATACGGTTGGTCCAGACCCCTCCCCATTCGATTGCTCTTCCTCGGAGGTGAGCGAAACAAACACAGCCAGTCGTGATAATCGTTGTCCGACAACAAAACATATCGATTGCATACCTGGTATGAATCTGCCACACAGAACGGCCTCGCGGAATACGAATTTAGAATGTTATTAAGGGGGGCCATAGTTGATGGGACCAAATATTGTTAGTAAAAATGGTCAAACAGATCACTAGTACGTTTTTAGGAATACCATAGGTCCTATTAACTATGCCCCCCCGCAATAGTATACACGGAAAGCCAGCATGAACGCATGGTGTAGGCAAATCCGTAGAGTTTAGTTGTGTTTATTTAGGTTTATTACCTGGTACGTCCCTGCTCTGTGACCCCAGATACGAGTTGGAAGGAGAGAGAGAAGAAGATGCGCGAAGATAATGAATGGGATGAGAAAAAAAATAAAAATAAAAAAGCGGTGGGTTTGAGGTCTCCCTTCCGCCCTCATGTTCCAATAATCGCAGCTTGAACACGGCGCGTCCCGGTCCACCCTGTGTACTATTAATAGTTGCACATGTGGATAATAGTCGAGGCCACCTATTGGATTTTATGAAATTATTTTCATGTGAGAAGCAGGAAAGCGAGGCGTGGCCATTCGCCGCGTCGTTGCTGCTGCGTCTATCCCCACTCGCAGACGTCGTTTAGAAAAAACGAACCGCCCTCCCCACCAGCATGTCGATGATATTGTATCCAGCCGTAGCGTAGGTGTCTGTGCTTCATATTTAGGTACGCTAATACCAGGTAAGGTATGATTCTCCACAGGGCTTGTTACGTGTACTTTTCCCCCCGACGAGGGTGTTGCCATTATGTACTATCTGGTGCCAGGGGTACATAATAGTGGGTGGGAGGCCCGGTAACATAATCCCTGCTGTGTAGTCAATGAGGTGTGCACCGCAACCTGGAACAACATGCATACCATCTCTTAGGATCTGTAGGCACAGAAACCTTGCACCGTGATATTGGTGGGTGAATGTGTGCACGTCGGACGAATACTTCCATCTATCGATCTCCCGCACATCCGGTGTCCGTGTCGACTTGCTCATCCTATGGGAGCACCACAAGCTCTGTTACTCACACGCTACGCGTCGTACAAAACATGGAGGGGCTATAACCCATGAAAAGCAGCGAAGAAGTGTGGCGTTTCAGTATCATGCAAACGCGTTCTGGACACGAAACTCGCAAGTCACAACATATGTATGTCTACATGTCTACCCGGTATCGTCTTTAAAAATATATCAGCCAGTAAACCGGCTGTAAATATTGTTTCAACGTTGTATCGATAAAAGGTTGGTGATCTGTGGGTCCGCGCATATAGTGGTACCAGCAGGTACAACAAAATAAACAATAGTAGTAGTAGTAGTAGTAGTAGTAGTAGTAGTAGTAGTAGTAGTAGTAGTAGGGGTAGTCTAGAACATTGTATAACGAGACCGACATAGACAATGCTCCTGCAAAGACCAGACCAGACAACCCTCGCACCACTGCTCGTCATCGAAGCGACAGGCCAGAGGTATAAGCAGACGACCCAGTTCTTATACCTAGGCGGCATTATCCACGGAAACGCTGACCTCTCGCTCGAAATCGACCGACGGATCCGCCCCATGCGAGCATGCCTCAAACGGTTCGGCCCGGAGTTGTATGATAGCACGACCGCCCCCCTTAGCCTTAAAGTTCAATGCTGAAGGCCGAGGTGATTGAGACCCTGCTGTACAGGAGTGTGACGTGGACCCTCAGCGCGGAACCCTTTGCCAAGCTTCGAACGCCTTACCACCAAGACCTGTTGCAAGGCTTCCATCGCCGACTTCGTACTGACCATGCCACCCTCTCGTACGCGAAGGCCCTCGAGATGACGAGTTGCGAGAGCATCGAAACGACCTTTCGTAAACGGCGGCTCTTCTTTGCGGGGGGCGTCGCACGTCAAAGCAAGGAGCGATTTCCCAGTCGGGTAATGTTCTGGACGATAGCTGATGAGGAGAACCCGAGACCAGGCGGACAGTGTCAGACTTCACATAGATGCATAGTCGAAGACCGTAGAGAGTTCCGAGCCACCGAAGGGTCGACCGAACTCGTGCCCCCTTGGTGTTCGGAGTTGAGACCGCGTTGTGGTCCACTGCGGCCGAAAATGCGGGGAAGTGGTACCGGGGGATCCTTGAAGCATCTGAACGGTTCATGGTGAGGTGGCACGAGGCCGAGGCGGAGATGAGTAGGCAGCGCCACGTATCCGCCGTGGATGGTGTCCAAGGGGATGGGTGGAGAGGGGGCAACGGGAGGAGAAAATCCGCCCAAGAGAATGCGGAGAAGGGGGGAACAGGAGTGGAAAGGAAACTGCGGTAGACGAAAGTAGGAAGGAGATGGCAGACAGGGACGCAAGGCACCAGGCCGATTGGAAAGTAGAACATGGCCATACTCCTAGTGCCACCAACTGGCGTAGCCGTTTCGAACGTGGTCCTCCCTTGTCATTTTTTTTTAGTTTTGTTTTTTTCTTTCTTGCGCTGATTCTCCGTGATTTTGATTTTTTTTCTTTCTCTTCCTTTTCTGATTGATATGCCGTACTGAAGGAGCCGTATGGCGTGGTTGGATGACGAACCTGCTCTGCTCGTTTCGTGTTGTCTGACGCCAAGGGGCTGGGCATAGTTGACGAACGCAGGGCGGAGACGGCAGTCTGGGTAGCAAGGTACCAGGCGGATTAGCAGGTAGAACCTGGCTATACTACTCGTACCACAAACTGCTGCCGCCACCTGGAAGGTGCTTTGGGCTTTGGTCTGCCTGTCATTTTGTATTATGCCTTGTTCATGTTTTCCCTGGCGTTTTGTCTTACTCTGTTTACAAGCAGTGGTGTTTTTGTTCTTTTTTTTCCAGCTCGCTCTTTTTCAAAGGTTGGCCACCTTGCCTGCGGGGGGGGCGCACGACAGATTGTTTCTCCTAGTTTTTTCTTTCATTTTTTTCATTTTTCTCTTTCGATTTGTCTTCTTAGTTTCTGTTGTCTCTTTGATTGTTTTCTCCCGTTTCTCTATCTCGTAACCCGGTCGCCCCGGTGGTTCAAGTGGTTAACCTCGAATTCTACTTGTTTGAGTCCTGGGTTCGAGCCCCAGGTGGGTCGGACTTTGACTTTATTTACAAAAATCAAAATCAAAAAGGATTCAATTGTTGAGAGCGCCTTGCAGCGTGGGTAGGCACAATTCGATGCGAGTCGACGAGGGAAGAAAAGGCTGAAATCTTCTCGCGATAAAAATGAAGGCACGTACCGTAGCGGGAAGGGGGTAGAAGAGCCTGCTATGTGACCCCGGATCTGAGTTACGAGTTGGAAGGAAAGAGAGAGAAGAAGATGTGCGAAGATAATAAATGGGATGAGAAAAAAATAAAAAATAAAAAAAATAGACTGTGTATGTCGTGCCTGTCGTACCTGGTATGATGACATGGCTTTGCACTGCCCACTGTTGTGCTTACTGCATACATACCTGGTACGTGGCAATGTAGTATCTGGGGCGTAGCTTTGTGACCACATAACTTTCATGTCTTGTAGGATTGGAGAATCGGCACGGACACTGGTTGTGGTGGATGTCGACGGGTAGAAAAACGGTTTCATGTGAAGAAAACCCCCACACTCGCTATCGTTTCTTGAAAAGGCAACGAAGCTATTCGGCGAGTGCCCGGGGTACAACTAGTCACCTGTACTTCCCGTGAGCTCCACCTCCCGTACTTTGTGCAGTGTGATCCATTTTTCTACCAACTTGTGGTAATTAGGGGCGTGTGATCATTTCAGTTTTTTTTTTTTTAAGAACTGCCAAAGTTTATACCTGGTACGTAAAGTTTCACTTCGCTCGTTTTCGTGCAGGACAAGTTTCCTTCGACGAGCGCAGCCATAAACTTGCCACCTTCGCGGTGGAAAGCTTTGGACGCCTCGGGAAGGAAGGTAGCGATTTTGTCGACCAGCTGGCGGCGAGCATCGTTGGAGGAACGGACGGGGGATCTCTAGCAAGACAAGGGGCTTGTAAGGAGCACCTTTTCCAGGATATATATGTCGGTGACTACCCAGGTCGCGATCTCGCGCAGAGTGCACCGATATAAGCTCGCCCTGCGAGACAGCCAGGCCGCCAGGGAGGGGGAGAAGGGAGGAGGAGCGAGGACTACTTCCCATGGCGTGGGGGTGGAATGTGGATGCGGAGTAGGACGCATGGGGTATAAATACATACCTGGTACCTAGTAGTAGGTGAAATATCTCGGTAAATGGTGGGGGTGCATATTCAAGTGAGTATACGCAGGGAAGGAGAATCGGTTAGATGAAGTTAGTGGTATTCGATGAATTATGTCAGTTTTTTCATTTTGAATGAATAACGCCCTGCACATTGTCCGAAGGCAAATAATAATAAGGTTTAATACAGGACATTCTGTCTATATGTTGAATAATTGTGAAATCACAAGAAACTAAAGTATCAGCAAAGGTCAATTTCACATTTTTGGGGCGCAAAAAATGCAGAAAATCTGGAACATGGAAAAACCAAGCGAAAGACCAAAAACTGATATTTGTTATTTTTTTTTTTTTTTTTTTTGTTTTTTTTTTTTTTTTTTTTTTTTCATCCCATTCATTATCTTCGCACATCTTCTTCTCTCTCTCCTTCCAACTCGTAACTCAGATCCGGGGTCACATAGCAGGCTCTTCTCCCCCCTTCCCGCTACGGTACGTGCCTTCATTTTTATCGCGAGAAGATTTCAGCCTTTTCTTCCCTCGTCGACTCGCATCGAATTGTGCCTACCCACGCTGCAAGGCGCTCTCAACAATTGAATCCCTTTTTTTATTTTTGCAAATAAAGTCAAAGTCCGACCCTCCTGGGGCTCGAACCCAGGACTCAAACAAGTAGAATTCGAGGTTAACCACTTGAACCACCGGGGCGACCGGGATATGGAACTCATGGAAACAACTCTCCCATATATATATATATTTTTTTTTTCCAAGGGCAGTATGATATTTCCTTCCATATTGTTTGAGTCCTGGGTTCGAGCCCCAGGTGGGTCGGACTTTGACTTTATTTGCGAAAATATTAAAAAAAGGATTCAATTGTTGAGAGCGCCTTGCAGCGTGGGTAGGCACAACAATTCGATGCGAGTCGACGAGGAAAGAAAAAGGCTGAAATCTTCTCGCAAAAAAAATGAAGGCACGTACCGTAGCGGGAAGGGGGGAGAAGAGCCTGCTATGCTATGTGACCCCGGATCTGAGTTACGAGTTGGAAGGAGAGAGAGAAGAAGATGTGCGAAGAAAATAAATGGGATGATGGGCAAAACTAAAAAAAAACTGTTTTACGGTAGCTAAATTCAGTTTTCGGGTGAGGTGTGGAGTGTGGATCCTGCCTCAGAAAGTTCAGGGTGAACTTCTTATCATCGTAGAACGCCTCAAACGGCACTACTTATAATTCGAAAGGGTCTATAACCCAAAACCGTCAGAAGCCCCATTACATTTCGGAAACAAGAGTAAAGATATACTTGAGCCATGGGATTAACTTGATTGGTACCGAAGAAGTCCGTTTTCAGTTTTCGGGTGACGCATGGCGCTCGTCTCAAGCAAGTGAGGAGCATGGAAAAAATAGGGTTAATTTATATCGTAGAACGCCTCCTCATCGGTTCAATCACCGGGACCTGGGCAACAGCAATAATACTACTTGTTGATGATCAGTGACGACAGCCGTTCGAACACCCGGAGTTCGGGTGATAATCAGCCCGAGAAAAAATACACGGTTGACGCGCGGCATGAGTCGGATCATATAAATGTTGAGCTGTTTATTTTCATTATTTATGGCGTAGCTCCTAATCGTAGAAGGTTCACCATTAACCATTCGATTGTATAACCTATTCGTTTTCAGATATCGTCTTGCAAAACTACATTATGCTACAGGTTACCGATATGATACCATACTTTTGCTGCAATTCACACCGCAAAGCGAGTTACTAATAATTGAGATGTTTTCGTGTTGATATACCAGGTAGCCTTCAAAACAACGTCATTCATTACCGCTACCTCACCATCGTACCTCCCCTGCACCTCATTTGTGTGTGTGTGGCTGTTTGCCCCGCGGCCATCCAAAAAAGACTCAACTAAGCAACACCAGCGGGGGGGGTGCTGCTGTGGTAAGAGTGAACATGAAAATCCTATCTTCCCCCGGCCTGGTGGTGATGGCTGCCTTCGTAGGCGTCGTGTTTTGCCAAACGACCCCCCCCCAGGAACAACATCATCAGATTCCGGTTGTGGGATTGGGCTCCGTCTCGCCTATCGGTACCAGCGCACTACGACGTTTGTCTTCAAATTCCACGCGTTCGAGCCGCGAGTCCCGGCGTGCGGGGTCAGCCGAAGCGGATCTGGTAGAGGCCCTCGAGGCTGACAAAGAGGTCACAGGTGAGGCGCTGCCGCTCACGTTTGCCACAACGCTAGAGGTTGAAGACACCTTGTTTTTTTTTGTTGGGATTCCCTGTGGGTTGTTTGTTGCCGTTTTTTCTTGTTGGCAGCCACTTACCTGGTAGGCTTTTGCCACAGTCTTAGTAGTAGTACTGGACGACAGCCCACATCAAGCAGCAGAGCATTGTCAATTACTGTACTCCAACTAATCATAGTATAATGAAGTACGTATGGGATTCCGGGTATTGGTGTGGTTGGGGTGTGATTCCAGATTTATTGCGATATTTGATATTTTCGTCATGTTCTCAGTAGTTTGACCCCAAAACGTGACTGACTGACTTCCTGGAAGGGTTGTACTGCTACCGCTGCTGGCCAGACGCGTTTTAGACGGGACACCACCGTGGAATGGGTTTGTGACGTGGTCTGTGTTTTTTTTAAACCAGTATTAACCTGTTCGGGTAGCGGTGCATTGATAAGACCTACAAGCAAGACAGTTTGAATAAAGCATGCTGGGCTACCGCCGTATATTGCTTGAGAAAAAAAATGTACCGGTATGTCTTACTATTAATACTGTTCCAATACCGTAGCGGGAAGGGGGGAGAAGAGCCTGCTATGTGACCCCGGATCTGAGTTACGAGTTGGAAGGAGAGAGAGAAGAAGATGTGCGAAGATAATGAATGGGATGGAAAAAAAAAAAACAAAAAAAAAAAAACTTTAGTGTAGGATAGCGTTTCCAAACTTCAGGCACGAAAGCATATAGCTGGCATGGCATGTGTTTGCTTGAACTGTCACAGCCTTCACTAAACTTGGCTCGTGCTCTCGAAGTGGGTGTCCTGCCCTGCATGATGCGGCGAACCACTGTCGAAGAAGCAGAAAAAGAAGGCCTGGTCAGCAATGTTGAGGTCAATCGCCCCTTGCATACGTCATTTCTGCCTTGTCTGTCAAGACGAGACCAGAGTTGACCCAATTCTTCTGCTGTTTGTGCGCGGCGATGTTTTCTCGTGGGCAATTCGCTACGCCATCAACCTATAGCACGCGGGATCGACGTAAGGTACGCAGATTTTTCTAATATCCCCGGTATGGGTGTAGACGAATTCCTCGATGTTACAGCGGAAGCGGCCTCCAAGACTTTCGCTATTGGAGTCATCCCACGGTAGGGGTTCCTATTTTTGAGTCAGAGGTTTCTGACCGATTGAGTTCCTTAACCCCTTTAGAACCGCAGTCCCGTTTTGGGGACAAACTACTCGAAATATGAGTGGTTTGTCCCAACTACGGGACTGCGGTTCTAAAGGGGTTAAGTGAGGAACTACCAGTACGGATGAAAAAAATTACTCGTATATTGGTTTTAGGACCAGCGCATACACGTGCCGGTCGGGTGGCGCGAACGAATTTCTTCGATGTATTGTACCCGGTGAGATATCGAGCACCTAATGTGGGGGGCTCAGGGACTTCTGGTGCACCCCCACAGCAGTGGGATGGCTCAATCGAGTATGCGATCCTTTCAAAACCCCGTGCCTTCACCTACCGCTTCGTTTGTTGTTCTACACTCTGTGATTTGACAGTAAAAGACAAGAGTAACCACTATCGCTCCTAGCCTGTCGGTGAAATTGACCCGAAATCAACCAGCCAGCAACACCGACCCACGAATAAGTGCCTTCCCCCGAAAAACATGCTGGTGCCTGGTGTATTCAATTTCGTATTCTCCCCATCTGTGTCATACCCAGTCTTGGGATCGGTGGAAGTGGGAGAGCTGGCTTGTCACACCCTGGTTGTTGCCGAAGATGCCTCGATGCTGTCCTTCATCACCCATGAGAGCGAGTCGATAGTTGCGGAGCGACTGTCCTACACCGTCACCAGCGGAGATGCGTTCACGGACGGCATCGTACGCAAGGTGCGCGTGCGTGTGCGTGTTGTTTGTATAGTAGGATCCGTTATTTCTAATCGTTGCCATCCAGCACATTCACACTACTAGCTGCTGTTGCTACTGCTGTGCGCATGCTAAACTTGATCAAAACCGCTCGTTCTGCCGGTCGAAATTAAGCATATACCGAGCGTCCATTCAGATTGTACAATGTTTTCTTTGTTTTTTTCTTCCTATATTTTCTTTTTCGATTTGTCTTCTTTGTTTTTGTTTCTCTTAGTTAGTTTCCTTTTTGTTTCTCTATTTCATAGATTGTGTATGTCGTGGCTGTCGCATCTATTAATATTCATAGTATGATGACATGGCATTGCATTGCCCACTGCTGTCCTTACTGCATACGTGGAAGCGCAGTACCAGGTATCTCTGTGGCGTAGCTTTGTGACCACATAACTTGTACCTGGCATGCCTGGTACCAGGTATATCTTCTAGGATTCAAGAATCGGCACGGACACTGGTTGAGCTGGATGTCGACGGGTAAAATAATGGTTTAATGTGAAGAACACACGCACACAGCAGTTGTCCCCGGTGGCTTGGTAGGTGGTCCGCGTGCCGATCAAGATCAATTTCGTGGGTTCAATTTCCACCGAGTGCATGCTCGCTAGGGCTTTGTCTTGCATGAAAGAAACTGATCAGCGGAAAGCGCGAGAGCGTGAGTTAGCTACATTCGATAAAAATCGACGAGCAGTGGGAATGCTGAACCCTATGAGCGACAAAAATTAATGGCACGTACCGGGGGGGAGAAGGGTAGACACCAGTGACCACGGCTTGTCCAGAAGGTCGTCGAGGGTAGAACCTCCTACGAGTTAGGCTGGAAAGTGGAAGTAAAAAAAGAGACATCGTACACCACATGTCCTTAAAAAGTAATGCGACAGAGACCTCTATCGTTATTAACCACTTTAGAACCGCAGTCCCGTTTTGGGGGCAAAGTACATGAAAATTAACTGGTTTGTCCCCACAACGGGACTGCGGTTCAAAAAGGGTTAATAGGGCACTGGTAGTGAACGGGTTTGATCTTGCAATGGCCTCCCAACGGACACAAGTCACGACAAGCACCACATGCACAACCCAGCAAACCAGGTATTCGCGTAGATCTGCCCTTCAAGACGAAGTTCTGTAAGTCTTTTAGGACTCCAGCTTTGCTTTTGGGACAAACTACTTGGAATGTGACTGGTGTGTCTCCAAAGCGGGAATGGAGTTCTAAAATGCCCCAGCAGAAACTCAGCCTTTTGAAGCGCAATGACTTATACACCAATCAGGTAGGTCCCTCGTTAGGGTTGAGGTTCGCGCTAGAGTCCCGGGTCGGGGTGGTAGTCGCCGTCTGCCGAAAGACAAGAAAACTGTCACTATAGGGCAAAACTCTCTTCCAACTTCGTGGCAAAGCTCCTTTACAGGAGTATTAACCCTTTTAGAACTCCAGTCTCGTTTTGGGGACAATTGGGGACAAATTACTTGGAATTTGACTGCCTTGTCCCCAAAACGGGACTGGAGTTCTAAAGGGGTTAATAGTGTGTGAAAACTCTATCGCACGTACTATTACGGGGGACCATAGTAAATAGGACCTACATAACACAGAAAAACCTACTAGTACCAGGTATATATTTCGCTATTTTTACTATAATAACAGTATTTGGTCCAATTCACTATGTGTGTGTTCTCCATATTAAACCGTTCTTTTCAACCCGTCGACATCCAGCACAACGGGTGTCCGTGACGATTCTCCAATCCTATTAATAGAAGAGATGAAAAAAAAAAAAAGGGATTCAATTGTTGAGAGCGCCTTGCAGCGTGGGTAGGCACAATTCGATGCGAGTCGACGAGGGAAGAAAAGGCTGAAATCTTCTCGCGATAAAAAATGAAGGCACGTACCGTAGCGGGAAGGGGGGAGAAGAGCCTGCTATGTGACCCCGGATCTGAGTTACGAGTTGGAAGGAGAGAGAATAGAAGATGTGCGAAGATAATAAATGGGATGAAAAAAAAAATACATATATATATACAAGTTCTGTGGTCACAAAGATACGCCACAGAGATACTACGTTGCCACGTATATACCGGGTACCAGGTATGCAGTAAGCACAGCAGTGGCAATGCAATGCCAGGCCGTCAGGCACGACATACACAGTCTATGAAATAGAGAAACAAAAGGAAACAATCAAAAAGAACACAAAAGCAAAGACGACAAATCGAAAGAGAAATATAAAAAAAATGAAAGGAAAAACTAGAAGAAACAATATGTCGTGCCCCCCCCCCCCCCGCAGGCAAGGTGGCCAACACTTGAAAAAAACGAGCTGGAAAAAATGAAAAAAAAAAAGGAAAAAAAACACTACTGCTCCTAAACAGAGGAAGACAAAGAACCGAGGAAAAAGTAAAAAGGGGAAAATAACAGGCAGACCAAAGCCCAAAGCACCCTCCAGGTGGCGGCAGCAGTTTTTGGTACTAATAATAGTATAGCCAGGTTCTCCCTGCTAATCCGCCTGGTACCTTGCTACCCAGACTGCCGTCTCCGCCCTCCGTTTGTCAACTATGTGTAGCCCCTGGGCGTCAGACAATACGAAACGAGCAGAGCAGGTTCGTCTTCCAACCACGCCACACGACTCCTTCAGTACGGCTTATCAATTAAAATAGGAAGTGAAAGAAAACAATAACGGAAAATCAGCGAAATAAAGAAAAAAACAAAACAAGAGGAGAAGACAAGGGAAGACCACGTTCGAACCAGCTGCACCAGTTGGTGGCACTATCGATAGTAGTATGGTCATGTTCTACTTCCTAGTCGGCCTGGTGCCTTGCTACCCTGTCTGCCATCATCTCCTTCCTACTTTCGTCTACCGCAGTTTCCCTTCTACTTCTCCTGTTCCCCCCTTCTCCGCATTCTCTTGGGCGGGTTTTCTGCCACTTCTCCTGTTGCCCCATCCCCCCCCTCGTTCCCTTGGACACCATCCATGGCGGATGCGCGGCACTGCCAACTAATCCAGCCTCGTGCCACCTCACCATGAACCGTTCGCCTGCCTCAAGGATCCCCCGGTACCACTTCCCCGCTTTGTTGGCTGCAGTAGACCACAACGCGGTTGATACTTCGGTGGCTCGGAACTCCCTAAGGTCTTCGACTATTCATCTATGCCAAGTCTTACACTGTCCGCCTGGTCTCGGGTTCTCTCCACCAGCTCTCGTCCCAAACATTAACCGACTGGGCAATCGCTTCTTGCATTGCCGTGCGACGCCCCCGGCAAAGGAGAGCCGCCGTTTACGAATGGGACTTGGTGGTGAGCCGTTCGATGTTTGGCAAAGTGTTCCGCTCTGAGGGTTCACGTCACACACCCGTACAGCAGGGTCTCAATCATCTCGGCCTTCAACATTCGGACCTTAAGGCTAAGGGGGGCGGTCGTCCTATCATACAACTCCGGGCCGAACCGTTTGAGGCATGCTCGCATGGGGTGGATCCGTCGGTCGATTTCGAGCGAGAGGTCAGCGTTTTCGTGGATAATGCCGCCTAGGTATAAGAACTAGGTCGTCTGCTTATACCTCTGGCCTGCCGCTTCGATGACGAGGGGTCGTGCGAGGGTTGTCTGGTCTGGTGTTTGTAGGACCATTGTCTTTGTCTCCTTTTCGACACCGTGAAGCCTGCTGCTTCGAAGCCAGTCACGATGATTGTCATCATTTTCGCGAGCCCTTCAGCCGGGCTTCGAGACAATTCCTGCATCATCGGCGTACAACATGCCCCATACAGACCTTCGCACGCACGCCAATGGCTCCTGCTTCCATGTTCGAACTACTCCAGCTTCACTGAGTTGGAGTAAATCTCTTACGATGGCTTCGTCTTGGCTGAAGCGTACTACAGTAGTACGACGTGAAACGCAGCAGCGAAGAACACGTTGAACAGAACGATGATAGTACACAGCCTTGCCGCAGCCCCTGCGTGACATCAAACCATTCCGAGTGCTCGCCGTCATCAGTTCGCACGCGAGCCCGCATGCCATCGTGGAAATTACGGATAACTCTCAGCATCCTGGTTGGTACGCCAAAGCGTGTGAGTACCTTCTATAACAGCTCTCGGTGGACAGAGTCTTACGCCTTCTGCAGATCGATGAAGCACACGTACAAGGGAATTTTTCTCTGTCGTCCGAGCTCTTGCAACCGGCGCACGACGAACAACATATCAATCGTTGATCCTGCGGGGCGGAAGCCGCACTGTTCCTTAGGGAGTAGTTCCTCGGTCTCGCAGTAGTTGCTGAGGCGGGACGCGACGATTTTCAAGAACACTTTGCCTGCGTGGGCAACAAGCGAAAGCACTATGGTCGCCAAACGCCCATACTGCAACTATTTATATATATATATATATATATATATATCTCCATTATATCCCACATAACATATACCTCACAACGATCGCTCGGAAATGTTTCCGGCATCTCCAAGGGGAGACGACAGGTCATAACATATTCCCCGGGGCCCTCATGCCCCACAACGATCTCACACATTTTATCTCGTTCGAGGTTCCACGAAGCCATCGCCGCTCCAGAATGGAAGCCCACGACACTCAACTCATAAGGAATTATTAACCACGCACCGACACCGCCCGAAGCCCACACACCAGTATTAATACGAATAGTCATTCCTTACAATTCCTTTTTAGAAATTATCGAATTGCCTGTAAGAGCGCACACATGACGCTGAAAAAATATCAACACATCAGACTTGATCGTAGCGCACAATGTTCTGTAACTGCCATTACGGGGGACCATAGCCAAGAGGACCTAGGCACAATTCGATGCGAGTCGACGGGGGAAGATAAGGCTGAAATCGTCTCGCGATAAAAATGAAGGCACGTACCGTAGCGGGAAGGGGGTAGAAGAGCCTGCTATGTGACCCCGGATCTGAGTTACGAGTGGGAAGGAGAGAGAGAAGAAAATGTGCGAAGATAATGAATGGGATGAGCACAAAAAAAAAAAAGTGTGTACAAAAAAAACTATGTATTTAACCATGTATACTATTACCGGGGACCATAGTTAATAGGACCAAATATTGTTGGTAAAAATGGTTAAATATATAGGTTTTAATGTATACCATAGGCCCTATGAACTATGGTCCCCCGTAATAACAAATATTTGGTCGTACTAACCATGGTCCCCCGTAGTACCAACCGAAGATGAGGATGTCAGGAGACGTATCACGCAACGCCAAACATGCGCTGTCAAGGGTGCAGGGCCGAGTGCTCCACACCAAAGCCCACAGAGACAACAACAGCACCGCACGACGTTGGGGTACGTTTGTATAATTATCACGTGATGAGTGCTTTAGGACCCCAGTCCCGTTTTGGGGACAAACTACATATAATTTGAGTGTGTTGTCCCCACTTATGGGAGTGCGGTGCTAAGAGGGTTAACACCTGCTGTTAAATACCAGGTACATATCAGGTGTTTTAGGAGTTTGATGCCGGTCGAGGTATGTCGAGGCAAAGCGCTACCTCCACGGGCAGGGAGTCGATCATGAACCGGCGTGTCATATTACAACGCTATAAAGAAACAACATCAACAATATCAATCGCTGAGCTTGAAACACATATATACCAGGTACGAGGTATACACCATGCCGGATAGGATGAACGACCACTCACTGCTTGTGAAGGTGTTACCTACTACTGAGGTTCGAACCCGTGAGCTGGACGACGCCAATGTGAAGGTGTTACCTGCTGAGCTATAGGGGTAAAAGACCGATCGATTACTCAGCCCAGGGTAATCCTTATAGTAACACGCACGCACGGAAGCCGAATATGAAATATTCGAAAGAGAGGTGTTCTTACAGAAGCGTCCTCATGTGTTCGTATCAAATCGCTGATTGGTCAACTCACTTGCTCAAGGTAATTCACTAAATTATGCCCTCCATCCCCACCCACCACCTACGCACATCAGTGAACAACGGGATTGAGGCGCGGGAGGGGCTATAGATCTAAAATCGTTCGACCCCGACTATTTGGTCACTGGCTAACCACCAAAATGTACCTGCTGCGTGTGTGTCCTTCACATTAAACCGGTTTCGGTTCTTGCCGTCGATATCCGCCACAAGCAGTGTCCGCGCGGATTCTTCAATCCTCTGAGAGATACGTACCTGGTACAAGTTATGTGGTCACAAAACTACACCACACAAATGTACGACATTGTTACGTGCCAGGTATGCAGCAAGCACAGCAGCAATTGACGATAGCGTTTCATGTTATCATTCTGGCTGGATATATGACAGGCACAACGTCCACATTCTACAAAAGAGAGAAACGAAAGAAAACTGAACAAAGAAGCAGAAGAAGGAGAAAAAATATCGCCTACTGCTGTAGGCTGTAGGTGGGTACATAAAAAGAACTGGACCACACACAGCAGGAAATAAAACGGTTCCGAAACAGGGGCTATACGGGGGCTGGCCGGCGCTGCCTTCCTACAGCTATTAATAGTAGTTTCTTGACGTATTTGGGGAAGGACAGTAGTTCCCTCGGAAATCTCGCCGGTTTCTTCCACCGGCCCCCTGTCGGATCGGAGCATCCGGTTCGTCGATACCGGTGTACAGGTACCCTACTGAGTCACCCCACGGCAGGTGTTGCACTTCTTGGGCCAAAGATTTCTGACCGATTGAGTTCCTTAACCCTTTTAGAACCGCAGTCTCGCTTTGGGGACAAACCACTCAAACTTCAAGTAGTTTGTCCCCAAAATGGGACTGCGGTTCTAAAGGGGTTAAGTGAGGAACCAGCAGTTAGGATTAAAAAAAATACTCATGTATTTGTTTCAGGACTGCTGTAGCGCACGCAAGTAAGTGCCTGTCGTGTGGTGCGAACAACTTCCTTTCGAGCATCGTATCGGTTGAGATATTGAGATCCTAACGTGATGGGCTCAAGAACGTCTGGTGCACCCCCACCGCGGGAGGGATATGGCTCTGTACACAGGGTTCACTTCGCGACTGGACAGGGGGGCGATCGGTTTTTTCAGCGGCTCGTGTTCGTGACCAAACGGTAGCGGCGCAAACGAAAGCCGCGTATCACTTGTATGTGCGGGAAGAAAAACCTTCTCGCCCAGATGTTTTTTTGGCGAAAATCTCTCGACTGTTCGGCAGAGTAGGCAGCAACCTTCTTCCCCATTTTGGAAAACCTCAAATAAATGCTGTGTGTGAAAAAACGATCGCAGTACCCCCGTTCAAACCCAACGCCCGTCCCGAAATACCGGGTGGTCTGAGAGGGGTGGACGTAATCCGAGAAAAATTGGAGGCGTTCTGCAATAGGGGACAATACGTGTTTTTACGTGTGGTGCGATAGGGGTACGTAGTAGGTTTGGGCTATATGTTGTTTTCAGAATGACGGGGGTCCTTATCCAAAAATTGTCGCAATGTCACTATTTTGTTCGCCTGTGATTTGCTTTTCACGCCACCAATGATACTTTTTTTCGACATCAATCACCGGCTTGTTCGTTCAGTTTTTTCAAAAATCCGTTTCGGTGTATCACTGGGACACAGAGCTCCCCACGTCAGGAACCTCAGGGAACAAAAAAGGAGTACCTGGTACACATCTACCTCATCCAGTATGTATTTGCGTTTTGCCATATCTTTGCTTGGCTTCAACGCAGTCTGTTAACCTGAGCCATGGGCATAGTTTCGTCTCGTTTTTCGGAGGTCGCTTTTATTCGGGTGACGGAAAGGACTCCGTGAGCTATTAAAGGCGCCTAAGAAAACGTAGGTCCTGACTCCTTACCGCCACACGCCTCTGAGGTGCACCTGTTGCTACGGTCCTAAAAGGGTAAAGTGCCCCTACCGGTGCTAGGCCTTTTAGTGCTGCACTGTCCCTCAGACCTATACTTCTCTCTTGTTCCAATTCCCTTGTCCCCAAGACGGGGCGGAGGTCTTAAAGGGGTTAAAGTTAACGCTTCTACGACTCACGATGCTGCTGTCCCACTATGGGGACAAATAATTGTAATCCTGAGTAGTTTGTCCCTTGAAGGGAACTGCGGTCCTAAAAAAGAATGGTGCACGTGGTATCGTTTAGTGCCCCAGTCCCGTTTCGGGGACAAACCACTCAAACTTCAAGTAGTTTGTCCCCAAAACGGGACTGCGGTTCTAAAAGGGGTTAAGAGAACATCACCGCACCTGCAGGACGACGGCAAAAAATAACAATGATGTGTTGCACCACAACAATCGTTTCACAGACGGCGGCGCGCCCTTTGCTGGTGCACCCAACGCAGAAAAGATGCACGCAGCTCATACGTAGCACTTCTGACGCGTTCTACGATAATAGAGGTAGCATATTTCCGCTGTTTAATGTGTTCTGAATGACAGGGGTTCATTAACCCCTTTAGAACCGCAGTCCCGTTTTGGGGACAATAAACTCTAATTTCAAGTAATTTGTCCCCAAATCGGGACTGCGGTTCTTAAGGGGTTAACCCAAATCGTCGGAATGCTAGTCTTGTTTCCAAGAATGACGTTTTTTGTATACCTGGGTGGCCATGGTATAATTCATCGGGGTGCGATTTGGTTTTTGCTGGAGTCAGTTTTCGGGTGAGTTAGTGGAGTCTTTCAGTGAGGAACCTCATAAAAATTAGGGTGAATCTCTATCGCCGAACGCCTCTTCTATTATAACTCCTTGCTGCTGTGGGGTCAGGTTGTTTATGCAACTAGTATTAAGTAGCATGAAGAGACGTACTGCGACAGAGATAAGCAGCACTTTTTCAGCGTTCTTGTTTTTCTTTTCGGGCAAACCAGGCTCCTTTTCCGAGCATCGCTTGACATACCATAAGTGATTTCACCAATTTTTTCGTGATGCCTGTATTATACCAGGTGTGTTACTGATGTTGGCTTTTCTGCAGAAATAAACAAATTGAGTAAAAGTATAGACTTCCTCGAATGAGCGTCACCAGCGGGAAAACCAAAGGGGCGCCCTTACCGCAGCACGCATGCGTCGCCAGTGTTGGATACTGCTTCCTGCTGTAGCTTTTTGCGTATCGATAGATAATCCAGGACTTGAACCAACCGTGGGCCGTGGGAGTTGCCCTGTTTTGGTCTTCGTCGCAGTGCGTTTTGCTCTTGGGTTCGTTTTATAGGAACGGGTGGCGTATGTGGATGCTTTGTTAATCGGGGTTGCGCGAGACAAAATTCTTCGAAGGTCGTGTTTCGAGTGAGGGTGTTGAGCGCTCACGTTGTCAAGACCTCACCTTCGTGGTGAAACATAGAGCATTACGGGGCACCATAGTTAATAGGACCTATGGTGTACTTGAAAACCTATATATTTAACCATTTTTACTAACAAGATTTGGTCCTATTAGCTATGCCCCCCCGTTATAGTAATAATCAAAGAAAAATGTTCTACGTAAAATTACTGGAATATTACGAAAAAGTTTAGTGCGTGTGATTGATGGGTCCTAATTACTATGGCCCGACCGTAATAGTCCAGGGCGTCAACCGCCATACCTACCATGGTGATTTTGCTGATACCAAACGAGTAAAAGAAAAACAGAAGGTACGGCACCGTCCGTTCGTCCTTCCGCGTTTACGGAAGAAGCAAAGAAAAGGTAAGAGATAATTGTGCACGCGTCGAACAGCGCTTACGATCAACAGTAGTAGACCCTGCCCTGCCCACACGAGGAGCTTTTGCGGGGTCTATGAGATGCAGATCCAACACAGGCAGCAAACAGTCCCTCGACCGTGCACGTCTGTGCGCCCTCAACCCGATACCATGACGTGCTATTACTGAAGACCACACCGGGTACAGAGCAGGAACGCATATGCCCATGAAAACTGAGAGCAGCAAGCGGGGATCGACTGTCCGTTCGGGGTGTTGAGTGAGGCACTCGAGATTCGTATTGCGTCTTCCGTTTTTTTTTCGGTCGAAGTTGACGAAATTTATGGATCAGTTCTCGATTGCCAAATGGTTTCGATACACCATCGCGCAATAATGTTACGGTAATCTGTCTTCCGGCGTTTTCTTGGGTCGAAATTTGACAAACTGGATAGTTTTTTTCGATTCCCAAATGGCTTCGATCAATTCAATTAAAAGAAAAAAAAAAAAGAGTTTCCGCCTTTCCCCAATGTCCAAGAGTAACAAACCGAATCGTTTCTCGAATCCACCAAGGCTTCGACCGTCTTCAAAATTCGAGTTTCCACTCACCGTGCGGTAACTGTTGTCCCTGACCCCGAATTGGTTAGGTCTGGGTAGGTACTGTTACGGAACCCGCACAAGCTGAAGATGAGGCTGTTCCTCGAGTGGTCAGCATGACCTGGGGGGAAGTGTGTGACACGGAGGTGCGTGCGTCACCATCCCCTGCCTGGTGGTTTGGTGGCTCGTTTTTTAACAACACGAGGGACGGATGTCCGCGGTACGATAGCGGTAGCCCTTTCTCGCCAACAAGTTTCTGGTCTTGACCGGGGAAAAACCCCCGAACATTGTCGGAGGGCCAGAGGCCAGAGTGCTCGTGGTGTTGCGCTTTTTCAGTGTGGTCTCCGTCCGTGGGGTAGTACAATCTAGAGTAAAATTCTAGCAAGATACGTCGAAGGATAGTGTTTGGGTCTAGAGGGGTAGGGATGGATGAAATTATGTCACATAAACGACTTGAGCCATACCGTACGTTTTTGACTATAGAGGGACACGATAATTCGTTGTTGTGTACCTACAAATGAGTAGTTGTTGGCTTTGCTCATCGAGTTGCGCCTGTTTTTAGCTTCTCTCCAAAAACTGTTTTCGGGTGACGTGTGGGGATCCTCGTAGAGCGAGGAGTCTCAATTAAAGTAGGCGGTCTTCCCCCTACCGAATCATACGCCTACTGCCTTATGTACATGTGCGGTCGAACTACGTACCACACAGTCTGCCCCTATTCATACCAGGTACCTGGTACCTTGTGTCTGGTACCAGGTAGCCCTCGTCGCTAGCAAGCAGAGTTGTCGGAGTTATCACGGTGGTTAGACCATGTTAGATACCTGGTACCTGGTATTATATAGCCGTCGTCGCAAGCAGGCAGAGTTATCACGGTAGCTTGGCCCTATTAAATAGCTAGTACACGGCAGCTGTCGTCTCAAGCCGGAAGAGGTTTGGTTCCCGGTGCCGGGCAACACATGCGATGAGGGGGAGCAGGCAGGCAAAACTACAATAGGCCTTCGAGTGATGCACTTTTCATGCGCGGTAACCGTTATAACGGTACTGACTGTACGGCCAGTAGCCGCGAGCAAGCCTTGCCACGGACGATACATACAGTAGGACACGATATTTTGGGTAGCCGCGAGCAAGCCTGCTACGATTAAGAGGCAGCAGCGTTTATCCAAAAATGATTCTGGTTGACCCGAACCCCTCATCCAACATGTTCGGAATGCCAGAATTTTTTTTCAAGGTGATTCGTGGTAAAACTAGAGTTTCATCTGGTTCTCCGGGCTTGACAATGTACGCTTCCACAAAATCGGATCTTGGATGGGGGTATGGGCCTCCTTCGAGAATTTTGCTACCGCGGCACGCCTCCTCAGTTGAGAAGCCGCGTCGGTGCGTATTCGGTCTGTCCAATAGCGCAGCTCTTCCCATGACATAAGGTTCGAATTTCAGTCACAAAACGCCATGTGTCGTGCATGTGGTGCCTGCGTCTGCACCCGTCTATGACGCCTTTTTTGTTTCGATGTTTGCGCAGACGTTTCTTTTAAAAGTGACGAAGCGCAACACCGATGGAACGACCACCATCACCAAGACCGTCCCGTGCGACGATGGCTCCTCTGCGCACACCTGCGTCGTTGAGGTGAGACCCCTGGAGCTGTTGGTTGCTGCTGCGGTAGCTGCTATAGCGAGGGGCTACTTTTAAGTCCGATTGTTCCCAACCCCGCAGAACGGAGGCACCCGGCCGAGGTAACCGATCTGTATGTGTTCGCACCTTCAAGGTTTTATGGCTCGCAATATTTACGCCCTCTGCCCACCCGTCATGGCATAACCTTTGCTACGCTGGGTCAAACCAAAGCCAGTTTAAAACGTTCAACTTTTGAAGTGAGGTGCAGAACCACTCCATACCACCCGAGCGCGATAAACGCCTAGCAGAGTTGAAACCGGTGTAGCCCCCCAACTTTAGCGCCGGCCCCTGGTTCATCCTTGCACATGAGATGCGCCGTCGATCGGGTACGGTACTTTCTTCCTCGTCTGCGGGACGCGAGCGTTTCACATGCAACCACCGAGCGGAAATTGTGGCTAGACGACCGATTGTTACGAAACAATCGAGGGATGGTCGCGTCGCACAAACACAAACATCAAACGTGTAAGGACAGGAGCTCGTGGGACGATATGGAGTCTCACGCAGGGCTTCCCTCTGTTCTGCCTCAACGCAACCCTGACAACACTACGGGACATTTTATGGGGGCGTCGAGTTCCCCCGCAAGGATTTAGGAACGCGAAAATGGCTACGTACGCAGACGATCGCTACTTGGGTTGTACGCGAAAATACTGCTGTGAGGTCAGGAGCGGAATACACCGGAGGGTCCGAAGTCCAAGCGAGGAGTTGTTGTTAATAGTACGAGTACTCGTACATGGCCCGAAGTCCAAATAAGGAGTTTGTTAGTAATAGTACTGAACCCCTGCTACCTGTCCGTCGGGACACTGCTGTAACGCGTTCGAACTCGAGCCGTTTCCTAACCGACGGAGCTCTTCGACTGAGAGGCTACCCAATATATTTGTGTCTAATTACGTGCATTCGTGTTCCATCGGACGCACCCGTACGGAAAAGGCGCACCCACAACGTACCATTCCTAACCTGACCGTGAGGAGCTCTGGCGCACAACGTAAGGGGTAGGACACGAATGACAACCCGGCGATTCCTCGGTTTAGGCGCCCCTCGCCAGTCAGGAAGGGGTTGGCTAGAATGTGCCACCGTACGTCTGGTCGGGCAACGCCTCGGTGATACCGATTTGAGTATTCACCCAATGTGTACGTCCAACCGACAGGGCTGTTTATCGCACTTACGGCGATAGCTCGCATGGTTTATCGATGTCAGTTGTCGGGAGTTTCTGAAGAGAAGAACGTTCGCGACATTGCGCGCTACCCTCACCCTTTTTTATGGTGCGGTCGAAAACACGTTGGTCCCCAACCATGATAGGCCCAAGGTTCCAATCGTTCGACAGTGGGAAGGAAACCATGGTATCGTTTCGGGGCCTTCAACTCGAGAAGCAGTTTGTTGTGGACAGCCGAAACAAAAAGTAGGCCCGTTGGTTGACGTAGGACGATCGTGTGGAGGGGTTGGTTGTGCGAAAGTGCGCTTGTTCGGTAGGTATCCCACCGTTTGGGCAAATCTTGCAGGCCTGGACCCTTGGCCTGTCGCATCGAGCAAGTGGGTGTTTCTCCTTTCGGGTCCATCTGAAAAGGGGCGCTTCTCAGGAAAACATAGCTTTGCGCCACTCCATTGTCCTTTGAATATTCAGACCGGCACCCTCTATGTTGGTGGCGCTTTCACATGGACGCAGTGCGAGGCAAAACTGTGAACGCGATACACTATGTCCCGCACCTCCACGTACGATGTACCGCGTGGAATCTCTTGCATCTCCCAGATTCTAGTAGAGTTCGACGAGTCTAGCGATGCCGTATCTCCTGATGGCATTCTACCGGCGGCCGGTACAGCCTCCAGGTAAGTTGTAACATACCGGTACGCGATGACAACGCATCCCCGCCTCCTGTGAGATATCGCTACTGACTGGGCGATGACGAAGATGGTATCGGACGGCGAGCATTTAGCAAAAGTTATCCATGATTTAGCCCTCATACCGCATCCCCAGAACCAACAGAAGCGTGCGATCCTCAAGAGCGCGCCGCCTCTGTGCGTGTTCTGGCCGACGCCGACGATTTTCTCGTGGAAACCCGTCTGCGGTGTCAACCGTTTCAAATACCCGACGATTATTTACGACAAGTGCTATCGAAAAAATGAGGGTGTCGCCCCTAGCGTCTCGCAACCTTACGGACGGTACTGTGCGTGCGGGCGTGGGTGCAGTGTAGGACGACGTTCGTTGAACTATCGAAAATGTCTTGAGGGGTCGGTAAACTCGGCGCAGGGAGCAGCCGAGCGTTGACTGGGGTTGCAGGCGACCTCAAACAAACGTCAACGATCGCGATCACCCTAAGAGTTACGAGGGCATGTCACTTACGCACGGAGATTCACTGGAGCTCACGGAAACTGAATATCACCTTCTTCATATTTTCGACTCGTGCGTTTACTCAACGGTTACGCTGGGGTGGGCAGCGACACATACTCCTCCAGCACCACTGATGGGAGAAGTACCGGAGAAGCCGACCCCACCTCATCTTCAAGCCCATCGGACCGTCGGCTACAGGATGCTGAGGACACTGTGGTATGTGGGTATGCCAAACGATTGTGTCCCTACCCCCCCGCCCCGCGCGCTATCACACCTATATGTCGACGGTTTGTGTTAGATGGAAACACGTTCTCAGCGGGCGCCCGGTCCGTACCCAACGATTGCGGACGTACTGTGGCATCATGACGACTGCATGACCCGTCCAACGCAAGGGTTATATATCACTGCTTGGGTAGAACAAACCCCGATTGCTCAGGCTTCTCGAGCAAAGCAAACAACTGTCGTCGTTAGCGCCGACAACCGAGTGAGAGACTGGTCTTGAAAAATCGATATAAACGGTGGGGGGGGGGGGGGGGTGGGATATGATGCCGTTGTTTTGGTTTCCGCGTTTAGGCCCCTCTCAGGCGCGATCCTCTGTACCTCGCTCGAATTTGGGGCCACACAGGTGTTGTTTGGCAAAGCCTCGTGACAGAATTGTCCCACGTCCGTCAATCTCGCTACGACATAAAAACGAGGTCATAGAGCACCGAAAGTAAACGAGGCAGCCTCTGTCCCGAGTGGTTCTGAGCGGTTGGCTGTGTAGGACCTACTCTCATAGGAACCCGCCGTAGCGCAGCATCACTTACTAATACTCCTCGAGTAGGAGACCGGTGCTCAAACCAAAAGGTACCCACCACTACCGCAAGCCGGAACCCCTTGCAAGAGGCGACACGCTACAGCTGTACCACCGTAGCCGAACCTTTGCCCTGTGTCATTGATCATTCCCTTGCCCAACGTGTTCGCTCCTTCCACGTGTCTGAGCGACACGCGAACGTAGACGGGAGCACCTACTGTTTATGAGGGGCTCTTTTTCGCGTTTGATGATCTTAATGCTTTCCTGATGATGAAGAAATGTTGTAGTATGCCTAAAGCAACAAGCGGCGGCGTAACGTTTCCCACTGCCGCTAATGACGTCGAATACCGGAGACATCGTAACGCAAACGAGGCGCGAATCGATAGGGGGAGGCCTTTCTATGAGGCAAACATTTCAGCCTGACGGCGCCAAAATCAGGATACCGTTAGTCCGCTACTTATTTACATAAACATGCACTGCGTTAGGCTATGGGATCGGTCATTGGGTTTCGCGTTCGTGGTTCTTAACCCGTTTAGCACCGCAGTCCCATATGTGGGGACGAATCACTCAGATTGTAAGTAGTCTGTCCCCAAAACGGGACTGGGGTTCTCAAAGGGTTAACGCCAGGTTCCGGCGGCAGGGGGGGGGGGAAGCGGAACCGCTCCTAGACTGGAATCAGGTTGGGAGCGTCAAAGAGGTACACCCTTACTTTAGCATGCATCACAATCGGGGTCACCAACGACGTTGGGCGTGGGTGCGGTTGTTCGTTGGAGCATACCTCTCTGGGCGGGACGGAAGGGGCGCTTGGTCTTCATAGTACCGTTGAAACGATCCGTTGACTTCCGCCCCCGAGTGGTACCCGTCATTCAGAAACGTGGTGGTAACTCCAGCGTGCTACACCTCTTTTGTGACGCCGTCTAGCCTCTCGCGCGTTCCTAAATCTCACCCCCTGACCTTCCTTCGCATGTTTCGTCTACATCCGGCAGATCGATATAATGGTTCTGTACAGCGGACCAGCCTTGGCTACGCTGGGCGGAATCACCTCCCAGCAGATGGAGACGATAATTGCGGAAAGCATCGCAGAGAGCAATCAAGCTTTGATCAACTCGGCGATTTCGGCCCATTTCAACCCCGTGCACATCGGTCCGGTGAGACATGTTGCCGTTGTCTCAGTCTTGCGAATCATGAAACACAACCATGGTGCTTCCTCCAGGCAACCATGGTGCTTCCTCCAGGCGGTGAGAACGTACCTGTGTATGAATGGACACGTGCTCGGCGGGACAATGGAACCCTGAGATGATGGGGGGGGCAGGCGGCCACGCAAGCAGTTGTCGTCGTCAAACGCCCAAACCACAATATTGTGGCGCATGGTTTTGGTATCATTGTGTCATCGAACGATTGTTTCCAACCATACAGCAAGACTGCAAGAGGAATAAGGGCTTCGTATGTGGCCACCAGGCCGAGTGGCTCTTGGCGGCCGACAGGGTTACAAGGAGCCAACAGCTACTCCCCTCTATCGTTGCCAAACCTTATTCGGAATGTCGATGGTTCTGTTCCATCGTGGGATCAGCTTCAAGCCTCGGGCTTCCTCGGAGAAGCAGGCAGACGCGTTTGTTTTTTTAAGTCTACACTGAGGAGCTTTTACAGTAGTGTTTTGGCACTGTTGTTTTTAAGGGTGTATTTACACAGCCACGGGAGCTTCATGTCTTGAAGTAATATTTACATGATGTAAATGGTTGCCTGGTTTCCACTACCTGCCTAGGACGAACGCCGGAGCCTCTCTACAGTCCGGTCCCCTCACGGGTCCCGCGTGCTGCCATCCGATACCCAGCCTACCTTAACGGTTTTTTATCTAGCCGCCACAACCGTAACAAACATTGGAACGTACAGTCCCGGTCTGCAATGTGTTTTGTTTCCTTTTTTTTTAGCGTACCACTCGTCGCCGACGTCGCACCCTCTGTACAACCCGCACTACGCACTACGAGAACAACGTCAACAGAATCACCGTTGAACAACATCTTTGTTCAGGGTCGCTCACGACTTCCTCCGCAAAGGGGGGTTGACTTCGCGCAAGAGGCGGCTTGGCGTTTCGCCTCTCCCTTTCTCGACAACTGCAAGGGTTGCTACAGTCTAGCATCCTTTACGTTCGGAGGGCACTCGCTCAGAAGGGTTTTTTGTTTTTCAAAGGCACTTTCGTGTGCAGGGCTTAAAGAAAGCTTTCGCGCGCTTTGGGAAATTCGAGCGCCGCGAAGCGGTCTCGTTCCGGCGGGAACACGACGATAGTTTTCGGCACATTTTTCCTTTTTCAATCGGAGCGAAGATATAGGTAGGTGTAGCGTGGTATTGACGAAAATATGTTATGACTGGCGGAGCTCCATAAGGGCGCGGAGGGACTACTGTAAGCTCCCAAACGTTGTTGGAATGCCGTCCAGGTTTTACAAAAGCGATCGTTGTGTCCCTAGCTCGTGAGATTGCTCTCATCCTGATTTCGATCTGTTTTCGTGGTCAGCTCTTCGGGTCAGATAGAGAGCCCCCAGGCCAAAACTGGTGCTACGACGCCTATCGTATACCACGCGTCACAAGTGAAACGGTCTAACCATACCCCTTCCGTAGCACGCCTCCGTGTGTATTGTGAATGGAAACCCATTTGTTTCCCCAGCTGCATGGGGCTTCCCCGCCCACACACCCCCTTCAAACCACCCCCCGAAATGAGCAACGTATGTGGTAAGCCCCGCCACCCTCCTCCTACGGTTTTCGCGTGTTCTTGCAGTTGCCGTACGAGGCTTTCACATCCGACGACGAGTACACGCTCTTGGAGTTGCGGTATAGCGACGAGGTGGCGGATCTTCGGGACTCGACGGGGGCCGACCTGGTGCAGCTGGTCGGGGATTTCGAGGATTCTTGCGGGCGGGGGTGAGCGCGGGTTGTATGCCGGTTCGACACGCCGCTGGAGAACACTCCCGTTGTGAACGAATGTATCCGGGTATATTGCGCCGCCTAATGCATTTATATGAGTTGAAGCTATCCAGACTCTTGACGAGGATTTACTGTTAATGTGGGCGAAACCATGCAAGGTTCACAAGAGGCGTTTCATGATAGAGGGTCACTCTAACTTTTCTGCGACTCCTCACTTGAGTAGCCCCATACCTCACCCGAAAACTGACTTCAGAAAAAAAACAAATTTGCATCCCGATGAATAACCCCATGTCCCCAAGTATAAAAAAATCGTAATTATTCGAAACAAGATTGGCATCCCGACTGTCGTAGGTCGAGGAACCCCGTCATTCAGAAAACGTTTTAGGCGGAAATGTGCTACCTCTATCGTAGAACACGACACAATTGAGGTTCCAACAGCAGTACGCGTTAGACGCCGACGGACTCTGATGAATTCCAACCAATTTGGGCTTAGCCGCGGTGCGAAATGGTGGTGCTCGTAAAGCGGTGTCATCTCAAGCCGTGTCTGAAATCGGACAATCGTCTGATTCATGTCTCCCGCAGAGGTTGATAAAACTGAACGTGGAACTATTAAAATAACAGGGTCGGTTGAGTGCGGCAAGTAAAAACCCACCGGATGGTATGTGCCACTCTCACTAGTTTTCATGTTTTATCGGGTGAGAGTGGCACCTTTGGTTAACACGGACCTTTTGGAAGTAATATCATCGGGTGAGACTTTGGAGCTCCTCGTGCTAATGTGACAAGCTCAGAACAATAGGAAGCCACCACTCTTCGGTGGCAGATTTTCTTCTATATTTTGCGTCTCCTGTGCCCCTCGGCCCACCCTCACCCGCCCCTCTGGTCAACCCAAAGGCAGTGCTTCGGCGAAGACAGCCATCCGGCTGCTGGATCGCTAACGTTATCCTAGGCCAATCACATCACGAGCACGACTCCTGTACTTTTTTCATCAATATTCTTGCACGTACTCACCGCGCCTATGCCCGCTCCTCCACCCTGCCCCTTTCACCTTTGGTGTGTGACGTTCAAACCTACGAAGGTATTTGTTCTTGAATGACGAGTCGTACGCCTTCTCGGTGGTTCACGCGACATGCATAGACAACCATTCCCACACCCACGAGCTCGGGCACAACTTGGGGTGCTCCCACAATCGGGAGAGCAGCGACTTCGACCTCGACTACGCGCACGGTCTCCGCTACTGCGACGGAGACGACCAGTGAGAAAAGCCCCACGGCATGTGGGCGCAGTGACTTGAGAGTCTGAGGTCATCACACGGGAAGCTTAGCATTTCACGCACAAGCTACAAAAACCACCTCCGGGGAAATTTTACAGTTTCTGGGATCGACGTTGGACTCGTGTCACGGTAGTGGGGCGATACACGTTTTCGACTTGACGTTTTCTGACCAATTGGGCATGTCATGTCGAAACCGATTGGTTGGTCTGATACTTCAATAGTGTTTTTGGTTTCAGGACTTGGTAGCACCGAGTAAAACTTTGGCAGGTCGAACGAACTTCTTCGACGTTATGCTGCCGATGATATACTGAGCTCCTTGTGTGAGGCGCCACCTCTTCAAGGCACCGCCCCTCTACCTGGTAAGATGGTGTTGCTTGTTTGCCGTGTAGGCATGCGTGGTGCCGTATATGCCTCCCCTCCCCCCGCCCCGCCGCCACCCGCTACCTCTCCCCAAGACACAGAGATGAATCACCAAATGCTTTGGTCCCTGGCCTCCCCCTCCCTCCGCCATGTCCCCCCCCCCCCCCCAATTAGATCATTTGTGCGAGGTAAAGAACCTTTACTCCGCACAATTGGGAATGATCGTATCACGTAGTGTTCAAGGTAAGGCACCCAAGCGGCAGTTACATAGTACTTCCATTGCTGTCTCTGGAAATGCCTACACCGGAAATTAAATCAACTCATTGAAGCTGTCGTCCATATGCAAGTCCGCCTCAAAAGCGGTTCTTAGTAGGATGATCACCCTTCATGCGACTTGCCAGACGCCTCACGGCGCTTCGCGCGTGGTGAAGCAATGTCGGCCTGGTCGGTGAAAACCCGACATGCTCCGTCCCGGCATTGTAGGTATGCGAGGGTCTATGGTCATACGACTAGGGCCATGCATGAGATCGAGTACATCTCTCCTATAGAGGACACCCCCCCCCCCCCCCCCCCCCGCAACATCGAATATTCGTTTTCCCGCAACTCGATCAACACGCCTACGTGCTATGTAAAACCCCAACGTATCTACCGCGTATATATGTACGATACATGTAGAAAAAGTATCGTATTACTGTACGTAAAACCGATAGTTGCTCACATGAGGGGGACTTAACTGGCCAGGACATATCTCGAGCTAAGCAGTCATGCATTGTTGGTATGGCTCCGGTGGGCAGTCTCGGCGCATATTCTACACCGGGCGGTGGGAGTTCGAAAACAAAACATGCGTACTCCGAACGGGATGGAGAGGTGGACCACGATTGGAGGCCCGAATTGTTTCTCACGGACTGACAGAAGGGGCCGGGTGGGGGGGGGGCAGTTCCTGAGCCGCCAAATTACACGACGAAAAAACGCACATTGGACGGACGGGTTTGTTGCGTGCATAAACAAAACAAAACGACTGTAAGCTGTCACGGGTTGATTGTTCCGTTGGGGTAACTTGCGCTGTTCAGTGTTGGGCGAGCGACGACCGGTTTGCGTGAACATATTTTGTAGAACAAATTGTTTTCAAGGAATTTTCAGCGGATAGAAACGTCGGCTGGGTCTCGCGCACGAACTTTCTTCGAAGTCATGTTTCGGACGTAAGACAGTTGCTGTGGCTTATCATGCCTTATGGGGGTGGTGCCTCCAAACTAATAAGGCACCACCCCCACAGGGGCATTGCTCCTTTGCTACGATGGGAGCATAGCACTGGCTTGGTCGGAATGTTTCCACCCAATCACAACTGTTCGTGTGTTCGCAAGTCTAGGTAAATTTTGATCCCGCCGCAGACAAGACTACTCGTTCATCCGATTGAGCGCACACTCCTGTGTCAAACCGGTCGTCTTGGAAAATTGTATAACTTGACCGGGGCAACGGTACCGGGGTGTGTGTGTACTCTATAGGAGAGATATACTCGATCTCATGCGTGGCCGTAGTCGTATGACCATAGGCCCTCGCATCCGTACAATGCCGGGACGGAGCATGTTGGGTTTTCCCCGAGCAGGCAGACATTACACGGGGAGGGAGGGGGGGGGGGGGTATGATGCTGTTAGCTTCAACTGCACCGTGTACGCCACGTGGGGGAGAGTGGCACAGTACCTCACTCGAAATTATTCTTATTTTACAGTAATTGTTCGGCGCAGCGTATCTCGAAACACTACAAAAGTAAGACGGGACGGGGAGGAGCGTTCCGCAAAACAACAGCATTAGTAGTAAAAGCTCAAGACTGCAAAGTAAATGAGGGAGTCAAACTCGGCAGGGTGGCTCCGAGCTTTTGAAAATATAGCACTCGCACGGGATTTCCCTAACCCTATACGCACCAGTCGCCGCCCTTGGGTGTCGAGCCTCAAACGATATCAGGTGCACTCCACTCCCTTCATGGGCGATACATTGTGTTTCGTTAGCACCTACGTAGGCCGTGGCGTTGTTTCGTTGGTTCGTCCCCATTCATCGTTCCTCGAACGTACAGCTTTGGGTGGGTATCAAGCTGCTTTGAAAGGATGAGCGCCAGAACGCGTACCGCAGGCTTTGCTTCCGCCCTCTCGTCGCTGGTAGCCTTGCTATTTCATAGATGCTTACGGCAACGCTGCGGTTGTATATCAGGAGTTTGTTTTTCGTTCAATTTTTGAACCGGAGAGCGGGTGGTTGGATAGGGTACGGGATTGCTCGTGGAGGAACAAGGCTCATCAAAGCCTTGAGATTGCCATCCGTACATAGTCTCAGGCACGCGTCTTTGGTTCGTTTGTGATGCTGATTCATCCCGCGGTGGTCGGGTCTCTTTCTTGGGCCAACACCGCCTTACCGCGCGAGTCTCATGGTTTGAGAATCTTGGCCGACTATTTCACTAACGTACCCAAGTATTTCGTATGAGGACTACTGCAGCGCATAAAGTTGCCGGTCGGGGTGCACCAGTGAAACAAGGTTTTCCTGTGGCGTTGAGGTCTTCCGAACAAGTAGCTCGGACAATACGTCATCATCCCTACCGGGGCAGGCATTGCTCTGGTTCTGAGCTGGTCGATTTGACCAACGTACGCGTCCACGGTGGGGTGTAGGTGTGAACATGTGGCGGCAGAAACGAATCTGCACGCCGGGTAGGGGGTGGTTTCTCGTCTGCGGAGCTCCTCGGGCCAGGAGCTCTTCGAACGTGTTCACACCCGACATATGACTTCCAAGAACTTTGTTGGTGCAAACCGACCAACACCTCTAATGCCCTTGTCCTAAAACAAAAAGGGCTGGGCAAACGTTCACAATAACCGGTATACCTATAGTAGCTCCTTTCATCATCTCTGAAGCGGCCTGACACTGTGACGCCTAGACGTGGCAGCCCCCTCCCTTATCGTGAGGGTTGGAAAACGCGTCTGCGGCATATTTGTTTTCCCAGGAACGAGGATACCAATGTTTCATCCCGGGCCGACGGTACCCGACTTCCTGACCGCCGTCTGTCGTTGCTTCCGCTTCGTCAGGTATCGAACGCTGCTGAGCTACTCTTGTGGATCGCCTCGGATTAACTACTTCTCCAACCCCGACGTGGAGTACCTCAACAAGCCGACGGGCACGACCACGGAGGACAACGCCCGCGCCTTCAAAGACAACATGGTGAGAGAGAGAGAGAGAGACAGAGACAGAGACAGAGAGACGATAAGTGTTCGAAACGCGGAACCGAAACACAAAACTCCGGAAGATAGACTGCTCCGTGATTGCTTTCCGACTCTCCCGATCTCACGGATGAGGTGTGATTGGAAGGCATTTTGTTTACACTGGATCTCGTAGCTGATCGGTGTTTGAAAACAACAAGAAAAATTGGCTTCACGAGACCATGCATTTATAGTCCGCTGTAAGAATGGTCGAAAGGCCGCACAGCTCGAGAGAACGTGTTTCGACAAAAGCTTCGAGGTCTCACAGCAGCTTTGATTACGTGCCCTTGATCAGCACCGGCAAATCTTTTTTATCACTCTTGAAAAACAAAACATTCAAAATTGCACCGCTCTTGCTTTGTTTCTGAACATGAGACAAACACGCTCTCCCAAAACATCCCAGCAACTTCAGAGTTTGTTTTTCCCCCATAATGTATAACACCAAATAGCTCGTACGGCAAACCCGTTGTACGCAATGGAGGCATCACACACTGCATGCAAATATGAGTTTGTCGATCTCACAACCGATGTTTTTCAAACGATGAAAATACATCACGGTCCTTCACCCACCTTCCCCAGCGAAATAGGATTGGGTATACCGCGGGGAAAACATAAATAATGCTCGTGGAGCGGTCTATTGGATGGGGGTGTAACGGTGAGACGGGTTCTGCAATTAGCGTAACCGCCGCTAGCACGTGTGTCATACCCATTGCTCAGTGTGTTCTCCGCGGGCTAGGTCGGCGAAACGACCTTAATGCTATGCGTGTCCCTGTCGGCCGGCCGACCCCCCCCCAAAGAGCTCACCTCTATGGTCATACGACTGCGGCATGCGTGAGATCGAGTACCCCCCCCCCTCCCCCACCCCTCCAGTTCCCATCTCGCAAGGGATGTGTGGCCAATGGTAAAATAACTATGGCAACCAACAAAATTAATACTGGATGTACAACTACGGTCATGCATGAAAACGACTACACTCCTCCCCGCCGCGTCCACGTATTACGGGAAAAAAGATAAGCACTCCGTACGAACGCTATTAATAAAAAATGCGTTGGCGCAGCAGCAGCGTAACAAAAGCAGCCCCTCATATAGGTCTATACATGCCGTAATCACACATCACACTCTTCACCATCTCAAGTCGTGTTTTCCGGTTTGAAACCTGACAACGAAATACGACGGTCTTGGCACCCATTTGTGGCCGCTGCATCAACCATTGGGGGATACAATGGTTGGTGTCCTGGTGACAACGGTTCAACACAAGGATTCGTACGGTAAGGCCGCGATTCGACGCTCTTCCGTACCACGGGACGCTCACGACGCTCGTAAGCGGTTGCTGCCACCCTAAAATTGTCGCTCGTTTGGGCGCCTGCGGTATTACGGGGGACCATATGGTGAAAAGGACCATATATTGCTCGTGAAAAAATAGATCAATATATAGTCTTTTGTGTGTACCGTAGGTCCTATTTACTATTCCCCCCCGTAGTATTGTTAGTATTACCTCGAGGTCAGAAAGTGACGGAAGACCCCGCGAAACAAGCAGGGTGGTTCATCGCTCGGCCGGATATGAAGGGCCTAGCTAGACTCGACCCCACCCACTTTACGAGCCTTTTCTCCGCCCCGCGCCCACATTTGTAGGGACGAATTGCTGAAAAAATTATGAGTGGTTATGGATCATAGTTTTTGCGGCGATGTCAGGGGTCGAGCAACCGAATGCCGCCAACGTGTCCCCCGGTCGTGTCCCGTTGCTCAGGTTGCCGTGTCAAATTTTAGGGTCCGGTCTGCCGAGCCCCTGACGACATACTCGTACCTGGGGTGTTTCGCAGACGACGTGAAAGACCGCGTTCTTTCGGGCGGTTTCGCTAAATCCGACCAAGTGACGGTGGAGGTAAGCTCGAAACAACGACCTGGTCGCGTTTTTCGTTGTATGTCGTTGTTTGCGATACCTCGTACTTTCCGCGTTTGCAAGCCAAAGAAAATGCCACGAAACGATCGCACCCCGGCGCGGAAAAAATTGGGATTCAAGTTTACAGTAGGTGGTGTCCTGACCCTATCCCCACCCCAAACCCTCTCGCGCGTGTGCGTGTGTAAGACGCGTCCTGCGATAGATAGGGGTACGGTACAATCCTGGGCGCTTGGTCTTCATATTCGTGTGTAAACTGCCCATAAACTGTTAGACCAGATTGGTAGCTCCTTGTGGTGAATCACGCATGCTCTTATCTCCGGCATACCACCACTTCGAGTGTGAACGACACCTGGGCCATGGCATTTATTGTCCATCGGGCGTTTCACTTTTCACGAGGGTGGGGTTTTGTTCTTGTGAGGCAGGTCTCCTTTAGCGAGAAGTCCTCGGAACCATCAGGGTCCACACCCCTATCGTGTTAGTAGCATGCATCCGTAGACCGTTTATGCCACACAGACGCATCACGTCGACCCCAACGTTTATCATGAGAGAAGCTACAATGCTAAAGATGCTTCCATGATGGACAATCCTGAACCCACACGTTTTCCACAGGAAAAAAAAAAACGCGAAAAAAAGGTATGGCAACAATATTGCGGTAGGGAGTCCGGTATTCAGTCAGCTAATGTCTCGGACGACGCGTGCTAACTCTATCGTAGCAGAAATGAGTCCCTTTGTCCCTATTATCAAGAGGTTTTAACTCACATGTTCCCGTCACTGACCGATATTATCGACTGACGGATAGGTGTGTGCGGCGCTTTGCGAAGGGTCTTCCTACTTTGGGCTGGAGTACGGCGAGGAGGTAACAGGGGAGAGGGGGTGCACTTTATAGGAGAGCTGTACTCGATCTCATGCATGGCCGTAGTCGTATGAACATAGACCCTCGCATTCCTGCGATACCGGGACGGAGCATGTAGGTTTTTCGCCGACCAGGCAGACAATGTTTGCACCAAGCGCGAAGCGCCGTGAGGTGTCCGGCGAGTCGTACGAGGAGGGGGGGGGGGGGGGGGGGTACCTAAAATAGATCGCATATCGCTACACGTGTCGATAGTCTGGCACGATCGTGTCGACGACACTAAGAGTAACAAGCTCGATATCGAACCAACAAATAGGAAAAACAAATCATGACGAGTACAAAACAATGTCCTTCGTACACATGTAGCAGGACCGTTCGTAGGACTCATCAATTCGGAGGGCAGTCGCTGCTCGTGCCACTTAGCCTGTTGGTGGCCATAGCTCGCGGTGCTTGCCACCAAACGTCTTGAGCGCCGCCTGCTGCAATGACCGATCGTGAAATAGCTAGCTCGTCGTGTTTCCCACATTGGCTACCACGACTCTTCTTGTGCCGTGTCTTGGGTGCGAATTTTACCACCGACAGGGCACACTATCGCGCAGACTCACGTCTATTCAGACTTTCGAGATAACGTGTCGTCTGCTCCATACGCATGTTCGTCGTCGTCGACATCGCGATGAATCATCTCGATCTCGTGGGTCGTCATCACACAACCTGTACGAACCAGGGCGGACACAACAGTACCCGATGTTGTGTATTGGCAATGACTACACAAACGCTGCCAAACGTGTGAAAAGCGCACCCACACATTTATTATACTGGTATAAGCTAAACACCGCTGCAGTTGAGCAATCGATTGTGCCGTTGCTGTTCCCGATCACGCTACGTTCGCCCCTGGATTCTCGCCGAGCAGTGCTTTTGTGGCTTTTCTGATGACGATCCCGACGAGCTTGGCGATGCTACGTGTGACCGTGAGTGCGCCGGAGATGCGTCGCAGACATGCGGCGGCTTCAAAGCAATAAGCATCTACCAGTACTCCGTCGGCCCAGCAGAATACGTCGGGTGCTGGAAGGACTCCGGCAGCGATCGTATCATGGAGCTCGTGCTGCTGGACTCCTCCATGACCAACGATGTGAGCGGCGGCGGCAGCGGTGTCCCCTCTGTTCGGCCCCGCTGCCAAGATGAGCATGACACGAGAACACGCCTTTTTTTCAAATCAGTTGGTTGCGTTGTTTGCTGGGCACGAAGACATCCATTGTCATAAAGCGTGCATTGCCACAGTATTTGTTTCGGTCTTCTGCTCGAGGTAACGAATGATTGAGAGATCACACCTTTATTATCGTTGGTTGGGGTTCGCTTTTGTTCATTACGTGTGAGTTTGTTGAGAAGAGTTGTAGAGCTAAAGTTTCGAATATACTGTGGGTGTTGGATGTGTTGCACAGCCGTTTCTGTCATGTTTGATTCGAATATAGTGTGTGGCAAACCAACTGATTGAACCACGCAGTGCAGCGACCGATACGCCGAAATGGAATACCATGGCGCTCTATTAGTTTTCCTCCTCATCGAGATATTGGATGCTTCTGGTATACCAGGTACACGCTAGCCCCGAAGCTCTAGGTACGAAATTATATTAAGTTCATATCTCATGTCAGTCCGTACTACCATACCACCCGGGTTATACGTGTTGGGCCAGCTGGTACTGCCACAACAGCGATGAGCACGGTCCTGTCGTCCACGACGAACGCGCACATCAGGGTTGGAGCCCTGCTTCCTGACAAACTTTTCATTGCTTTCCTAACGAACCACGCGCCAGCACCTGACGATATAGAACGCGATACGCTGCCGGCGTGATCCCCCGAGGCAAAGACTAACCTGGTCGCCGCTACCCCCCGTCCACTCTCCGTGCTGACCATCACGCTCGTCTTGTTTGCTGTGCATGTGTGCGGGCACCAACAGCAATGTGCTGACTCCTGCAGAGGCGCCTATGCATTCTACGGAACCCAGAACGCAGAGGAGGTGAGATGCGCGTATCTTCGCCGCATGGCAATGGGGCGCAGACAGCAAGCAATCCCGCTAGAGAGGCGTCGGCGACGCTATAAACCAGGGATGCATATATCCTCCCTACACCTTTTAACCCTTTTAAAACCGCAGTCCCGTTTTGGGGGCAATTTACTTATAATTTGACTGGATTGTCCCCACAACGGAACTGCGGTTCTAGAAGGGTTAACGTTGCCAGATTGTGCACACCTACGCTCCGGAAATATTAGCTCGGCACCACTGGAGAGTTGCCTGTTGATATCGCATGCATCACACGCGAGATACCCCTGCCGCACCTACAGCACATCGCCGTGCATAGTACGATCGTGGGGGGGCCTAAGTTTTCCCTGGACTCCTCGGTTGAAGAGCTGTACCAGTATTCTAATAGTACCTTATAAAACCGGACGCCGAGAAACGCGCAAAAGCAAGCCGGCGAACAATGCCTCCCACGACCTAGAGGTATATATCGAAAAATAGCGTTGCCCCTTTCAGAGTTGCAGTCCCGTTCCCGGGACAAACCACTCAACTCCAAAGTAGTTCGTCGCCAAAACGGGGCTGTGTTGTCTCAAGCGTGTTAAAAGAACAAACAACATTCCCAGGGACTCAATCAGTTAAGGCGCCATGGTCGGAATGTCAAGAAACATGTTGGTTCGAAACCTGCTACCCCTGTCTGCAGGTTTGCTTCTGTACGGCGTTTGCGCTTGTGCATCACGCGCAACGGTGCCTCTCTAGCGTAACGTTTAGTTCAAAAACCGTGCATCATCCGACGACAAAAAAAGCATCTGAGATCGTTGCTTCATGTTTTCTCAACCGACGACCGTGCGCTCTCTGAGCAGTGCTGGTGCGGTGGCGCATCTACCGACTACACGGCCCACGGAGAGTCCACCGCGTGCGACATGGAGTGCCCCGGGGAGGCCGACACGGTATGCGGGGGTCACTTCGCTATGACCGTGTGGGCGTACTGAACAGACATATTGCTTTATCCCTTTTAGCACCGCACTCCCATATGTAGGGGCGGAGCACCCAGCTTTCTCAGTCGTTTGTCTCAAAATTCGAGACTGACTGGAGTCCTGAAAGGGTTAACGAACGTTCGAGCAACTCTGCAGAAATAGTCCCTGTGGGAGTACCCTAGAGGACAGATGTCGCTCGAAACGTACAGGTATTCCTGTAGCAGTAGTAGTGGTAGGTTGTGGGAGTACAAGGCAGGCGTCAGCTGCAGCGTACGAGCGCTCTCAAGAGAACGGCGGCGGTACTACAAACAACACACCGGCGCGAAGAAGTGCAGCTACTGCTGTAATGTCCTATTTCAGCGACTCGTGGAAGCAAACCAGGGATCACGGTCGAATCAACCGGATAGGGGCAGAGAAAAGAGCACCGTGGTACTGAGAGCACGCGTGTCGCCCTTATCTAGGTCTGCGCTTTGGCACTTGGCGCCTACATCCTACCCCACCAAAAGCCGGCCTGTTTCGTGTGACCGACCGACGACGCTTGTGGCCACGGTGTGTGGGCTTCGCTATTTCCCTCGATTAAGGCCCACAATAGGGTAAAGAGTCGACCATTCCAGATGGTTGAATAGTTGGGCGTGGCTGTGGGTTCCAGGCGGTTGGCCTTCTGGCGAATGGCGCCTGTCACCCCCGAATGCATGAATTGAGACGCGCAGTTTTATGTTAGGTTTTAGATGTAGTGCAGCGGTTGTGTAAATTGAAATTTTTGGTTTCATGTGCTTCGGAAAGTCAAGCGTGGCCTGTTCCGTGCCGTAGTCCGCTCGCTGCCCGCTCGCGAAAAACGCACTGGGTTAGCCCCGAGCAAGACGTCTACGAAGGAACCTGTATTTAGCTTTCTGCGCGCTATGAATTAGATGCTACGAGTCAGGTGGATCCGCAGCCGGCCGTTGTCCACTCATTTCTTATTCAGACGAAGGCGCGGCGGTTTGACGTTGTACATACGATAGAGACGCCACCACCCTCTCCGCCTAATTTTGATCGTTTTCACTAAGCGTTTTTTTATGGGAAACATACATGGACGCTACGGCTGTACCGGAAGGCGTCATCGCCTAAGAGACCGGCCCTAGCCCAAGGTTGGTTCAATCGGGGTTAACTTACTGTCTTTATTAAAAATGTGTTTTTTTTGTGGGGGTGGAGTATACCGTTGACTTTGCCCGGATGGTGTGATCGTTTCTCGGCGGTCGGTTTAGTTTCCAGAACGGGGGGGTTTGCCGACGCCAAACGAACACGTTCTCGCAACGATCTAGCCGAGAATCTCCCAAGCATTCGTTGGGTGTTCGGCGTTTGATCACCGTCACCTTTGTCGAGAAAAACATCGAGCGCACCCTCCCCCTCTGCCAGCTCAGCGCGCTTGACCTTGTGTAGAGCTCCTCGCGTTCGGGGGCTGCAGGGCGAGATATATTTTAGTCTTGTCTAGCCCCCTTCGCCAAGGTTCTAGGCACTATTGGGCCAGTATCCCGGCCCAGAAACAATACCTTGGTATAAACGTGATGTTGTGGAGGACACGCGAACGGTGTCAACCGGTGCTTTTGATTTTCCTGTGACCGGCGGACGGAACGCAAAAGGACATACAATCGATTTCCGTTTTTTTTTTTCTTCTTGTTGCCCTTTCGCGATCGCGATCGAGACGACAAAAGAAATCGACGATCGGGAATCGTCCGCAAGCAGGAGCGCAGGGCGGGGTCAACCGTAGAGGTGGCGCAGGCAAACCGTAGCTCGTAGTGGTTGACAGTCTCTCGATTTGTTTCCGACACTCACCGTGGCCTTCCTGTTTGCAGGTATGTCCATGCACGCGAGATAACGCGAGGCTGCCGTGGCCGGGTGGTAGGGTTCCCGGAAAATTCGGCTCTTGTCTTTGCGTCGCCGTCTGTCGGTAGAGTGCAGAATGCGGTCTTGATTGTTTCGCCGACTACGAGGTTCAAGGGTACTGATAACCCCTGTGATGGCCGCGAGAGCTGCGCCGTAATCGCGTAGTGCAGTGGGCGCGTTTTACAATAGAGGTAGGACATTTTCCCGCCAAACCTGTTTCTGAATGACGGGCTCCTAAAACCCGAACCATCGTCGGAAGGCCAATATGGTTTCGAAAAATGGCGTGTTTTTATACTTGAGCCATGGGATTATTCATCGGGATGCAAATGCTTATGTTTGCTGAAGTCAGATTGCGGGGGAGGTACGGAGCTCTCCAAGCGAGGAGCCTCGGGAAATGTAGCGTAATCCCCTATCGTAAAACGCCTAGGTATTTGTTCTTATTTTTGCAAGAACGTTGGGTACAAATATTTCCGAATCGGGTAGTTTACGCTCATGTATTAGTCACGGCATAAAACGTTGCGTGTATTCGTGAGTATATCTGTAACCGCTAGGCAACCCGCAAGGATGGCGTAGGGGCTTACCAGGTAGGTAATGCGCTGCCTGTTTCTTATCGCCTCACCAACCCCGCCACAGACAGGCCGCAACACGTAGCTTGCGTTCTCTTGCCGTTATTATGGAGTGTGGCGATACTCATTCGACAAACCACGAAAGCACCGTATTGCGCAGTATCCATGGTACATGCGTTTTTCAAACAATGCCCAATTAAGTCATAGGATACCCGGATGACGTGGTGTGTATTTTTATTTGAGTTAGCTGACATGTGTTGTGTAATATTACCGGGCGGAGACCATGAGGTAAAACACGCGAGGACATCGTATGGCATAATCTGGTCGCTGTTTGTCTACGCCTTTGCTTATAGTTACAGACGGAGTCTGTGTTTCCGGGAGAGGTATGCTTGGAAAAACAGAGTAGTAGGATACCCCATTCGATGCGGGCCCGAGCTCGACGGTGGCAGACGTACCCCCGTGACTTGGCAGAGATTGCCCCACAAGCATATATATGGAGGTACGGCTAGGTTGGCCATCTAACCTATAGGTTAAAGGCCCTTTCGTACAACTAGAAAGACGCGTTCTACGATAGAGATAGCACATCATCGCTAAAATGTTTTTTTTCCGAATGACGGGGTTCCTCAACCTAAACTCGTCAGAATGCCATTTTTGTTTCGAAATATGACGTTTTTGTATACTTGGGTCATGGGAATATTCATCGGGAGGCAATTTCATGTTTGGCTGAGGACAGCTTTCGGGTGAGGTATGGACCTCCTCGCCTGAGATGCTTCCGAAGGATTAGGGTGGATCTTTGTCGTAGAACGCCTCTAAACTGGGTAGGACGATTGGATGGGATGACTGGATGACTTGACGTGATCTTCAAAAAAGTCACTCTACTCCGTTTTTGGTTGTGAGGCGATAAAGGGTGTGAATAGATACGGACGTTATGTTTGTTTTTGCTTCTTCCTGCTAACATGCCATAAATAAATCCATAAGAGAAGTCTACGTTCCTTTGTGTCCATTTGGCATCTGCATTCGCGCGCAAATCCGAGGAAACATTCGCAGGCTATAACCGTGACAGGCTGAAACCTGTGGCTTGTGGTATCCAGTATGATACTTCGTCCTTTATATGCCAGCGGAGTGACGGCGGGCGGTACCACTCTCACGCCGTGTCCGATTATGACGGTCACATTTTTCTTCCGATATGGGGCCATGCGCGTGTACGACAACGCCACCTGTAGTTGTTACACCGCATTCACGCGGCAGTATGCTGGTACAGGAGCCGTAAGAGGTTGCGCGTTTTGAATCGAGATAAGTGTGTTACTCAGGGGGTTCCACAATCTAGAAACCACCCAACACATTTCGATCCGGGGTCCATTTTGCATTGCTGCAGCTTTTGTTATGCACCCAGTTCGGGAGATCGTGCACTGGGTTTGTTTGGTAGTTTACTTACCACGCATCAGCTTCGCCCATCTTCTCCCTTTCCCTCCTACTCGTAACGCTCGTAACTGGAGTCACATAGCAGGCTTGTTCCCCCCCGCCCCAACCGCAGCACGTGCCTTGTTTCTTCATGGCGAGAAGAATTCCGCACTTTTTGTGTTGTTAGGTGCGGCAACGAGCTCCCCGAACGAGGACCCTCCGAAAGAAATAGTTGGTGCTACTCCTAACGCAGCAAGGCTCGTTCGTATCAGGTAGCACGTGCGCGCGTGCATTGTGTACGCAATACCACGCAAGGGCTGGTAGCTTATTTCCTGGGCTCCTCACACGATGCGTGCTCGTGCTCAATATCTCAACCAGGAGCATGCCGTCGAGCAATGCTGTCTCGAGCAACCCGAACACTACTGTTCATGCGCTTGTCCTAAAAACATAAACCTCGCAGGCGGAAAAAAACGCATAACGCTAAACAACCCGTACTTACTTCCGTACGAGAGGATCTCAACTGGTCTGCGAGTACCAAGCGAAAAAGCAAAAGCCTCTGCCGTGAAAGGAGTCGCACATGGACACCACTGAGGGATATATGCGAGCCACTACACACTGGGAACTCGGAAGGTCCAACTTGAGCTGATGGTCTAGAAATGGGTCCCCGGTTTCGCAAGTACGAAATCGAACCAGGCCGTCGTCTGGGTTCAAACCGACTTCGTACCTATCAACTTGCCACTAAAACTCCCCCGATTATACAAGTATTTTGGTATTTCCTGCTTGTTTGGACGGACTAATGAGGATCGATGCGGTCTCGGTACGCACCAGGCCCGTACGCTCAAAACTTACGTTCGGTCCCCTAGTGCGCCGGTACCCTGACGCCAAACAATATAATGGCGAGACACTCGAGGGTGCGAATATTCCTCTAGTGCGCCGGTACCCTGACGCCAAACAATATAATGGCGAGTGTCTCGAGGGTGCGAATATTCGTTCCGTCGTAACTTGCAACCGCGGCCCTGTCTCCTCGACATGGGGTACATCCGCCGGTTCTACACAGACGAAAGGCGTGTTGCATTTGGCACGACAAAAGCTCAGCACGGGGGCACCCCAATCGGTGTGACGCCGTAAAAGCACCAATCAATACTGGGCATACCCATCCGCCCCTGATCATGGAAGGCAGGGTTGTGGCGAGCTGTGCAGTTCGAAGAGAGGAGTACGTAGGTATACTACTGTATGGAGCAAACGACACCAGCACGAAGCAAAAAGGTTTCAACGTGAAAGGTAGGCCAAGCGAACAAAAAAGCAACGCGTACCGGGGCTCTCTTCCTCAGACTCGGCCTTGCAAAGCTAATTTGAACCGGCAGCCTGTTGTGTTTTTGTGCGTGGTTTTAAAGCATGCGTCGCAACACTGACGACACATACATGCACGGGTGACACACACCGCACGCCTGAACTTGGATGGTAATTCATTCTAAACCCATCCCTGCACAGGCCATCAACAACTGCCGTGGCCAGGAAGGGCGTTTTCAACGAGATGCGTACGAGGCAAGCGAAAACACCAACAAGTGAAAAAAACGGAGGATAAACACAGAAAAAACCTGGGAAATCACACTATCCACTCACGCCGAAAACGCACTGTAAGCAAGGGCCACGCGCTTCATAATGCACGGATCGCGCCCGAACGTCGATGATTGTGACCTGACGATATCACCTCACCGATCATTTCAGCGTCTGTGCCGACGGTGCGCATACGAAACGACATGAACGAAACCAGACCAACCTTCACAAATATACTACATGTAACAGTAGGTACAACTTATTTCAAACCTTTCGAACTACAGTTCAGCACAGTACTTCAGGCGCGTGAATACGCGGGCTAAAGAAAAGTTTTTTTTGTCATTCGTGTAGATGGGAGGTTTAATCGAAGTAAATATACGTCCTATTACGGGGGACCATAGTTAACAGGACCTATGGTGTACATAAAAACCTATATATTTAACCATTTTTACGAACAATATTTGGTCCTATTAACTATGGCCCCCCGTAATAGTGCAACTTCATGGAATCTGTAAAACCTACCATGGAAGAAATGGAAGTAGAAGCTTCGATGGAAGGTGGACGTTGAAGCTCCCACCAAAGCATCCCCGGAAGGATCTGTGGGGGCATCCGCAGAATCTTCCACAACGTTCCGCCTGATTCATCTACCTCCACGAGCTTCTATTGACAACACTGCTTGACGCGTCCTTCACACCCGGTATTTTCGTTAGATGCACTGCAAGCTACTGGAAGTAAATATGACCCAGAACGAGCTCACACAATCACTTTGGTAGGTTCCATGTGATTCCACGGGCTTACAGTGGCTTCCATCTACTTCCACTAGCCTAGTCCGCCATCGATTCCAATGAAACATTCCATCGAACAGACAAACGAACTGCGACAGTTCCACGAGCGTCCACCCACCAGCTTCAATGAGCTCCCTTGAGTCTCACGTGAATAAGTTCCCAATGACGCCCCACCCGAGCCCCGTCCCCAAAGACTGTAGATCACTCCGTAAAAGAAAAAGAGCACACCTGGAACTACACCACCACCACTTCTGCCCCTAGCCCGAACCCCGACCACAGGCCAGTCTGATCGCTGTGCGTGGAAATGCTCTGTGTCTCATCGAAATACTCTATCAATAGGTCGGTAATTTTTTTTAAAATACAAGTCGCTGTGTGGCGCGCCCGAAACATGGAGCATGCCTGCGCACCACATCCGTTTCATACATGTCGCTGCTACATGCCATGGAAGCCGCTGTTTCTTCCGTCGAACCTGACGCTGATTCCCTTCAAGTTTCCGCTACTTCCTCCGTGGAAGCAAGCATATTCCTGCGAAATATGGATATGTATTCTCCCCCATCGATATTCCACTGTCGGCCCAGCTACCATTAGCACACATGTAGCCACTGGTCATTCGATCTACCACTATCATTTTCTCAGTTCACGGATATCTCAATTCGAAACCGTCAGCTTGTTGTCATCCACGCCCTCCCGTATCGTATCACGCCAGTGCAGCCTGCCTGCGCATTTCTATGTCCCAGTCGTCGCTGGTCTGCATCCAATCCAGAACGTGGATGAGCTCGATATCAGCTGTCCATTGGCCGGCGACGAAGTGATAGCCGTAGCCTTCCGCCACCACCTACTTCAGAGTACTCAGGTGGCTGTGCACAGCAGCAAAAAGGGTAGCTGACTCATTCTAGGGGCATCATTGGGCCCTCGCCCGCTGCAGTAGCTCCAGGTGGCCCCTCGCGGCCACCCAAAGAGAAGTGTTCCACTCGTAAGCGGCGCCGTCCCCCTTCGCCCACTGAAGAACCTCTAGGCGCCCCCCGGCGGCTGCGCTTGAGCATGTGTCTTAGCCCCAGGGGTAGCCCTCAGCTAGAGCTCACTGAATAATGTCGTGGTGCCCACCTACGGCGGCCAGCGTCGACCTGCTAGTACGCCACGCCCACTTCCAGGGTGTTCTGACACGCGCCCACTGAAGCAACCCCAACCGCCCTCCACCGGCTGCACTTGAGCACGTTTCGCCATCCCAGGGACAGCTGTGAGCTCGAGCCCACTGCATGATACCGAGGTGTCCGCCTCTAGCGGCCTTGGAGTAGGTTGCGGTATTCCAAGGGCAGTGTTCGGACCGGGCCCACTACCGGACATCACGACGTCCTTTACTGGCGGTCTTGATGCACGTTGTGACATCCCAAACAACATATTCGCCTGATTGAGAGCGTAGTATCTGATTGAGAACGAGATTGCGCGATACGCTGTAGCCGGACTACCGCTGAGAAGTGGAGCTTGCTGTGTAGCATGAACTGAAGGGATAGTCCGTAGCTTCAAGCCGCTACCCTGGTCATCGTGTGGGAGTCTCTCGTTGTGGAGCTACAGCCGGGAGCAGAAGCTACAGTAGAGCCCACCGCCCGAGGCGAAACAGTTTGAGGCAGGAATAGCCAATCTGGGGAAATCTAGCAACTTGTCTAGCTCCTAGCTGCAGCATCCGATGACGATGACACGCATATGCTCGCGACGCTGCTGACGAGACCTTCAATTTGCGCCGCTTCTTGGAATAGCCCGTCCCCTACTTACCAAGAAATGGCAAGAGGCGTCTGGACCCGAAATTTCAATTTATTTGGCTCTCGCTCTCAATCAGATACTTCGCTCTCAATCAGGCGAATATGTTGTTCCCAGCAATAGCCTTGAGCGCGCGCCCACTTCAGACCCATAGATTGCCTCCAACTGCAGCCGCGGTGCAAAGCACTAGGTGCCAACAACAGTTCTCCTGGCTGATTTCCCATTGGATCATGGCAAACGCCCCCCGGGCGACGGCCTTGAAGCAAGCGGTCTCGGGCAGAGGGCTTCCGTTTACGTAAGCACTCTGCAGTACCTCAATTCCGCAATGTTCAGCAATGTCGTGACAATTCATCGGTCCCGTTTTCAGGCCGCCATCGAGTTACAGAAGTGCCTCAGCCGTTACGGCCTGCTTGGTGTTTGGGAGGTCTCGCCAAGCTTTTCACATGCTGGTTGAAGGGTAGATGCGGCAGCAAGGTCATGATGACACGGTTGGCGTCGACATGAATTCCTCTCAGACAAGTTCTCTCGCGACCAGCTTCGGTGCTGGGCATAGTTTAGATTCCGTTTCCTGAACGTGGGGTCATCAGAAAACAAAGTGTTTCAGCATAGTGGCGAGAGGCGTGCTTAGTCCGGCCGCATCAATCAACCTGACGTTCAAATCAACAATGCAAGCACCACCCGCGTAGCAAGCTCCAGTTCCGCTCGAAGAAACATCGGAAAACAAACAAGGTACAACACGTATTTCTCTTCGCGCCGTGTTCCTGGTTCTCTAACCACCTCCCTTCTTGTGATAGGAACAAACTTCCTCATTGTGCTTGGCTGGCAAGACACTCTCAGCGTTCGTGAGAGCACACGAAGCGAGTCGTGGGGCCACAGACACCCGGAGAGAGACCCGAACCTGCGATGTTACACGATTCCACGTTTTCTCTTGTAGCCTGAACGACGCATGAGACGACGTTTTACCAGAAGATGTGTCCAATCCCTCAAACAAAAAAGCGGCGAGTCCAAACAAGTACCACTCGGGGCCGCAGTGTAGGCACCCCTCGGGATGCACTCCAACTTCCGTTAGCTGTACATCAAGTGGTGTATCTGTACCGTTCACCATATATATGCCACAAATACAAATAGGAAACCGAACAGGGTGCCCAGCTATTACGGGGGGCCATAGTTAATAGGACCAAATATTGTTAGTAAAAATGGTTAAATATATAGGTTTTTATGTATACCATAGGTCCTGTTAACTATGGTCCCCCGTAATAGATCTTGTTTGGTGGTGTGTTCTTGCTGCGGTCTGGATTTACCTTCTTGATATGGTCTGCGCAGTTTCGTCTTCGTTGAGGCCGATACCTTAAGCTCCGCTCTTCGGCAGTGACGGCTCCATCAGCACTGCGAGTAGGCGGTCTTTGCGGCTGAAAGAGTGGTACAGCGCAGCGCAGAGGACGGCGACGAGATTGTGCAGCGGTTGAAAACCCCCGAGATTGCACGCCACGTAACCGTTGAAAACATTCTCCAAGGCGCACGGGATGTACCCGTCGAAAATGGTCCAAGCCACACGGGCACTAGCTGCTCTGAAAAGGACGCCACAAAGCGTGATCGACACGATGTACAGGGCGGCATGCACGCACGGCATATATATACGAGGAGACACGAGCTAGTGTGGAGGTTGGTCAAGTAACAGACGCGTCGGTGACATGGCAAACGAGGCTACTTCAATCGAACGTCCGACTTTTTTCAAGGCCCACAATTTGCCAAAAAAAAAAAACGAAAAGGGACGATTCTGGTGCTTGCGTCCTGCAATCAGATCACGTGACTGTGAGTTGTTCGCTCGAACCGCGCACGTCCAACTGCAGGTGTGGGAGGATGGGACGTATGTATTGATAATAGAATCCTTCAAAGCTCTGTACTACGACGGGAGAAGGTTTGCCCGACTATGCTTCGACACATGTTGTCAACCAGTCGGGGGTACGGCGCTGAAGCAGATACGATGTTTTTAAAATGACGACAAGGGTGGCGGCGGCAGTCCCACAAGGTGTGCCCTTGGCCTTGCATTGGGCGTGGATGATGACAAAGAAAGTCGACAAACGCAAACCGCGAGAGTGTCGGGCAGGAGAAAATTGGCCTACCAGCGCTGCTGCACCCCGCTTAAGTCGCTCTGGCTTAAGTCGTTCTGACTCGCGCGGGGAGGTTACAACAGTCAAAACCTGTCGAGACGATCTATTACACAGGGGTAGGCTGGCGGGTGAGACGGATAAGAGAGACGAGAGTATCTAACGAGCTAGTGTGGAGTGGGCGCGTCGTTCGCCGAAAAAAAAGGAAACAGGGCTCTCTACCGAACATCTAATCCGAACAACTATAATAGCAGACACGAGCCAGAAGTGGATAATAAGGTGAAATTCAATGCATCTCCCCGCCCCATTCCTGCACAACCTCGAGAAAAAACATCGGAGTACATACTTGCACAGGAAAAGAGTCATTGCGTCAACCCTGAGCATATTTACGTGGTTCTGACACGGCAGTGCAGGTGTCACCATCAACCTTAACGTGCAAGAAAAATTGGACCAAATGAGGCAAATTTACGCCCAACCCCAGTATTGACTAAATATTCTACAGAATAATACCCGTATCACGCAGGGCAGAGGTTCACAATCAACCCTGCAATCTCAACGATCCCTGACAGCAGGAGCTGGACGGGGCATGCCGTGGCAATCCTCCAGGAATAGCCCAACTGCGCGAGAAACATTTGCCATGTAGAGTCCAAACCTCATCCCCCCCCCAAACACAACGCCATGTACTCGTCAACGGGAGCGCACGAGTACTCCACGATGGTTTTCGTATATTTCAGCTGTGTTCGACAGTATGTTCCATTTGGTTCCTCTCCATACATTCCGCCTATTACGGGGGACCATAGTTAACAGGACCTATGGCACACATAAAAACCTATATGTTTCACCATTTTTACTAACAATATTTGGTCCTGTTAACTATGGCCCCCCGTAATAGACGGGGAACAATTCAAAGAGTGAAGTGCGTAGCCTTAAAGCTTTGTTAGATATCACACCCAACGACATCGACAAACAGGATTGGCAAGTGAGGATGAGTTCGTACTCTATACACATGTCATTGGTGGCCAGATAGATGTGCTTGGGTGCGGTGAAGTGTACTGCGGACACTTCAAGATACTCATTGGCAGCTTGCTGTTACCAGCATTGGCACCGCTAATCGGTGAGGGGTATGGTACAGCACCCCTAACACGGTCGTGGCGCACCGGGCTCAAGCAGGACCCACGCATGTCCTCTCTGAACCATTGTGCCCACATCTACCCGGTACCTTCCCAGCCAGGGCTGATGCATCTACATCGTCGGCGGGTAAACCATGCGTCATGGGTGGACTTTTTACGAGTGGGACATATACTCAAAGTACGTACGTATGGCGTCTGAGTCTTGGTGTTGAGCTGTTGTTGTGACGTTGGATGCTACGGCTCATGCTGGCCCAGGTCTTGCACACGTCAGTCTCTCTTCTGCGATATACGAATCATACTTCGAAGTACAAATTTTAGGAGGCATGTTTGGTTCCGGGATGTGTATTGGATAAAAAGAGGGAAGGAAGCCGTGCGGTTGCCCCTGCCTTGTAGTGGCCCCGACAAACGAATCGAACGGCAATCAAGAACGCCATACTATCATGTAGAATGCGGGGTTTGAAAAAAAGATTAGCCCCTCACGAGGCCTTCTGAGGCAAACGTCCCCCACAAAAGCATCCAGATGGCACGCCACGCGCAGGCGACTGCGAAACAAGTCCAGAGTACATAGAGCTTGCAATATACTGTAGTTCGAGAGTCCTTTGTCTTGCTCTACTGTAGATAGAGAAGTCATCCTCGCCCCGCGGACAACGTAATTCCTGTGCACGGCGGCTACGTAACTTTCAGGAATTTCGCTGCCAGATCAGGGGGTTTTCACAGAAGAGGTCGCTGTCGAGAAAAAGGGGGACGACATCGCCCGGGAGTCTCCTTGCGGACGAAATTGCCTAGGGGTCTCCTGGTGTTCGTCTGTGGAAGAAAATTATTTATATTCCCGGGCGGGAAACCTTCGGATTGACGCCACGGGCACCGTAGTAGGCCTCAGATCAGATGTCGAGTGTCGAACCCCCACGGACTCACGGCTGAGGGGTTTTCGCCTCTCTTCACCAGCGCCTACGCTGTGTTCCAGGGAGAACAACGGGGAAGCGACGAGGGGCCTTCTACTTTGTACTGCCGTAGCCTATACACAGCGCAATGCCTATTAATAGTGTTGTAATACCTGTTACTTTTTCATCTTTTTTTAAGGTCGCAGTAGTATTAATAGTACCAGAAAGGGCATATAAATTCAACTGCGTGGAACCACATTTTCAAACTTCAGCGGCAAGGTCGCGCCCCAGAGAGGCCACAAAAAAAACTGTTACCGCTTTGCCACGCTGCAGTGAGGGTCACCGCAAACCAACTCGGGGGGCGGGAGAGATTGGGACCGACACTCCCGCTAGAGTTGTGGTACGGGATATCGTCCGTTATGAGGAAATATTCAGAGGCAGAGGAGATTCCAATCGTCGGTTTGAGCGCAGGTTCGGCAAAACAAAATTTAGCTTATGTTTTGTGAGAAATGCAGCACAAGTGCATTCGAGAGAGAAACAAGAATATCGCTAGAAGAAGGGCGAAGCATATGGCCGAGTACACGTCGCTCGTTAGAAGCCGAATAGCGTACGCTACTGCTGCTGCTGTGAGGCTGGAGGCTGGTGGCGAGAGCAGAATTCTTACGGAGACACAAACTCACCAAAATGTACCACGGCACGTCCGTACGAAGCATCACAACTAACAGGGGTGTTGAGGTTGGCAAGGAAGGCCCCTGTACTCACACCCAGAAGACCACACCATCTATGATCGCACCTACGTTGGTCCGCACGTCGAGAAGGATCACCATTTGTCAGCGTCCTACACAGGGCCCTCAGCTATGTGCGAGTGTACCTGGGTGTTTGTACGAAAGAGTTTGAGCCCTGACCATTGCCTCTTCTGCTGTGGGCCTTCCGGGTTTATGGAACTCCAAAATATTATTTCGGGTAACTACTGCAGGGGGGCTCCCACAACAGGTACTACTGCTGAATGCTGAAGGTCTGGCCACGAGGATCTTCGCAAAGCTTACACCCGCAGGTATAGCCCCTGTGTGTGACGCTTACTATTGCCAAGACTTGTGGGCGTGTGGACTACTCGAGGTCCGCGACCTTCCTTGTCAGTCTCAACACTATCCTTGCGCTGCATGGCGGGCCTTGAAACCCTGACCTTCGACCTTAGTACCAAGTACCAGTATTGTTTAGAGGGGAGCCCTCGGGAGTTTTCCCGCGGGATTTATATCGTGGTTTTGAGCGAGGTTCGAGGTTGTCGTGTGGTGTCGTGATAAATGCGAAACCACGTTCCTGCGCAAACGATTCGCGCGCGAGTTCTTGTATCCCGCTCACGGAAAGATGTGAATCCCGTCGCCGCACTAACGAGTCCCGCGCGAATACTCGGTACACATATCCCGTTCCAGCATCGCAAAGTTCAGGATATCCCGAATCCCGTGAATAGAGTAATGAAAAATCCGGCCGACTCGGTACATGCTACAGCAGTAGTAGTCCCTCCCCCGCAGATAGTAGGATTGTGACAGGATGCGAACAAGCGTCGGATTCCGAGTTCAATTGTGTTGGGTCCCTCTTGTTTTTGTTTCCTACCAGATGCATTCCTAGATGCCAGGTAAAATTTTTCAAACCCAAAATGTGCTACGAGTGCTCTGTAGATCTGTACATCCTGTGATACAACATATTGATAGCTCCCTGTCACGTAAGGAGAATGTTTATCGATTATCCCTGCGGGATTAGTCTCGTTGTGGTTGGATCCCGTCCCGGGGAGTTCTGTGGTGGCTGTAGTTAGGCCCAGACCTTTAACGGACGCCACAGGCGCTTTCAGGAACGTGGAAATGTGTCGTTCTTTTCGACTGCGACGTGCCTGTCTCCACGTGCCTGAAAGAGCCTGCCTGCGGCGTGCCTGTGGCATCGATCGGAAAATCCTCTTTAAAAGCCGATGGTGTTAGAGTGGGAACACTATAGTGCCGAAAACAAACTCGATTGCAAAGATACCCGCAGTAGCACTCGTGCACTCTGTCGCTGACTCTGTATACGAAAGCACTCCGATGTTTGAAAAAAAAAAAAACAACAACAACAACAACAACAACAACAACAACAACAACAACCACAACCACAACAACATAGTCGATGATTTGTAGGGCAACATCGTCCTGAGAAGTACTCAGCGAAAAGTTTGCTTCCAAACCGCGAGATTCCTACAGTGGTCCTCGCCAGACATCGATCCACCATACCAACAAATGCGTCGTGAGATTTGAACGGGGCGCGCTCGACCCCGACCCACCCTATAGGGTCCCAGTGTTCACACAGCGGCCGGTGATATATGGCGGGCGCCGGCCAGGCGTCTCAAAACGGAATAGCTGTCCCTAGGAACTTGCGCGGCAGTATGCTTCTTACTGTCGTCAACTTGAGTGCGTTCGTGGGTGTCGTTGCCATTTGGCGACACGGCAGCAGCACAGCAGCATCATCACTCGCCCCTAGCCTTATTCTGCAAGGGCTTACAGCTGAGTTCTTTTGATTTTGCTCAGCGCTGGTACCGTGCTGTTGTGTGTCGTCCGTATTGGTTCATAAGATGCGTTGGTTCAGTTGAGGTCGTATTTGTGCGCGCTTCAGGAAGCCGGCGTCAGCCAGATGGAAAGAGACCCCTGAAACAAAGGAACAACGCAGCGGCACAGAAGCAACAAACGCAGCAGCAGCAGCAGCAGCAGTAGTAGACGGAGAAACACCGACAAGCAGCAATAGCAGTGGTCGCCCCTGGCGTCCGTGTGCGAAGGCGTACAGTTGGGCAATTTTGGTGTTGCTCAAAGATGACGCCGCTGCTGTTTGTTGACTGTAGTGAGTTGTGGGTTGCGAAATTTTGGTGAGCGTCTTATGTACGCTTGAGGATATGGGCTTCCGCTAGCGTGAAATGGGTCGAAACGTCTAAACCAACACCGCAGCAGCAGCGGTAGCTGTCGTGCAGCTGGGGTCTCTCCGAGGTGTTCAGCGCTTATGCTGTGCTGCTGTTCGTTCTCGGCATTGTTTGTTCTCGCGGCGACGCGGTGTGCTCGCTGTGGCCGGGCGATCTCCAGTGCGTGGAGCGGGGCGGCCGTTCTGTGGCGTTCTGTGGCGTTCTGTGGTGATGTCAAATTTGAATGACTGTCTATGTGATAAATAAAAGCCAGAGGCCTTGGTGGACGTCAATATTTCATACTCGTCTTTTGCCGTAACGAACAGCTCCATTCGGCCCCTGGTGTGTAGAAAGCAGACGTCTATAGATATCGACCCCTCTTTGATGAAAGAAAATGACCGTTTTTTTCAGGTTTTTTGGTTGAGAAGCGTCGGACGTCGCGGGCAACCTCTCGCCCCGTGTAGACCACGGATTCACATGATAACTTCGAGACCAATATTTCTACACTTACTGGCCTTGCCCGAAGCAAGATCAACCGTGTGTTGGTTTTATGGTGTTGATATCGAAGGCCCATCGTCGTATGAGCTGGTTTATTCTCAACATTTTGACAATTTTTTTACTAAACGAATTAAAAAAAACACGCGGCTGCCAGCAGCCGAATCGAATAAATGCAAAGTGGCAAACACTTCTCCTGTACTTCCGCACATCGGCGGCACGAGAACATAAGCAACTGTTCGATGTATGCGCGATAGTGCACGTATAGTCATCAGCCTAAGATCCGATCGTGAGCTAAAATGCGGCAAGCAATCAAAAGCCGCCGAAACATACCACCAAACATCACCAACAAAAAGATGAACAGCATAGGATCTACCCCACAAGCAAAGCCCATTTTTCGCTATAGATAATCTTCAGTGGTATCTTGACTGTCGAAACTGACACATTACACGGCAACTTGTTCATGTTTCCTGACTGCTGCACCACGATAAATGCTTTGCCTTATGTGTTTGGGGTATAAGATTGGGCAATTCCCACATCGTGTATTTTCTTGTGAATATAGGAGGTGTTTTCACGTCTGGCGGCTGGGCACGGCATGCCGCGCCGAATACACGCGCTCGGGGATAACTTTCATTCCAGTGTTGTGTTTGAAGTTCCGGGCTGAGTGATACGTGGGACGCTGCAGTTTTTTTTTAAATACCGGAGTGCATATGACATAGATCTACCCCGTTAGGCCCAATTTTAGTTTGTCGTTTGAGGTCGATCGTGGCACTTACACCGCTATATGAAAGTCACTCTGACGTGGTCAGATCTGCGTGTAGACGGAACCACCCAGAACGATTCGCTCATTGTTTTGATCGCTACTTCTGGAACTTTGAAAATAAACACCGAGCGTTTTATCGAACGCGTCTCGCTTTCCATGCCAGAGACGCACCCTTTGCTACACCACCTCCGCACCGACTCGTATACCGCCCCCCGCCATGCTTGCGTGCCACCCTGTACGTTGTGTTGCTGACGCTCGTGTCCCCCCTTGGAACTAGCTACATGGTAGTTCCTGTGTGACTCGGGAAATTTTCCCCGGCTACATCCCGTGTGTCTCCGGTAACCTGCGACGGCTGCATCCCGTGTGTGTTCGGAAATCTTGAACTTCTACTCACTTGGGATTTTTTCGACGGCTACTTCCTGTGCTATCCCGGAGGTTTCAACGGCTTCATACCCGCCGTCTTGCTTTATGTGTACTACACCCTATTCTGCGAACACAACGACTTCTCGCAGTGCGGTGGCGGTCGTTGGTGCTGTACTTAGTACAAAGCCTGAACTATCGGTGTGAGCAACGAAAAGCCTGCCCACTCTATGACGAGCCGGCAGGTCAAGATCTCAATCAGAGCAAGCTCTCAAAAGAAGTGCTAGGTGGGCACCCTGTCTGGTTTCATAATTTGCTGATTGCAGCCTCTGATATATCTACAGCACAACTGCTAGGCGGAGCGTTTACCCGTTTAGACCTGCAGTCCCGTTTTCGTGACAGACCAGTCAAAATCTATGTTGTCTGTTCCCAAAACGGGACCGAAGTCCTAAAAGGATTAAAAGACCGTTGGGGTATATTTATGAAGTCCATACAGTCGCTACATTTTTGTCCAGGGCGATATGTGGTAGGATTTGACGTTTTGTTTAGTCTGAACTAACATATCTCCCTGTGACAGGCGGTCTCCTGGGGTCGGCGTTCAAACCCCAAGAGAAAACACGCAAATATGTGACACATCAAACATTTACGTCTCCCCGGGTGCCTGAATATCGCTGGCTTTGTTATTTTTGTTCTTCGGATGAAACCGTCGCGCTGGCCGAGCACTTTCTAAGGAGGCACATGACGGAAAGAAGACTTCATGTGTTGCGCCGCTTAAGGTTTTGCGTAGTTGGTTTTCGAGTGTCAGAAAGTCTGTGTAAGTGGCTGGAGTATGGGTTTTGCGTATGACTACGCACGCCTCTAAATAACCTGATTAACACGTTTTTTCCCCTGATATTGATACCACGTTTCAGACACGGGAACGCAACTATGCCCCGCACCCAAGCTGCCGAGAGAGAACTTGCCGAAGAGGGATTTCCCCTTGACACAAACCGCGACGTCATGTCCTTGCTAGCGCAACTGCTCTCGAATCAGCACGCTTTTTTCGCCGGTGTATCGAAGGGCTGGAGGAACGCCTGGGGGGACCTCCCAAAAACCACGCGAGCCATAACGGCCGACACATCCGTATCCCAGCTGCAGTGGAGCTTCGATGGCGGCCTTGAAAACGGCCCGACAGTATGCGAACGCATCGCTGAAAGTTGCGGTCTTGACGTAATGCGGTGTGCCTACTCGAACGGTTGCAGCCTGCCCGAGACCGCTTGCTTCAAGGCCGTCGCCCGGGGGAAGTTTGCGATGGTCCAGTGGGCACTCCATCAAGAGAATAGCTGTTGGCGTGAAGTGCTTTGTAGAGCGGCGGCGGCGGAGGGCAAGCTGTTCGTTTTGATGTGGGCACGCGGTAACGGATGCCCCTGGGAGGGCACAGTGTGCAGTGAGGCCGCCGGCGCAGGCCGCCTCGATGTCTTGCAGTGGGCAAGGTCCGAAGACTGCCCTTGGGATAGCGAAACGTGCACCAAGGCCGCCAGAGGCGGACACCTCGGTATCCTGCAGTGGGCACGAGCTCACGGCTGCCCCTGGGACAGTGAGACGTGCTCGAGTGCAGCCGGCGGAGGGTGGTTGGAGTTGCTTCAGTGGGCGCGGTTCGAACACTGTCCATGGAATGAATCGACATGCGCGCGGGCCGCCGAGGGCGGACATCTTGGCCTTCTCAAGTGGGCTCGAGCTCAGGGCTGCCCGTGGAACTATGGAACGTGCTCGGGCGCAGCAGCTGGAGGGCACCTAGAGGTTCTTCGGTGGGCGAGGGCGAACGGGGCCCATTGGAGGGCAGACACGACTTACCGGGCGGCCGCTGGGGGGCATCTGGAGCTACTGCAGTGGGCGAGGGCCCGGGGGTGTCCCTGGCACGGTTCAGCTATGCTAGGCGCTGTCGGGCACGGCCACCTGGCTATTCTGGAGTGGATGGTGGCGAATGGCTGCCGCTACCACAGGGCCGCCAGCCTAGTGGCAACGCAGAGCGGACATGTTCACATTGTGGAGTGGATGCGGACGAGCGACGTCTGGGAAGCTGAAATGCGCAGACAGGTTGAACCGAGAGGATATATTCCGGGCGGCCTTTGACGGCTACACGCTGGCGGTTTCGAAGTGAGATATCAGATCCATTAGCTGAAAACGTGAAACTTTGTGATCAAATTTGTCCGTGGTTACGTTTGCTAGCGGTAGCGAGGCTCGATAGCGGAATATCTATGGAGAGAACTTACCCCCAGCGTCCATTCCTGGAGAGGGCTTGGCCCGAACAAAGGTATCTACCCAGACCGGTATAGAACACATGCGTGCGTCCGATCTCACCGAATCTCTACACCTACGGTTCTTCCCCCCAAAAACAACCCATTGGCGAATTGGCGATCCTACCGCGAGGTAGTTCTGAAGTAGATACGCTCTCAACATATTCGGCTAAGTTCCTTAGAGGGAGTAGCAGCAACGTAGCGGCAGCTTCGGGGGTCAGCATCTTCCATGGAAGTACTAACGGCCTTGATGAAAAGTAACAAACAGCAGTAGCCACGGACATGGTGCGCAGGAATGATCAGCTGCGCCTGCGCAGTAGCACATTTCTCAAAAAATGTGATCGGAACGCAGCACATCGATTTTCGTCACAAACTCTGAGGTGATTGCGAACGCCGCAGAAGGCTTAATTAAACACACGCCCAGGGCTCCGAGTGTACGTACGTGGACAGTTTACACTCCTCGTGATATATCTTTAAAGTGACGTCAACTCAAGACAGGCGGCATTGCCCCAAGAGGCAGTAGTCTACAGCTCGAGGTAGGTTGCTTTCAGCAATACATTTCAATGGAATACGTGTACCGAACTTGCTGGTAACGTGAAGTGTCGCGCTGCCGTCAAAAGTTGTTGCGCATTATTTCGCGAGAGTACGTTCACAGCAGGCTATGGCCGACAGGCCGCACTGCGACCAACCATTGTGTACCGAACTGGCTGGTAGCGTGAAGGGTCACGTTGCCCCCAGAAGCTGTTGCACAATCCACGCGAGGCACTCGCGACAGTCTGTTCACCGCTGGGGTAGACACATTACTGGGTTATGATACAGCACGTTGCTCCGGTATTGTACGTAAGCCGCAATCTACCAACCAGTATGTACACATCTCCCCCGGATTCGATTTATTTTCGTATCCATAATTTGTTTTGCACTACTCGTATTATCGCTCCGGTTCTGTAAAGGTTTGTTTTAAGTCGGCGATAGTTGATGACTTGATAATTCTGTGTTTGCGGTATTGGCAGTCAGCTTGTGCTTTTAGCAGCCCATAACAATCTTGACCGGGTAAAATTAACTTTAGAAGGATTTAAAAAGGGTAGATCAACTTGTTTTTGATGTTTTTCTTTTCGGTCGTTGTTTTATCGTGAAAAAAAACTATATTTTCTCAGGAAATTGAACAAATAAGGTTGGAGTTAAAAACCATTACAGTTAAATGCCTACCTCACTGGTGCATACTATTGAAGTTGTATGTGCGTGCAGCAGCCTCGGCCGCGTTCATGAGCCGACGCTCAGACATCGCGTCTTATTTTTTGTTCGTTGAGTTGGTGCTCCTGCGTGGAAACTATTCCGGAAGGCCAGCGTAAATAAGGCCAAATGTTGTTAGTAAAAATAGGTAAATCACAGGGTCATTCTTATCGAAGAGTTTTTTTCCAAATTTTCGACATTTTTTTCGCGCAATTAATCAATCTTTCATATTTTCCTGGGTTTTTTTTTCCAAATATTGGAATGTTAACGAAGTTGATATTTTTGGGGATGGAGAATTTCACGAATAGTGACAGAACGCCTCCGTATATTGATACATATCTCCAATTATTTCCAAACTTTGGAAATTATGGAAAAATTTTAAGAATGAACAATGTATATATAGACATATTTGTGCGGTCCCCCTTGATAGTATGTCGTTAGCCGTTAGGTTTCAGCGATCGAATATGCGTGGTATTCTCTGTCTACGGGTGGGATCAATTGTGTCAACAGCGTGAAATGAAATATACCTGGTATACAAAGCGCACCCGAACGACCACTAACCTGTGGAAATCGGTCGCATTGACCCATGATCGGCGCTTCAACAGCATGAACGTTGGCGTCAAACGAAAAAGGTATGGCAACTATCCCTGCGGCACGCATATAAAATCCGTGCCGTCGTCCGATAGCCGGGGAAAATGAAACGTGCACAATACGTGGCATCGCGAGGTACGGCGCACAACGTTGTGGAGTCAAGTTTCCACCTAAACGTTGCACATCGCGTCGAACGCTCGGTGGGAATCACCAGAACCCGTGGAAACGTTGCTACAGCGCGTATGATCCGTATGTTTTAGGTTGCACTGAGACGACGAGGGGGATGATCGTTTTCACTATCTTGTCGTCGTCACAGCTGTTTCCAAATCCCACGTCCGCCTAATCGCAGATTGATCATTCTGAGCACACGTGCTTTTTCCTCGTGTCGCGAGTCCAGGCTCCAGGTGGATAATGCATTCGCGGTCACCGAAGCGATGCCCTTCGCTCTCTGGCACCGATCTAGAGGCACTGGTGCAGGCGGGGCCGGAAGCGCACGCGGCGGCGGGGGCGGTGGTTGTGGCGGTTACAGCAAAACATATTGAGACAGAACGGGTGTCACTAACCGCGAGGCGCACCGGGCGCAGACGCGAGGAGAAGAGCTGCAGTCGAACGCCAGGTGGTGTCAAGAGGCCGCAAGCCTAACGGTGGCTTTAGCTGGGGCTTCTGGGACCCACAACGCCATGAATGATGGAATCGTGCTTTCGGTCACGGGGGGGGCGGTAGCGAGAAGCGTGTTTTGACGAGGCCGACTGCGGTCCCAACCGCTGCACCACCCGCTCGCTCGGTGTTTCTAGTGTGTTGCATAGATAGGTGCTACCTACCCGCGACGGAGCTGACCGCGCAAGGGGTTCGCCGGGAGGACGGTGCGTGACGACAAAATAACTCTTTGGGCATCAATGGCATGTGCTAAAGCACGTGGGCTTCTCTGAAACATTGGAGCCGGGAGAGGGGGGGGGGGGGGGGTCATGTCCCCCAGGGCAGACGAGGACTCGCCTTGGCGCAAACTGGTACGTCGATCTGCACTACGCACCGGCGGGGTGGCCGCCCTTTGCAGAAAACATTTGTTTTCCATCATCTTTCACTTGTCGATGGCTGGGGAAGGGGTGGGACTTCCCCGGAGCTTACGCAATATCAAGATGGGGGTAAGGGTTAACTATTTCTGGGTAGAAAAGGAATAGTCCTCTTTGCTGACAAGGCTGGCGCTCTCGCTCTTCTATATCCCCTGGTTGGAAGGCGTTCGGTTTCTCCCGTGGCTTCGTGAAAGACGCTTCCGGGGAAGGCTCAATTTAGTGAGATATTGGGCGTTGTTTGGCAGAAGCACTTTATGTCGGCAGTGATGTAGCTGTCGAGGCTAAAGAAGGCGTTTCTTGCGGATACAAGCAGTGGCGATCGATTCGTCGGCGGCAGCTTTATCGCGAGAACCACCGGGCTGCCGCAGGAGCTCGAAATTTTGCAACGTGGGACCTTCTACAACTACCTCTTCATGACGATCGCGATGCCTCCGACCTTTCGTATTGTGCACGTCGGGGATATGCGCTTCATCACCCAGTAGGCGCGGCAGGATGGAGACGCTCCACTGCTGCCCGACGAGCTGGAGGAACTGAACAGGAGCTTCGCCCGTAGCATCGAGAACGTCCGACTGCCAGCCGGCCGAACGCGCCTCGTGGTAACGAGTATATGTTTCAGCGATGGATGTTTCCGCGGCTCCAACCGGTTGTTGGCCGGCGTCATGTGAATCCCGGCTAAGAGAAGCGGACCGCTTTATACAACCCATCGTGGTATAACCTTCCTAAGACGGGACGTGACATCTTGTTCGATGGGGTGTTCAGCTACTCCCGGCAGGCTGTAACTCTTCTCTTCGGGCTGAAATCCTTATTGCTCGGTTGAAGCGTTATAGGTGGCTGACGGACTTCGCCTCGTCGCTCATTTGCAGCAAGATCAAGGGCTCACGAGTTGCGGTTGGTTCTCTGCGCCACTGGTGTCGTTGTTACGTCACCGGCGTCTTTCGATGCCTCGTCAGGCAGGTTGCTGGTCGCATAGCAGTACCTAGTCATCGTCTCCTGCAGCCGGGCGGCCGTGGTGAACACCCCAGGGAAAACGCCAGAACGGCCCGATTCGCAGTACCTGTCTGCCTGGCGAGGTAGCCATCGCATGGTGGCAACGCTAGAGCGTGCAGAAAGAAAGACGATTCAGGCACGCCGGGGTTGTGATTGGTCCATGATCCGGATGCCTGATACGTATATACGTATGTCTGTAGGCATCCACATACACCAGGTGCATTGAGATTACACATGTCATGGTCCGCCGTCGGCCGGTTCTCTTCGGGTTCACGAGAGGAGACGCGCTCAATATATGCGTGCGGAGGAACCGGCGCCGGTTATTGCCGTGTTGCTGCCGAGTCGTGGAACAACGCACCCAGAATAGATTGACTTACTGCTGCATGTCGGTGGTGGCTCACGCCGTGTCTATAGCCTAAAGCAGGTTTGCATGTCTTCCATGGAACATGGAGGAGTGGGGGGGCGGGGTTCAAGGGGGCAGTAACTCTCCTGGGGGCGGTGTGGAGGTATATATCGATGTTTCTAGAGCGAACCGATATTGAGAACGTGTGGTGCTGTGTGAGGGCAATAAGGTTGGCAGGACCACAGAATACGTCGATAGTGGCGCTTACTCTGTGAATGGACGAAATACGTGAATGAATGCGCTCGAACTGCAGGAAACTATGGATACAATGGTCATTACACGTTTTGCATACTGCATTGGCAGCGACAGCAGTTTATCGGGGGGGGGTTTGTGCGGCGTTTTTCAAGCATGAAGGGATATCAAGGGATTGAGACTCTTGCCGAGTTCACCTCCTATTCTCCTCATTTGCCACCAAACAGCACCGAGCGATTGCAAGAAGGGCGCTACCGCAGCGCAGCAGGACATACTGCGCCCTAGGAAGGGGCTACTTTCGCAACTTATTTGTCCCAAAATCGTGCGGCCAAGCATCAAACTTTGTTGCCTTGCCTCGCCTTGACCGGCTGGCGGAAGAGTTGGGACGACTGCTTCAAACCCGTTTGTTGTGTTTTTGCTCAATCCCATTGGCGTCTTCCTCGTCTTTCTTTTCTCCCCCCCATCCTAACTGTAAGTATTGACTCAGATCCGGGGTCACGCAGTAAGAGTAAAGGATTATTCCTCCTTCCCTACTACGGCTCACGCCCCGATCGTAGCGTTTTTCGTATCGCGAGAAAGACCGCAACATTTTCTTCCCTCGCAGACTTGCGTCGAATTGCGTTAAGCGATGCATTTGGGGCATGCCTTTACGAAAGCCAGGTTAGCCATCCCACAATAGGGGTGCACCAGAAGTTCCTGAGCCCCTAACATTAGGAGCTCGATATCTCACCCGATACAACACTTGGAAGAAATTCGTTCGTGCTACCCGACCGGCACTTGTATGCGCTAATCGTAAAACGATTAGACGAGTGAAATTTTAATCCTCACTGGTAGTGCTTCACTTGAGGAACTCAACTGGTCAGAAACCTTTGTCTCACAAAGTGCAACCCCTACCGTGGGGTGACTCAGGTACGTACTGTCTTGCCTACAGCAATGCTGTACGAGATAGTATCAATATTACGGGGGACCGTTAGCAAATAGGACCAAATATTGTAAGGAAAAATAGCGAAACATGAAGGTTTTTGTCTAAGCCATAGGTCCTATTTAATATGGTCACTCATGACAGTACATACCATACCCGGTAATTCGGTATACGATTTCCCAACACACCAACATCACGGTAGCACAGCCTGCCTTCGTGACATGAAATAATATACCAGTTGAGTACCTGGTATCTCACGTAGCGGGGAAGGAAACCACAGCTACGACGATGTACGACCAGGATGAAACGTGATGACACATGACATGCTCAGGAGACACAGAAACGGGCTCGGTTGCCGATGTAGCTTAGGCGGCGATAATGACGCCACCGCCATCCTCGTGAGGGGTGGACAATGAAGACCCCTTTCTCCTGGTGATGGAGAGACTCTCTTTTTTCATGTCAGCCAGTCTATGAGTCGTGGTGGTGGCAGCCAATTGCGTCGTTGGGGATCCTAGACTAAACCACTCCAGCAGCAGTGTACAAGAGCGAACCCTCCGTGATAGCTATCACACGACAACTAGCCGTTGTTCAGAGCTTGAGCACCGTAAGAATGGCAGACAGTCTGAGCAATTTACGAAGAAATATACCGGTAAGAAAATTCAGATACGTGGGACCGGAAGGAAAATTCAGAGTGATCCCGCCGTCCGGTTTCCTCGGGATGACCTGTGCTGTCTCCGACCCCAGCCGCGCTTTGAGTGTTTCGTGGTCTATTGTGGCCTGTTTACAGTGTAGGCCCACGATTAAGAAAAAGCCTAGTGAGAACAAAAGGCTCACGGTTTGGAGAACGCTAAGAAAATTGGGTTAAGAAAAACGGCTCAGTGTGGTGAAAAGTACACTAAATCCTATATAATAGCCTATGCTCAAGGTTGTTTGAAGATGACGGACGCCGCAATAAATAATAGGAATCTCAGGCTTGCCCAGATTAGGTGTTTCTTGTTGGCAGGTACGGTCGCCTGGATGACGGCCCCGGTATCTGATTGGGGCAAGGACCCAAACGCCTGCGGCCAGGAAAAGGGACTGGCTGGGCCATTTCTTTCATTTAATTTTTTGCAAAATTGACCCTCAACTGCAGTAATTGCAAATATGTTCGTCTGTCTGTCTGTCTGTCTGTCTGTCTGTCTGTCTGCCTGTCTGCCTGTCTGCCTGTCCGTCTCGCTGCCTGTCTGTCTGTCTGTCTGTCTGTCCGCATGGCTTGTATTTTTGAACACTTTCCAATGGTTGAGATATATGGTCGTTACAGATGATATTCGTACGACGTGTTCGACCCTAACGGACCATATATACTGAAACTTACCATAACACCAGGAAAAATTAGCCGTATAATACATCTACGACACTGTACCATCATACCATACCACCAATATACCATACCACATACGGTGTTTTTCTAATATACCATACTACTAACATTAAGCCATAAAATACATCCACGACACCGTACCCATTATACCATACCATACCACATATCGTGTTTTTCCCATAATATAATATACCAGACCACGAACATACCATATAACATCCCGTGTTTTTTCCATACCAGGCATAGTATATCAAACCACACCATCACACCATACCACTAATATACCATATCACATACCGTAGTTTTCCATGTTGTGTATCAAACCGTAGTACCATCATACCATATATATACCAACATTCGATATCACATCAAGTACGCGAGAAGAGCATACTTTGAAGCTGCAAGGTGGTGAGGTGATGTATGTAAGAGAGCGATGGCACCAGGGCTTTATGCACCTGGAAACGCATCAGCTGCAGTAGTATGTAGATTGCAGTGACGGCGAGTCCAATGGGCGGACTCCAAAGCAGTCAGACGATACGCGGCAACGAATAGCGCCACCAAGGCTGAGCAAATTATAAAACGACTAGGGCCCAAGCTCATAGAAACAGCCTGGTATTTGGCTAGCTGCACGACACGCGGGCACGAGCTTTCACTCAGACTGTCGCGGTGCCTCATCCTTGGATATCAAATAGCATTACCAGTGTCTGTTCAATCAGTCACTGAGTGGCGAAAGAGGAAGATGTCTCCTTTTATATAGATGTACATATGGTGGCTTCCTGGCTTCTCCCGCGAATGTTGCCCATATTTTTACCGTACATCTCTCCGCTACATTACACCGTCCAGATTTCAAACTAACTCCACCCATGGTCGTCTCGGAACACTGAGCCTCCTCATGTTACCGATTGATTCGACTCGTCCGATCTCACTCACCAATCTTGCCACCAACCCCAAAGTAAGGTAGAGGACAAAAACAATGACATGGAGCTCTCCTTACGTGTGGACCCCCCCCCCCCGCTCCCGTCGAAATAAAATAGGATGTGGGGGGTTGATAATAGAGGCGAAAGCTTGCATCCTGGTTAATCAACCCAGCGACCACACTATATCTGATCAAGTCATCAGCAGGATTACGTGTGGCGAGGGTTTTATTGTATTCACGTGGCGTAACGCGAAGATTTCCTAAATCGCGCTGCCTTTCGAATGATTTTTTGTTCTTGCATTGGGACCCCGATCACCGACACAGCGTTGCGTAATTGTCTATTATGGCACAAATGACGATCACCGACACAGCGTTGCGTAATAATTGTCTATAGCACAAATGACGAAGTGTTCGTTGCTCCGTTTCCCGAGGTCGTTGCTCTGTGGGTACGGGCAGACACGTAACTTTCGGCAACGTTCTAGAGGGGGGGAGCATGCGCCTTAGAGGGGTCAGGATGATCATCATTAAATATTTCAGGAAAGAACGCATCAAAGGTGAACGCAGGTTAGAGTAAAAACATACCAGTAAATAAATATATATCAAGCGAGCCTCGCCGTTCTCTTTGTAATAGGTATCCCATCACAATGTCCATTGGGAGAAAATATTACCAGGTAGGTGTCAGGTATTTACCCTACCGTGCCTGCACCCACGAATGCCCATGCTTTCATACGAGTTAATGGATCAACTTGCTCGGCATCTGGAGACAGGTTCATAATCGTAATATCGTATACCAGGTAGCCACTAGCGGTAGCTGATAGAGTACAAGGTCCACTTTACTTACTCGTTCTTGCTCACTCATCCTGCCTGTGGTAGGAGCACCAAATTCCGCGAACCATGGCACCCACCACAGGAACCAGGTACACGTCTACATACCTATTACAGGGGACCATAGTAATTAGGACCAAATTTTGTTGGTAAAAATAGGTAAGTATATAGGTTTTTGTGTGTACCGTAGGTCCTACTTACTCTGGTCCCCCGTAATAGTAACCACCACAGAAACGTACCAGGTGCACGTCTATATATATATATATATATATATATACCTAGCGCACGCACGTATATAGCATGCATTCAGTGGTCGAAAGTTGGTCTGTAAGCACATTTCTCCTCCGGATACGTAGCCTGTTGCGAGTCAGGGGGTCCCCCTAGTTAGGGGAACCCCCAGTCCTCCATCATAATTTCAAAAGAAGACATGACCGGATGAAATTTAATAGAAAACGCTACATCACCTAATGTTCGTACATGCTGGAGGTACATACTACGCGTACATGGTGGGGGTTCCGCGATGCGTCTGGGGATCCCGCAAGGCGTCTGGGGACCCCCTAAGCATGTCGGGGATCCCCTCCGCCAGTGGGGAACCGCCCAAGGCAAGTGGGAACCCCCTACGGTGATAAAGGGGATCCCCTCAGGGAAGTGGATATCGCCTGACTCGCAAAAGAAACCTCTGACCCGCGAATCATAACCGGCCCACGCATCTATCTGCCAGATGACTAAGGACGAGACCAAACGCACATGCTACGCTAAGGATAGAGGGTGGGACGCCCTGCTCAAAGGTGGGCTCAAACCCAAGCCACAAAACACTCACGATTTAGCATGAAAACATTGAACCCAGTCGTGTCAATGATCGGGTGCGTATCTTGGATTTGTTGGGGTGCATACATTTCCTTGCCCTCGACGAGCCCATTGCTTCAAGCGACTATTAAATGATAGTCCATTGCTTACGCCGACAAGTATTCTAATAGGGGGGGGGGGGGATTTTTATGGAGGGGGGGGGCATTTGGGGGGAGGGGTATACGTTTGGGGTGGGGGTGGTAGATAAAGTGGCCGAGAGGGGGCATAACCAGGAGGGGTCCATGAATAGGAACAGGGTGTTCGACAATTCAAAGGCAGCACCAACAATGAGAAGCGGTGTGGTGCGGTGACAGGAATCTAGGTATGATACGACTGCCCAACATAAAGCGTTCGGGGGCTGGTGATATACATTCAATTTGCGACGGTGAACAACATTCATGAATGCACGTGTGATAGTACTGTAGGGAACTAGACCTCGAAGTATTGAGCCAACTTCGGGACCTGTAATGTACCTGGTATACAGTTGTAGAGGGATTCATTGATAATTTGGTCGGTTGGGGTGGCATAAAAGGTACCAGGTACAGAGAAAGGAGAGGTCTGGTAGTTGAGTCCTTGCGTACTATTTCACAGCTGATGGAATGGTCTTGTGTAAGGGTTTCCAGGAATGAAAGAACATCTGCCGAAAGGGGCTGTACGTAGCTGGTCCCCACCCCCCTGCTTCGCCCTTCCTTGACCCTCAGGCAACATCGAAGTAATACAAGAGAAGTTTGCGGCATCTCTTCGGGAATGCCTACAAGTTGTACAGGAATGCAACAGTTTCACACCTCCGAGACGTACGCTTGCCGACGTGATACCCCGAAACAATGGAAGAAATGAGGATGCCCAGTCTTGCTCGACTGACCGACGAGTGTTGCGCCTCCCCAACGAGTGAAACTAGCAGATAGACTGCAAAGCCACCATCAGCCGTTCCGGGCGCCATATACGTTGTTCGCTGAGCCGGGACAAGAAATTTAGGATTGAACAAACCCGAACAGGGTTGGTTGACAACACCAGTGGACAGACAAACGCCTAGTTTATATCAACAAGCGATACGGCCACGGCTCCGCCCGTGAAGCCATACAGCCCCCCTGAGTTGCAAAAATTGCAGCAAATGCAAGACCTGTGGTGTGTGATGTAATTCCCCAGAGATGTCGTGTTCGGCCCGTTCTACGATAGAGGTAGCACATTTCCGCTTTTTTGTTTCTGAAAGACGGGGTTCCTTGACTCAAAATCGTCGGAATGTCAATCTTGATTTCGAAAAAAAAACGTTTTGTAGACTCGGGCCATGGGATTATTCACCGCGACGTAATTTAGTGTTTGCTGGAGTCAGTTTTCGGGCGAGGTATGGAGCTCCTCAAGTCAGGAGCCTCAGAAAAATTACGGTGAACCTCTACGATATATCGTGGAACGCCTCATAGGACCAACTATTGTTATTACGGGGGACCATAGTTAATAGGAGCAAACATTGTTAGTAAAAATGGTTAAATATATAGTTTTTTATGTATACCATAAATCCTGTTAACTATGGTCCCCCGCCTCGTCAGGTGTGGTGTGGTGTGGTGGGGGGAAACTATCTAGGCGATCGGTGGGACTAAATCAAAAGACGACAATACACAGAACGAAAACAAGTCCGCACCTTGCGTGAATGAAGATGTTCCCTTATTATGGACTTGGCTAGCCTGCCGGGTTGTCCCACTTGGAATGGGGAGGAACTCAAAATGAGAGGCAGCAAGGAATCAGTAGCGGCGGCACGTTATGGATCGTTTTTCTCAGGTACCCGCAGTCACACTAATTCATACCAGGTATATATATCCGCTATAACTGCAAGTTTTAAGCTATGGTAAATTTCGGTTTCATAGTAGTGTGTACCGCCATTTTATGTTTGTGTCATGCTCCGTGAACATCAAGTTGGCGCTGCGGGCCGTGTTTCCTAACCAACCTATTCCCGTCGCGACCAAGCTTGTGTCAACCAGGAGGCGTTCCAAGATTATCGATAGAGAGAATCTCTGAGGCTCCTCACTTGACCTCAAGGAGTTACATACCTAACTAACCCAGAAACTGACTTCATTCAGCAAAAAACAAATCGCACCCGATGAATATTCCCATGGCTCAAGTATACATAAACCTTATTTGTCTCAACAAGATTGGCGTTCCGACGATTTTGGCGGAACGGTGCTGCGTCTATCGTAGAACGCGCCCCGGACGAGCTTATCATTTGCACACAAACTCGTCCTGACCTGCTTCCGTGTATAGCTACAGGCGCGACTGACCGCATCCGATGTCCGGCACAAGGCGCCTCAGCGGTTATTCTGGTACCATGCAAGCGGTACGGCAAACACTCGGGTTCATGAGGTAGTACGACCCTCTTGTAAGATGGGCTGCTCATCGCGCGAACCACTACTGGTGTCGGTAATCGCTCGACGGCTGAGGGTTCCAACATGTGCCATCTACCCCGTGCACCAGCATGGGCCTTGGCAGCAAGCAGGGTAGCTGGCACATCGATGCTGCTGCTCGGGTTGCAAAGAGACACCACCTTGTAACATTAGCTCTCCCGCCCCAAGACACCTGCAACGCGAAAAGCCCTTGTACCTCCGCGGCCGAACGAAGGGAGAACGCCTCCCGTGGAGATCACGATCACTACTACGTAATACGTAACGACTACTATATTGCAATCACCGAATCCCACGGAGAAACAGCTACTACTGTGAAATAAACCGATCCTCCTCTTGCGAAACCTACAGGCTGGTTCACGCTGAACTCTGAACCCTGCCTCCTCTGCAATTTTTTACTGCCATGAATGCCACTTCCGCCTTCTACTTCAATGTTGCTCGGTTGGTATGACACGGTATGATTCATGTAGTCACGGTCTGGCTCAAACGTTATCGCCAGCTATCTCGATCCTTTAGCCAAAATTGAATTACACCGCAGCACAATTCGCGACCGCATTGTAACAAGTATTGAGTCGGGTGACGAACAATGCCACGGTGGGCGTGGTTGCCTTATTTATGATGGGCGGGGTGCCTTGTGAGCAACGCCTCGTAGAGGGGTGGGGCCTTATTCTCTGACCTCGTCGCATGAGGGGCTCGATATCTCGCCCGAAACATGACTTCGAACAAGTTTGCTCGGCCCACCCGGCCCACAGCTTCGTGCGTTAGAAGGCGTTCTATGATAGATTTTCACCCTACTACAGCAGTTTCTGAGGCTCCTCACTTAAGGGAGCTCCATACCTCACCCGAACACTGACTTCAGCAAGAAAGAATCAAATTGCCTCCTGATGAATAATCTCATGGCCCAAGTATACAAAAACGTCATTTATTTTTCGAAACAAGATTGGCATCCCGACTATTTTGGGTTATTAAGGGCCCGTCCTACTGAGAAACCTTTTTCATGAAAATTGAATGGGGAAAAAATCAGTTCGATTTGATTTGATGAGTAGAATTTCGTGGAAAAATTGCCTGTTGGGTCCTATCGAGGGATACCGTATTTTAAAAAAAGATCGAATAACGCACAAGGGCCAACGAGCACCCCGAGGGTAACCAACGGGCGAGCGACGGTCCGCGTCCTCCCCGGGGCGCCGCGGTGGCGGCCGATTGTCTCTGCCGGCACCGTCGAAGAGGCTATCGCCCTTGGGACACCTTGGGTGGCTGGCGCAGCCCCGAAGCCCCACGCAGGCAGCAGCGACGGGGATACAGCGATCGACTTCTGAGCGAAGTCGTGACCTGGTCGGTGCCCGCGTGGTTTGCGAGGCAAAGAGGGATGAAAAACTGGGTTTACGACGGCCTTGTAATTTTTTGAGGAGTCGCGGATTGTTTACTCTGTGCTAGGGGCCGTCGGGCCTCACGCTGCGGCTGCTCCGGTGGTCCTGTCTCTCGGGAATGGTGGGTCTCACCTGTGAAGCAGTCGACGACACGGCTCACGTTTGCGTGGCTAGCTTCGGCTTAAGGAACATGCGACGTCGAGTTGGACAACCTACCCCAAATGGATAACACGAAGAGCAAAAGAAGTCCCAAAAGACATCTTGTCGAATGCGTTTATATTCATTCGATTCGAGCCAACGTCAAAATGCCTGATTGGTGATTAACCATTCGACCAATTAGATGCAAATCAAATCGAACGAAGAAATATTGACGGAGTATCAAAAAACAAAAATGTCCAAATGGGCCCTAAGGGCCCATCTTAACGGGGACTTTAATTTTTTCAATTTGAGTTTCTTGTTTTTTTTTCTATTTTCATTTGCATCTGATTGGCCGAAGAGTGAACGACCAAGCAGGCAAATTATTGACTTTGAAATTGAGTGAAAAGTCTTGGGGGACTCTTTCCGTGGGATTTTTTATTTCAATTTGGAATTTGGGAGTTCTTCGGTCTTGATGTTTCATGTTCATGGTGGGTCAACACCCTCGGTGGGGTCTGGGGCGATTCTTGGTCACTTCGATGACCACGACCGAGGCGATAAAAAGTGAACCTCAACGAGAGGTGACCGGAGCAATAGTCGCGCCCACGCCCACAGGCCATATAGAACATCGTATCCCGGCGGTGGCGCCTCAAACGTGATCATGGCGGCCGCCATCCCATTTTTTCGGCCTGCTCGATCGGCCAACAATCACGAAAACCTAGCAAAAGAGCCAAAAACCGGAGGATAAACTCCAGGCCTCGATAGCTGCATCATGGCTGCTGTTCCGCACGTGGCGCTCGAGGGCTCCCTCCGCCCACCCAAGACACCGTTGGAGTGATAGCTTCCTATCCTGCGCAACCAAAATGAAAAAGAGGCTGGCGGCGGCGCGCACGCGACAACGCAAACCTTCGTTCTCGTCTACGCGCGTCGCTGTTTGTCGGTTGGGCGTTGTGTGACGCGGCGCGTTTTGCCAGATTATTCCAAAAGTGTTTATTGACAACTAGTACGTTGTTCCCCGATAGGACACAAACACGTTTTGTTTTCGAAATCAAATTGAAATTCATTGAAATTGAAATTTTATCTCCAAACAGCGTTCCCCGTTAATATGGGCGCTAAGGAACCTCGTCAATCAGCATCCATTTTAGCCGAAATGTGCTACCTCTATCGTAGAACACGTCTTAGGCCTGAACTAGATGGACGACAGGTACTGACAGTATCATAGGAACCGGTACACTAATAGTTTCTCACCTGAGGAGCCCAACCTGTCAGAAACTATTGGCCCAAAACGTGCCACCCCTCCTGTTGCACGGGTCGTACCTGGTTTATTACGGTGATAGTCGTGGATCTCTTCCCTTGTCGCCGCTATCTCATATCTTGTCAAAACGTGGTCAAATATTGCTTCATGATGGCAGGTATTCATGTTTCCTATAGCTCATGTGTTTGTTAGTTTGTTACTCCTCCCCAACCCGGCTACAGGGGCCTGAACAAACTGTGTAGCAAAAGAAACACATGAAAAAAATGACAGAATCGAAATGAGCCGCTCCGTCAGGTTCCCCACGGTATGTCGGAAAAAATGGTCCGCGTGCAAACATTGTCCAAGGACGGCCTGAGCAGAACCTCTACACGAAGTACGGTACCGGCACCAAATAACGCCCGAAGTCTATCCGATACTGAAACTAAGAAATTCCGAGGCAATGGCGTAAAAGCTAGCTAGGTCCACGCCGTTTAGGGATGCAAACCCTGAAAAGAGTTACCTACGTGCCCTAGTAGTCCTCCAAACCATCAAGATATGGTGCTTGGTTTGTGTGCGTTTTCGCATGAAGTTTGGGGTTCACAACGACCAAACACCCAAACGAGAGTACCGACCAAAATGTCAGGCGGAAGACCAAAGTGTTCATAAAACTAAGAGCATTCGCCAATTGGGTTGATAGGGGCTCATGGAACGCCCACGCAACGCTTCAAGATCAAAGTTCAAACGCCGGTGTGTGAACATCCGACAACTGGCGGTGCGGTAGTGGGATGACAAATACATCCTTGGTTTTCGGCGGCTCGAAGCCACTCGGCCGTAGTGACTACCCTATCTGCGTCTGCAACCGTTAGACTTTGAATAAATTCTGCTTCGCGCGGTATGCGACGCCAATAGGCTCGCTTGTTTGTCACTATCCACGCCAAAAGTAAAAAAAAAAATGGAAAACAAATTGAGTCACTATCCGAGCCATCCGCCTTGGGCTTGGAAACGCGATAGAGGGCGTGCGTGTGGCCCTTCTACCGAGGCAACAACCCAACGCGGATAAAATTCGTCTAATTGAGCTCCAAGCAGTACTTCCTCCACCGTATCTTCCCGCGGACAGCCGTTTAACCTTACCCACTCAATCAAATCCTCGTCCCCGTACCGTTTGGCCGCACAGTGCGTGACCTGGTCCCATGGACAGGCTTCTGCCCGCGCCCACTGCAATATATCCAGACGATTTGCACGTGCGGCACCTACGCACGTGCGTTGGTCCCAGGGGCAGCCGTTGCGCCGCGCCCATTCCAGCACCTGGAAATGACCGCACCTGGCCGCTTCGGAGCACGTATCGCCATCCCATGGACAGCCTTGCAACCGCAACCATTGCAAGATGTTCAGATGCCCTGCGGCGGCTGCAGATGCACACGAGTGTTCATCCCAAGGGCAGTCGTTAGACCGGGCCCATTTTAGAACGTCAAGTTGGCCTGTCCGAGCCGCCTGGATACATATCCGAGTATCCCAAGGACACCCTTGGGCTCGAGCCAACTCCATGATGTCAAAGTGGCCTGCGGCGGCTGCGCGGACGAGCGTGTGGTTGTGGTGGCTGTCGTCGCCCCAGGGGCAGCCGTTACACAGAGCCCATTTAAGCACTTCCCAGTGGCCTTTGCCGGCTGCCTCGATACATGTAGCACCACCCCAGCCGACGTCGTTTGCTCGCGCCCATTTCAGCACGTCAAGCTGCCCTTCGTTTACGGCCCACTCGGCTATATCGTCAATGTTCGATGTGTGGTTGCTGGCCTTTATCCATTGGAGAATATGAAGGTGTCCCTTGCTAGCCGCGAGCGTGGCGGCGTTTGTGGGTAGGGAACAGCCGTCGGACACCATCCATTGCAGCGTGCTCAAGTGCCCGTTTCGAAGAGCGCCTTCACACGGGTTATCGTGCCAGGGACATCCGTGGGCCCTCACCCACTGAAGCACCTCGAGATGCCCTCGCTCGGTGGCACGCGCGCACGTTATGTAGTTCCATGGGCAGCTGCGAGCTCGCGCCCACTTGATAATGCCGAGGTATCCACTCCCAGCAGCGTTCGCGCATGTTCGACCGCCCCAAGGACACCGTTTCGAACGCGCCCATCGTAAGATATCGAGATGTCCTGAACCGGCGGCCTCGCTACATGTAGCTTCGTCCCATCGACAGCCACGTTCTCGTGCCCACTGAAGAATGTCAAGGTGTCCACCCCCAGCAGCCTTCGAGCACGTTTCTTCATCCCAAGGGCAGTTGTTGATACGTGCCCACCGCAGCATTTCGAGATCCCCTGAACTGGCGGCCCCGCTGCACGTGGTTCCGTCCCAGGGGCAGTCGTTAGCGTGTGCCCACATTAGAATGCGCAGACTGCCCCCCGCCGCAGCCGCTCTGCAAAGCACCTTGCGCCAGCCGCAGCCCTCACCGAGTGCCCACTGGATCATTTCGAGCTTCCCCAGTGCAGCAGCCTTGAAGCAAGCCTCCTCGGGCATAGGACATCTGTTCGAATAAGCACACCGAAGCACATCTACGCCGCTGCAGTGTTCGGCGATGTGTTCAGCAATGTGCTGGCGCACCCGCCAATAGTCTCCTAGGCCTCCGTCGAAGCTCCACTGCAGCTGAGATGGAGACGTTTCAGCCGTTATGGCTCTTGTTGTTTTCGGTCGCTTCCCCCAGGCGTGCCTCCACTCCTTTGACACACCGGCGAAAAACAAGTGCTGGTTGGAGAGCAATTCTGCCAGTACCGTCATCACGTCTCGATTTGCGTGAAGCGGAAAACACGCGTCAGATGAATGGCCTTTTTCTTTAGCTTCGGCTCCCGCCACGATCTTCGAGGTTCTGAGCGCAAAACAGTTGGCAATGGTCGAGGAAGACAAGCGTTCAGTTTTTTCCCCAAGGCCTGGTGAAAATGTCGCACACAACACACAGCGAACAGAGCAGTTCTGGTCCAGCAAACACTCATCAAATGGGTCTGCTGCCGTTCGTAGACACAGCGAACAGGCAGAATGCAGACCAATCAGACTTTGCGCGGTCGACCTCCTGCGCCGGTTCTCATGCGTACCGTCCATTTCAAAATAGGGGATGGGCGAGCGCTACGCCTCAAAGCACCTGGACCCGCGTGACACACAAGAACGAGCTAGGCCCGCGCAGGCATCCGACAGTGACTCAAACTGTGCGCTGTGTTACCTACGTACGTGATTCCCCTCGGGTGTCCGGAGAACGGCCCCATGAGGAGGCTTACCACCAGGAGAAATGCTAACCCGAAACACTAGGGGCATGCCCAACGGCATCCCAGGTACCCGATGGAGTATGTGCAACCACTAGGTGCGAAGTGAAATTGGGAGCACACCTGTCACTTTCTTCATACAGGCTTCGTTTCGCTATTTTGGCAGGCGGGCTGGCCATCTTGTGCTCTCCCCAAAGTTCACTTTCTTCAGGAGGGGCTGCTTTCCCGATCTTAGCCTGCCGGCTAGCCATGGTATGCGCGCGCTGCTCGTCGAGCAGAACAAGAACAGAGGCCTGGGACCACTGCAGCCCACCGCAGAAACATGGAGAAGCAGCAGCAAGAACCACAGGGCCAGTGCAAGTTGAGTGGTCAGATGTGGGGTGGGGTATACAAGGAAGGCCAGAAAGGACGATTGCAAGATCTGCTGAATGTCACCCACGTCACAATGAAAAAAAAGGAAAAATGCGGATACCTTTTCAGCGCCATCAAAAATGAGCACTTTAACTATTAATAGACTATACGTCGAGACAACTCGTAGGATAATCGTTCAAGTATATCACAGCAACCGTCCGGGAGTACACTTTTTATTTCGTGTACAGCCACCAAACGTTTTGTCTGAGTGCGTGGGATTTTTATCTTGGAACATTACCATTTATTTGGATTCCTTGCCGAAGAACACTCACTGTAATAATGCGAACATTATTACCTACTGCATGTAAAAGTCGTCGAGAAAGCGGGTTTGTTTTCGTTTTTGCTGAGGGCATCGTTGGCAAAAAAACGGGTGGCGAATGGTTGTGTAATCCCTTCAATCATTACACAACTAGCAATTCCTGAAAACGAATCATCTCAAATAACTACTGTACCCCTCCACCACAGCACATTGCTGTACAGCACAAACAGAAGTGTGAGATCAACTACTGCACGATGTTCGGATCGTCAAAACGTGCACGGCTACGGGTGATGCGGTGGTCTTAATATTCGAAAATCGGGGCGAGCACACAACAATATAAGATTGTGCTTGCATCGAGCAGTACCGAGTGCGTCTGTGCATAAAAAGCGAAGTCAAATCGATAATCGCGCTGTTACTATCAGCCAGCAGCGTCAACATCTCGTCCCTAGATTGGAGAATGATGTGTACCGCCGCTACGCTATGGTGAACCCTACCTAGCAGCCACACGGATGTACCGTACAAAGGTGGTCGGATGTTTTCAAGCACCCTGGGCGTCTACTACTAGTAACTGCATGTTCCATCAGCAATGCATTTCGTAAGGCGGTATTAGGGCAATGTAATAACAAAACACCACGAAAGGAAGCTCGGGCAAGCGTGCTCCTACTGCTGTACAGAGTGCTGTGACCATGCATACGATTGACAGGTACCCAGTTAGTTATAAATCGTTGCACGAATCCTACAAATTCGGACAACAGGTGTACTGCTGCTGTACGCTTGGTATATTTGTAACACTCGCAACATGATCGCGACAAAACGAGCTCACGCACCACACAGTTCAAGTTTCTGGGAATGTTGTGTTCGCACCTGACCTGTTAGCGAGGCAGCATGATACATACCGGTACCTGGTACCTTTTAGCACCGCACTCATATGTGTGGGGACAAAACACTCAAGTTGGGGTGCTAAATGACTCATCGTTCGACTCTCCGCAGACGAACCAAGAAGGGTTTCGAACGATATCATGCTCACCACACCACCGACGTGTTTCGGCCTGCACAAACACATATTATATGACTGCTGCTGCTGCTGCTGCCGCTGATATTTTGTCAGGAAGGCCACCACCCTGTTCAAGCGCTGGTGAACGACATCCTGAGCGTACCTCTAGGGCAGTCCACGCGTCGAGAGGAACCAACCGGCCACAGCAAAAGCGCCACACACAGGACAACCCAACCAAGCTGCAGGTACCAGAAGGTGTAGGTTGAACGAGCCCCGGACTCGCACGGAACGACTCGAACTCCAGAGAAGGTCTGAAGAGGAAAGATATTTATTTACCGTATGCCTGGAGACGGTACTGTCGCCCCTTGACTGACGGCAATTTTCCAGATGTTTTCCTTGACTGACGCCAAACTACTACTGTAGGTTTTATTGTGGAACACCCCTGACGGGTGCACGGTTTCCCTTGACTGACGGCCCGTCTCCTGGTATTGCGCTGAAACGTCTGATGATGTCTGATGGGCCGAGCGTGCGGCGAAACTGCAAAAAAAAACAGAACATCACCCAATCACATCAGCACACAAAAAAAAGAAGGCAGCCGGAGCAGGAATGCTTTTTGTTGGAAAGCCTTCGATTGTCTGGGTGGTGCTCCGCGGGCTCGTCCGCGTGCTGCGTACCCCGCGCAGGGTATCTAGCGCACAATTGCGTGGCCTGTTTGTTTCAAGAGTGTCGAGTGTTGTTTTTGGTTTGGGTGCCAACACTACATACGGGAGCCAGTCAGAACAATAGTAGCATGGCCAAGGCTGCCGTGATTGCCTCGAGATCGGAAGATGGGTCGGCTGTGGTCGCCGGAAGAGGGTATCTTCCATTTTCCGAGGTGGGCTCCCTCCTGCCTTGTATGCGCTCATCTTTGTCTCGAAACTTCGAGTTTTTTACAGTAGTGGTTGCTCGTGGTTTCCGTCTTGTGTGTATCGGGTATCCCGGCATGCCATGCCTATCTTGTGGGCCTTTCGATGCTTTGGTGCAAGAATACTTTCAAGGGAAATCTACCCTACCTAGTCGATCAGATCCGAAGGCCGGAACTCACGCGTGCCCCTCGCTGGTTGCAGAATACTTCGAATTCACCAGACAAGTACAGTACAACAGGACTCGTCCTGGGCAGGTGGGCGCACAGCTTTGTCCAGATTTCGGGTACCATTGGTCAAGGCTGGCAGTTCGGCCACCCGGATGGGTTTTCGAAAAACGCCACCTAAACACGCGGCAGAGCCGTGTGACTGCCCCTGCCGACCTCGAGCCCCCCGAAAGGTGGGGGTTAGGGTTTGGGTTTGGACCTGGGATCGGGTTGGTCTGGGCCGACGTGCAAGATTGATCTCGACGACACACGTCCTGCACAAAAATTGTCTCCACCAGTCCCGCACGCCGCGGAAGCCTCACAACAGCAGTACTGTACTACTGTTTGTTTTAGTGCATTGATGCCATGTGTTGTAGCATATCGCTTGGGGGATGGCTATGCACTGACGGTGGGTGCGAAAGCGGTAGCCCTGCCTTTGGTTGATGGAGGACTGGGTTTTAGCACGGCGATTTCTGCGTGCAAGGCAGCAACTGCATCAGTGGTACTGTACGTACAGTATTTTTACCTCGTAGTAGGCTTCTGGCTCGTCCGCGAGTTGCCCTTTCATGTCGCTGCTCGTGTTTTGTTTTCTGGCTGCTGCTGCTGCTGCTGTTCGGACTGGGCGTGAAGGAGAAGCAGGTCACTGTATGGATAGCGTAGAAGGCCAAAGGGACGCGTTAATTGGGGCCCTGTGATGCCAGCCCCTATATATGATAGGGCTCTGGTATCCCTGCGCTGTTGGTCTCGCATTGGCCTTGTTGCTACTGTACAGCCCGCGCTCACGGAAAGCCACTTGGAGTCAGTCCAATGGTACAGTACGCGAGGAAAATGGGGTTTTCCCCTTTCGAAAGGGAACCCCTGACAAAATTCGGCAAGATTCGGCGGCGGCGGGGGGGGGGGGGGGGGGGGGGGCGGTGCAGGCTCAAAATTAACTATGTGTACCCTCGCCAGCCACAGAACATGTGTTGACCCTTTTGCAGAGGGGCACATTATTTGTCATGTCCATGGCAATGCCACGATACAGTCATCAGCCTTCATGGCAGTGCCATGCCCCTGCCATGTGTCATGTGCCATGGCGCTGCCATGCAGCGAGGCGGGTTCTTTGAGATTTCCGTGACAATGTCAGGGCACAGCCATAGGCTTTCATGACTGTGTCACACCCCTGTAATAGTGCTTGCATAGCGGTGCCATAAGCGCCCACGGCAGCGCCTTGGCACGCGCTGTGGAACAGGCTGTGGCACGCCACAAGGGTGCCCGTTCATGGGTGGCCGTGTCTGTACTACAGTAGCTAGCCATTGCTCTGACTCAATCAGCTCCAGCGCTTTGCAATAGAGTTGGCCACCATGCCACTGCCATGTCACCGCCAGCCACCACTGCCCATGGGTGTGCCATATTGCGACAGTTGCCTTCCCACAGCGGTGTCACTACTGGGCGATTGTACCAAAGCGAGGTATTCATAGCATGCATTGACTCAAAATGGCCACGGCACCGCGGTGGCATAGCCATGAACGCCAACGAAAGCTCGTGAAAGCCCGTGAACACAAATGAAAAGGCTGAAACGCGTGTGAACCGCCATGAGTCCCCATTATATCCATGTCCGCTCCATAGCACGGTTATGGCATTGCCATGGGAGCTCACGGTGGTGTCATGACATGCCATATCATGGTCGTGGCTCCGTCATGGAGTAACTGGCCTTTCATACGCGTTCAGGACATTTCATGGGCCTTCACGGGCTTTCGTGAACTGTCATTGGATGCCATTCCAATGCCATGGTGGTGCCACGGCCATTCATAGCATTGCCACGGGGCTCCAACGCACCGACTTCCATGGCATGTTCTGGAATAACTACTGTGGCATGGTCTCACGGCACTACCACTGCCGCACTGTGGCATATATATGCATGGATTGGCAGTGGCATGGTGGCGGATGTCGTTGCAATGCAAAAGGAGTCGATGAACACGGCAATACAATCGTAATCGGCCACGGCCCCCGTACGGCGTGCCATGGCATCAATATCATTGCAACGGCACTGCCACGGCCGTTTATGGTATGGTAACAACGAATGGCACTGCCACGAAGGCCCACGGCAGTACCTTGATGCATTGCCATGGAAATGCCTATGTCTACCATAATTCTGTGCATCGCTCGTTGAAGCTGACCCCCAACCGTTTCGACTTTTCCGGTGTTTCTTAGTTGTTGATTTACCGAGAGAACCATGTCTGACGTTGTCTGGCAGTGCCAAACCCAAGAACCCTACACTACGTCCAAGTAGTATAGGGTGCCCCCGAACGCGTGCGTTACTATTAATAGAACTCAATGTATACAGGGCATCGGTGGGCGAGAGGGCACTCTGCTCTATGTACAGGCCGGCCTAAGTACGCGGAAGTTCTCAAGTTCGGCACGTCGTTCGACCAGGCCTTGGCTTCCCCTCGCGCAGAAGAAGACGGATCTCCACTTTACCGCAAGCACGCGCTCCATGCCGAGCCGAAAAACCTAAAACCTGGGGAAAGTGTTCGGTCAGCAGCTCAGTGGGAACGAACTCCCCTGCCGGCCTGAAGGATCTCAACGCTGGGTGGGGGTTTCCACAAGCGCCCGCTTGGCCGGTCTCGGCTGCCTACTGCTGCTTTGGCTCGACGTGTCAGCCGTCGTTCAATCGTTTAGCGCCTTGCCGCCGGAGCGGTGGTGGCCGTCGGCGCTAGAACAGCTGTATCGTTCGCGCGACTTGCCCAAGGAACAAAAACGTTCGCCCCGTTCCTCAGGTCTTGCGTTTCGGGTGCGGCTTCAAGTCACCGTGTACGGCAGCATCTTGAATGAGGGACTCGGTTTTTAACCTCTCCCATCGGCGGGGTGGACGGGGACGCGCCGCTGCTTCCCGACAGAGTGGAAGAGCTCGCCTATTGGCCCCGGTGAGTTCAATCGAAGAATCGGAGGCATTCGGCTGCCGGTCGGCCTGGAGCGCCTCATAATAATGTGAGTTTTTTCTTTCAGGTCCAATTAAATCTTGGTCGGTAATATATATGCGGCCTCCTGGCTCGGAGGAAATGAAGCGGGGCGAGGTTCGTCAACCAGCCCATTGAGGGGACAACCTCCCCGAAACCGCGGGGGGCTCTCGTTTTGGCCGAGATTTCGCCTACTACTCCTTTTAGGGTGTGGGTTTCTCCAAGGGGCTGACGCGATCGATCGTCTTTCCGCGAGAGCTAGCCGGTTTCTCACGTTCGAGTCTTGAACTGGCCACGCGCTCTGCGGAGCTTGCACGTAGCGTCTTCTCCGTTTGGATGTCTGGAAGTCTTGGCTAGGTGCCTCTCATACCGCCTCCAACTTCCCCCGGGGGGAAGAGGTTAAACGCTTTCCCCCGCTGGTGCGACCGGTGCGGTTGCGGCAGCGGCGGCCTTGAGTGCCTCGTCAGGTACGTTTAAGGTTGTATAAAAGATAGGTGGAGTTGCAGCTGGGCTGCTGCTGCTGTGCTACACCCGATTGATTATTTCCAGACTTCCCTGTCCGCACACCCTGTGGGTGGGGTACACCGGGCATTGTTCAAAGCATTGAGGCGACGCAAGACCGGGGTGTAGAAAAGGGGCCTTTGGGCCCGTACGATTGTGAGTGGTCCATTTTTTCAGCGTCCATATCGGTGAGAAAAGTGGTGGATACATAACGTGACCTTTCGTTTTGTGCGTTCCTGTGCACCGAGAGTCACTTCCCCTCTCCGTGCATGTACAGCATTGTCCTTTTTCGCAACATGCCGTGGTACCACTTGCGGCAAACCCTTCCACGGCATCATCCACAGCATACCACGGAGCCTTCGACGGACCTTGACGACATATACCATGGAACCCTAACCCAAACCCGAACCCGAACCCCAGGTGCCGTGGACATTGGGGTGCCGTGAGGGTGGCCATGACATGCCGTGAGGTTGACATGGAGTGCCGTGGCGGTTCCCACGGGGGTTGCCATGGTACCACCCATGGCATGGCACGGCACCCCCCACGGTGCCATGGAATCCTATGTCACGCCATCGGATACCGTGGGGATGCCGTGGGGTGCCATGGCCATGCCACGAAAAATATAACTAGTGTAGAACCTTGTCTCTTCGGCGAGGCTAACCAGAGCAATGTTTGTGCATGGTAGTAGCGTGTTCCTTGGGAAAATTCTGATTCGCCCAGAGGTGGCCCCGGGCGAGAATGGACGGGTCGAGCGAACCATGTGGCAAGGAGAGGGAGTCCTCACGTGGAATGCAGTAAAAAAGAGAACAGCGCTACTGCAGCGACAAAATACAACGTCTGCCTGGTCGGTGAAAAACCGACGTGCTCCGTCCCGGCATTGTAGGGATGCGAGGGTCTATGGTCATACGACTACGGTTATGCATGATATAATGAGTGCAGCCCCCCCCCCCCCATATATAAGTAGGGTTGGCGTCGATTGGAAGCGACAATGTAAAGTACGTCGCTCACTACTTGACCTCGACAGAGAGCACCGTTCTTTTTGTTTCGTTTTTTGTTATTTTAGCGTCGGTCACAGCTGGTGGTCAAATCATATTCTTTGTGCGGGGTGGAGAACCTATACTCCGCACAAGGGGGGTGATCGCATCGCGTACCCGGCACTATTCATGGTAAGGCACCCAAGAGACAGTTATGTAGTTCCCTCATTGCTGTCTCTGGACGTGGCCACACCAGAAACTAAATTCGCTCATGAAAGCTGTCACCCATATATAACTCCGCCCTACTAGCGGTTCTTAGTACGATACAGCTCACCCGCCATGCGACTCGCCCAGCACCTCACGTTTCGCTTCGCGCTTGGTGCAAGCAATGCCAGCCTGGTCGATGGAAAACCCCTACGTGCTTCGTCCCGGCGTTGACAGGGGAGCAAGGGTCCATTGTCATATGAATACGATTATGCATGACATGAGTGCCCCCCCCTCCACTACTGACTACCTCACCCGACAACGTATTTTTAGGAAAGTGAACACCTCGAGCGGGTCATCGATTCCCATATCACGATCCACTCTAGACCCAGACCTTTAAATGCAGATATTTTCCCGACCTTGCATGGTTGAGCTCGTCATGCGGCGGGGTAGGGCCCGGAAAATTCGGTCCGCATAATCCACAGCAGTAGCGCGTCTTTCCTGGGCCGGACCTGTACTTTGTACGTAGATCCTGCTCAACCTCTCGAAGCGGCCAGTGTGCTTGCAGGTCCTCCACAACCTCACGGCGGTGAGTGAGGAGCTTACAAGTAGATAATCTACAGCAGCAGTGGGTGCTGTAGATGGATCATCATCCATCTATTCGAGGCGTGGAAAGGTGCAGGTCAAGACCCAGATACTCAAGAATCTTAGGTTTTGGATATTTTATATCTAATGCTGTAACGTGGATAGTTTAGTGAGCTAATGCATCGGATCCCAAAAGGTAACACCTCTGGGTCACACTCGGCTGAGGAGCCGCGCCGCCGTCGATGGAAAATGGTCCAGCTCAAAGGTGTTCTAGCAGTCGTTGCACACTACAGTACTTCGCCCGGCATCTTCCGACACGCGTGCTACAATGCGGTATGTAGGGGAGACGCGCGCTTCGGCAGGGGTGCACTCTCCCGTTTGCAGGGGCTTTTTCTATCTCGCGAGAAGCTCTGTGCCTCACCCAAAACCTTCTTCAGTTTTGGTAAATAAATGCTGTACCAAACAATCCAATACGGGCTATTGCTACTGAAATAAACGCACGCCGTGTTCCCGACTAGACTCAGGATGAGCTCCTCAGGTGAGCGACGCTGTCAGGACGAACACAAAATGGCCCGAACTAGTGCTAACCCTATCGTGCCATAGCACGCTCAAGGCTTTCTACGATATAGGTTCACCCTATTTTTTCTGAGGCTCCTCACTTGAGTAGCAGCTCCATGCCTCACCCGAAAACTGACCTAAACAAAAAACAACTTTATTCCCGATGAAGAACCCCACGGCTCAAGTATACAAAAATGTCATTTTTCGAAACAAAATTGGCATTCCGACGATTTTCGGTCAAGGAACCACGTCATTCAGAAACTGTACTAATTAGCGGAAATATGCTACCTCTATCGTAGAACGCGTCGCTAGGGCCACCCCAATGTATCGTAGCACGCTATTAATAGTGCTACCCCTATGTATCGTAGCACGCTGGTACTATCACTATCGTACAATAGAACGTTATTGATGGTGCTATATCCTCGTGTATGGTGGCGCGCTAGGGGCTTGTGAGGAGCTGTGCATAACTTTCGTCCAAAACCCGACCACGAGGGAAAATGAAAGTGCAACGACCCGCTCAACGGTCCCACGAAACGATCCCATGGCCTACTGTAGATGTATGCAGGTACAAGGCGCTTGGGGCAGAGGGCGGTTCCCTCCGCTACGCCCTCTGACGAGGAGGAATGGGAACGAGACACGTGGTCCAACAGGTAGGCGCAAACAGGCGACTTGCAAATGCCAGGAGCTCCGTGCTCCATCCGCGAAAACAACCCGGATGCTGCATGCGTGCGCGTGCATACCAGTTTGCTCATTTCGGTAGGTGCGAAAGAGAAAGCACAGCACGGCACCGCACCGCACCGCCCCGCAAAAACGATGAACCTTGAATAAAATTAAAGAACAAGTCCCCGTCCCCTACGAGTATGATGTAATTGCTTTCCGCCTGGTCGGAACACCTTGCGTGCGTGAAAAAAAATGGAGCAACAGAGCTACTCTCAGCCTCGTACGCTGCCCGCCCCTCTCGTGACCACGTCGACCCCGATTATGTCCGGGTAAAGCTGCCATCTTGATAACCCCCCTCCCCCCCCCCACCACCAGCTCATAAATTCGACCGAGAGTATATCGCCCTCCCTCTCTCCCCCCCTCACCCCTCCCCCCCCCGTCGGTGAAGACACGACGCCCTCCGTCGCGGCGGTGTTATGGGATGCGAGGGTCTATGGTCATCCGACTACAGCCATGCATGACATGAGTACCCCCCCCTACCCCCATATATCTATCCATCTCTCTCCCATGATCTCTCTCTCTCTCTCTCTCTTTGGGTGTCCTCAACATGCGCACCCCCGCCCCCTTCTTCCTCTCTGTCTCCCCGCCCTTCCCCTTTCCCCCCCCTGAAAAAAAGACAACGAATTCATTGAGGCTGTTATCCACATGCAGATCCGTCTCACAAGCTGTTCTTGGTAGATCGCAGCTCAACGCTCATGCGACTCGTCGAACACCTATCGGCGCTACGCGCTTGATGCCAGTCAGTTTCTGCCTGGTCGGTGACGACATTGTCGGGAGGCGGGGGCTGATGGTATTACGACTACGGCCGTGCATGACAGGGGTACACCTTACCCCACTCCCCCCCCCCCCCTCTCCCTCCCGCTTTGTCTCTTCTCTCGCTCTCCATTGCCCTCACATCGCACGCCTCCCCCTCCCATCGTACCGCCCCAACACACGCCCGTCGGAGGATCTGCACCCCATGCCATAGACTGCGGTACATTTCAGTACTACTAATAGTTGCGGATACTGGAGTGAAAAAAAAAATAATCTTGAAAACAGGAAGGAGAACGGGAAAAGAAAAAAGAAATCAAACGTTGCAAAAAAAAAGTAATGAAATACTGAACTGCGTAACGATATTACGGTATCCCCACTGGCCGTTTTCTTATCTTGGTGATGTTTGAAACCTTCGTCTAGGCCTTCGTACGGTTAACCAACCCCCTCTCCCTCCCACCCTCACACCCCACCCTTCCCCCCCCCCCCCCATCCTCCCCATCCCCTCTCCCCCCTTACCTCCCGCTCGGGAGCGACATCAATGAATAGGCAATGTTCTACAGTACCTACTACTTGGTGTCTATCTCTGACCCGTGGCCGATCATCAACCGCGCTAAAAAATGGGAAATGCTGATTGGCCGAACGGCACAACAAAAGGTAGTCGCCAAAACGTCGGAGGCTATTTTGCCTCCCTCCGAAGCCAATCGCGCCAACTGCATAAAAACAAAATAACGAGAACACGTTGATTGGCTGATCGGGGCACAGCGACTAATCGTCGAACCATCGCAGGCCATTCCGCACCCCCGGGCGAACGAGGGAGAACGCAAGGCACATGACGACAAACAAAAACCGCAAGACTTGTCAGGTGTCGACACATCTGCTACTTTCTGACCCCTCCCCAAGCACCAGGGAAGAGGCGAGGCGCATGCCAAAACACAAAAAAAGGACGCATGTCGCGACATGTGCAAAACTAGGGTCTCTCCCAGCGCACCAGGGAGAGAAAGGCAAGGCGGATAACAAGAGAAAACGAACGGCCAGGTTCAGGAAAGTATCATTATCCCCAATCCCTCCCAGCGGACAAGGGCAAGGGCAAGAAACGTGACAAAAGAGGCGTTCTACGATTGAGGTCCACCCTGGATTTTCTGAGGCTCCTCGCTCGAAGAGTTCCATGCTGATAGTAAGTCACCGGACCACTTTCTCCGGCAAAAATCAACTTGCAACCCGACGAATAATCTCATGGCCAAGTATACAATTACGTCATTTTTCCAAACAAAATTGCAAATTCCGACGAATAGGGGCTAAGAAACCCCGTCACGGAGAAAAAAATGGCGGAAATGTGCTACCTTTAGCTTAGAACGCGTCGAAACAAAACAAAATGGTGGCAGGTGTCGGTACGCGTATCATTTTGCGTAGATTACCCCTCCCAGCGCAGGAATAGTCTCTTATCAATAGCAAACATTGAAAAAACGCCCCCGTGTCGGCACATCATTCGTTGTCCCTCCCGGCGCACCAGGGGAATGGCAACGTGCATACCGAAACCAAGAAGGCTAGGTGCCGGGGCATATGCTCATTCCTTGTTGCTTCCCAGCGCACCAGGGGAAGGTAAGGCGGACAACATCACAAAATGAACGATCAGGTGCCGGAGCAACATACGCGCTAATGTCTCATCCCCCCCAACGCATAAGGGGAGAGGCAACGCACAGAACATAACGAAACGAAAGAACTGGCCAGGTGCCGGTACATAAAGTTGCGTAGATTGTACCTCTCAGCGTAGGCAAGGCGCGAAACTGGGACGACAAAATGCTCAAGACGTCGTCAAAAACGCAAATTCAGTACCCCTGGCCCAGCCCACAAGAGAAAAGGCAAGGCACATAACTCACCTAAAACCACGTGGTATATGCCGGTACAAATGTGTCGTTTTTTCGGAACCGTCGCCCTATATGTACCCTCTATGCAGACCGGGGTACCTACTGGCACTATTTCTCAGATTCCCAAGAAAAAAAACAATGGCCAGGCCAAATGCGGGCACAGGTAGTCGTAGCCTTCGACCAGTACATAACCCCCTGGGGCATGGACGGAGAGTCCCATGCCACGCTAGAGGGTACCCGGGGGGTGCCTACTGAAATACTCATGAGATTCCGAGAAAAAAAAAACAACGGCCAGGCCAAATGCCGGCGCCAAAATGTGGCGTTTTGTCGGAACCGTCGACCTACTGTAGAACAGGGCCTCCCAAGCATGGACGGAGAGTCGTGCGTGCGCACGGTGGAAACGGTAGAGGGAGAACCAAAAATTCTCCGCTCCCTAAAAAGTGGGCTCTACGAGTGCTTAAAACATTTCACCGCACATACCAATATACCCTGGTATATTTTTTTTTTGTAAAAGGCACCCATGCCATGGCCTCTATATTTGTCGGACACCCGAAAAAAAAAAAAGTAGCGACATGGAATTGCAAACATATACCAATCTGGCCTGGAATTAAAACTCCCTACAGCAGTAGTTGTCTGAAGTGAAAATCAAGCGGGTATTATTTCCCGGGCAGTTGAGGTGCCCCGATAGCCAATAGCCACCCCCCCCCCCCGTCCCGCCTCACAAGCGGTTCTTAATAAGATGCACCCCAGAGACACTGCCATGTAGGCGACTCGCTGTATGAACACCTCAAAGCGCGTCGTGCTTGGTGCGAAAAACGCCTGCCTATGGTCGGTGAAAACCCGACGTGTTTCGTCCCACGTTATCGTAGGGATTAGACGAGGGTGTGACGGCCCTATCTGGTACTTTATGTACGACTACGATGCGTCCATGCATGAGAATGAGTATACTCTCCCTACCGTCTAGAGGGCCGAGAGATGACAGCCACATTTGGAAACAGAATAAAAAAGTGACGGTGCTCCTCCAAATGCCCGGCAGCTTTTCGCTGAAATCCTTTCTTGTAGCCTCTTCCCCCGTGAACGGAACAAACTCCTCCCCGTCTCTGGTCCCGTCCCGTTTCCGTCCCCGTCCCGTTTCCAACCCCTCCATTCCCGTTTCCGTCCCGTTTGCGTGCAGTCCGTCGTCCCGCTGTCGGTTCCGTTCGAGCTCTCTTTGCTTTCAGCCCAGCTCAATTTTTGTTCCGCGTCCGTTCCGTTTCCAATCCGGCCCGTTTCCGTTCCGCCTCGGTTCCGTTTCCGTCCAGGTCTGTTACCGTTCCGTTTCCCGCTCCGTCTAAGTTCCGTTTCCGTTCTAATTCGGTCAAGTCCCGTTTTCATTCCCCGTCTGTTCTGGGTCGTTTTGCTTCCGTCCAGTTCAATTCCGTTCCCGCCAAGTCCCATTTCCGGTCCGTTCCTATCCCATCCAATTGTCTCCTGCTTTTCTCCGTTTCCGTCCCGCCCGTTTTGTGGCCTGCTTAACCCCGCTCCGCCCCGCACCATTCCGTTCCGATCCGTCTCACTCCGTCCAGACCTTTTCCGGTCCATTCCGTGCGTCGCGCCCAGTTCTGCGCCTCCTCACCCTGTTCACTGACGTGCAATTCCATTCCGTTTCGGTCCCATTCCGTGCCCGGTTCTGTTCCCGTCCCATCGCGGTGTTTCCTGCTCTACCTCGTTCCGTTCCCGTTCCATCTCAGGTTCCTCTCGTCCCGTCCTCTACTCCGTACCCTTCAATTCCGTGCGTCGCGACTAGTCCCCACCGAATTTCGCGCAAATTCGGATTCGTTCCGTCCCGTTCCTGTCCCACTCCGTTCCCGTCCCGTCTCATTCCGTCTCGGTCCATCCCATCCGGGCCCTTGTTCTGCCTCGTGCCGTTCCATAGTACCCTGCCCCGTTCAGTGCCGTACCAAGCACCCCCTCCCCCCCCCCCCCTCTTCCCCCTCCCTCCCCCCCTCTTCCCCCTCCCTCCCCCATTTCCCTTTCTTCGATTTCACTGGTGCTTAGCTTGCACCGCACGCGAATTAAAACAACTGCTCCACTCTCAACCCCCCCCCCCCCGAAGATGGAGCTAAAAACAAGGCGGAAAGACGCACACACAACATAAACGCCAACACATCACACACACACCCCTCCTCCGACCCTCGCACCTCACCTCCCCCCCCCCCACCCTCTAAACCCCCGTCCCTCTCCTCGACGGAACCCTCTCTCCGTCTCCCCTTTTTCCCTGCACCCCTCGTCTTCCTCCCCTCCCCCTTTTCCCCTCTAAACCCCCCGCTCTCCCCTCGGCGGAACCGTCTCTCCGTGTATCCGTCCTCCCCGCACCCCTCCTGTTCTCCCCTCTCCTCCCCCTGCAACCCTTCCCCCCTCCGCCATCTCCCCTCGCCTGCTATACCAGCCCCGCTTCCCACCTATTTCCACCCCTCCCACCCTCTCCCCTCCACCTGCACCGAAGTTCCTCCCGACTTCTCGTGACTTTCAACCATGGTGAAGGACGGTAGCGTGCATGGATCACGCCGAGCCACCCGGTACGAGGGGCGGGCTAACAAGACCTCCCCTCGCGTGTTCCGTAAGCGTTAATATTGGCGCTAGCGTGAACGCTAGCTTTAGCGGCTATCTACGATAATATGCCATAGCATTAGCCTCTAGCGTTTTGGCTTGCGCGTTTAGACCAGCGACAGCGTCAGCGACAGCGTTAGCGTTTGCAATCAGCCGCAGCGTTTACCTTAGCGTCAGCGTCAGCTTTTGAGCATTTCGTTCGCATCAGCGTTAGCCTCAACCGTAGCGTCGGCGTCAGCACCAGCTTCAACTGCAGATTTAGCGTTAGCGTGCGCGACAAGACGTGCTAATTTGGCGGTGGGGGTGATCAGCACTCCTTCGGGGATTTCGACATCGCTTCCCGCTCCACCTCCGTGGTGGTCTCGCCCTTCTCGATCTTGCCCACAAGTCTGCTCGTCGTCAGCGGGGAGGGGGAGGGGGGGGGGAGGGGGGGGGGGGGGGGGGGGGGGGGGGGGGGGGTGTACTCGATAGGAGAGATGTACTCGATCTCATGCATGGCCGTAGTCGTATGACCATAGACCCTCGCATCCGTACAAAGCCGGGACGGGGCGTGTCGGGTTTTCACCGACCAGACAGAAATTGCTAATTGCACCACGCGCGAAGCGCCGTGAGGTGTCCGGCGAGTCGTATGAAGCGTGAGCTGCATCCTACTAAGAACCGCTTGTGAGGCGGACTTGCGTATGGATGACAGCTTCCATGAGTTGATTCAATTTCCGGTGTAGGCCTTTCCAGAGACAAGCAATCGGAGTACTATGTAACTGCCTCTTGGGTGCCTTACCATAAACACTACCAGGGTACGTTATACGAGCATTACCACTTGTGGGGGGGGGGGGGGGGGGGGGCGCACTCATTTGTTGCTTGCCTTACTAATTTGACCATCGACCACGCATCCCTTTCGAGACGGAGCGGGGGGGGGGGGTACACTTACGGCATGCATGGCTGTAGTGATATGACCAAAACCCTCGCATCCCTATGTACAATGCTGAAACGGAGCACTTCGGATTTTCATCGAACAGGCGGACATTGCTTGTATCACCAAGCGTAAAGCGCTGTGATGTGCTTGTTGGGCGAGTCGCATGATGGGTGAGCCTTATCCTACCAAGAACCGCTTTTGAGGCGGATTTTCTTGCATATGGATGACAGCATTAATTCATTGATATATTTTCTGGTGTGAACGGAGGAGGCGGGGGGGGGGGGGGGGGAGGGTACTCGATAAGAGATATGTACTCGATCTCATCCATGGCCGTAGTCGTATGACCTGTGTGCGCTATATCGATGTCTACGTCAGGGTCCGTCCGCACTGGCGACACTTTCGTAGCGTGCGACGTAACATTCTGAGGTCGCGCGCGAGTCTCTTCACCCGACCCTACCCCCCACCCCAACCACCACCATTACTAGCTTGCTCCCCACCACCAGACTCACGCTTCGACGTGGTCCTTGATCTCCGACCGGACCCTGCGGAAGGTCTCCAGAGGCTGCCCGTCGGGGTCGTCCAGCTGCCAGTCTTCGAACACGCCAGCCTTCTGCCACTGCTCCGGCAAGCTAGTCCCGCAGCTGGGGAAAACGAAAACGAAAACGAAATCGAGAAAAAAGAAACTGAAGTGATAAGAAAATGAAACTGCGTACTCGTGCGAGACACTGAAAAGACAACACAAAGTTTACTTCATTCAAGAAACGAAAAAACGACACCAAAAAGACAAAAAAAAAAAACACACACACACACAAAAAAACGGAAAAAACGGCTAAAAACGACTAAAAATAAACTGCAAAATGTCCAAAACAAAGGATTTTTTTGAGACAAAAAAAAGACGAAAAATGGGAGTCACTATGGGAAGACGAAAGAGGAAACACGGAAAAACACAGGAAAAAGATGAAAATACGGCACACGATCGAGGTGTTTTTTCCGATTTTTTCGTGTTGTGAAGCTTTCGTTAGGAGTAACGCTTTTTATCCATACGCTAGTTTTTTTTTCCTTTCAGAAGATTTTTGTGGCCACCTCTGTGCGCCCACGGACTGTCGTATTAATAGTACGTGTCAATTGTCGCGTACGTAGTGGTAGACAAGTAGTGCTGTTGTTGTTCTTACATTAACTCGTGTGGACTACAATGGTTTATAATGATCACATTGCATTAACAAAAAAAAATGCATTGCATACAATAAATACTGCGAGTACCTACTGCTAATGCTACTATTATGGGGGGCCATAGTTAATAGGACCAAAATATTGTTGGTAAAAATGGTTAAATATATAGGTTTTTATGTATACCATAGGTCCTATCAACTATGGTCCCCCGTAGTACGGATATTGCTGCGGCTACTACTACTATTACGGGGGACCATAGTTAATAGAACCAAATATTGCTAGTAAAAAAGCTTAAAAGATATACCGGTAGGTTTTATGTACACCATAGGTCCTATTAACTATGGTCCCCCGTAATAGTACCACTGCTACCACTACCACCAAATACCACCACCACGACTACTGTAATCCTACTATTACGGGGGACCATGGTTCGTAGGACCAGATTTTGTCAGTAAAAATGGTCAAATATATACCAGGTAGGTTCTTATGTACCAGGTATACGATAGTGAATAGGACCAAACTTTGTTAGTAAAAATAGCGAAATATGTACCAGGTAGGTTTTTGTTGTGCGTACCGTAGGTCCTACCAGGTATTCAATATGGTCCCGCGGAATACTATAATACCACCAATACCATTGCTGCTCAACAGAAAACCGACGGTGAAACGGCACTACTGTCCAGCCAGCGGGGGGGTGGGGGGGGGGGGGGGGGGCGCCAGGTCAGCCACTCACCCACACATGGAAACGACCGCGTCGAAAGAGCTCGGTGAGAAGTCGCGAAGGAAGTCCGAGGTGTGGCTCGTGATGTCCACGCCCACTTCTTGCATCACCACCTGAAAAAGAAAAACGAAGACAGAGAAGAGAAACTTTTCTTTCTTTTTTTTTTTCCGCTGAAAAATTCGAGTCGGAAAAATTTACAGCAGCTGCTGCACACCTCGCAAAACAGATCATCGGTTCCCACCCCATTTCGTGGTCGAAAACCTTCAGGGTGACGACGGATAAATTCCTGATTTGTGTCATCTACAGCTCATGCTGCCGGGTGGGGTGAATGATCCCGGACACTTTTCTTCCTGGGGTGGATCTGCGGTAGTATATACATTCTGCACAGCATGCATCTCCTGACAGCTGTTGCTAGGATCCACCGGGTGGAAAACGATGGACGACCTAGACGATATATGTGTAGATGACAAGCCCGACCTGCAACGCTTTTCCCAGATTCTCTCAAAAGTCCAAAAACCATTTTTTTACACAAAATATACACTCGTCGGACCGTTCTGATTGAACGGTAATCCGTTCTCGTTGAACGGTAATATATCTTGACTGGACGTTATATTTTGGGACAAGGAGAGGCAATGGGTAGACAAAGCTCGTGACACGAGTTGAGACTCAGAAACCACAGCAGTAGAAATGCACACCTATCATATGTATGCCGTACGTATATACGTACCACGACGTAAACCATGACGCGTTGGTGGGATGCGGGGTTCGGGGGGCAGGGGGGGGGGCGAAGCGGTACTTTTTTCGAAAACAACGCCATTCGGCGAAGGGAGTTGCTCTCGATCAGGGTGCCGTCCACGACGGTGCCTCATACAAACGCATCACGACCTGGCTCCATTACTCTGTACTTCGCTACACATGGTATTAATAGTGCACATCCCACAGCAGTGCTCTCAGGGTCTGGGTTAGGCGTCGCCCACACAAGTCCACGATTTGGTTCTACCTCGCAGTACGCGGTGTACACCTGGGGTCGACGTTTGAATTGAATCGCCCTCGAATGACGCTGTCGGTTGTGTTTTACATCGTGCATACGAAGGATGGAAAGACACCCGCAGTACATGTACTAGTGTAGGATTGCGGTGTTGTCGTGAGGAAACTCGCGCAGAAGGAAAACTTGTAGGTACCGTCAGCTTCGTTCGCGTCGGTTGATCTGGTGGAGTTATTCAGAGACTCCTGCACATTAACCAAGGCCAAATTTACCCCATATTCGATACAATGGTTGAGGACCACTGGTGTACGAGACGAGATTGGACTACAGCCTTAGTCGCTCTGGCCCCAACCATCTCATCCGTCAACCAATGGGTTCATCTGTCAACCAATGGGCTTATACCAATAGCCCCCCTTTTCCGTCTCGTTCCACAGCAGTGTGTGTAACCTCTTTAGAGCCGCAGCCCCGTTTTGGGGACAAACTACTCGAAAATTTGAGGTTGTTTGTCCCCAAAACGGGACTGTGGTTCTACCAAAACAAACATGACCCCCGTCGTTCACAGGTGCCGGCTTCGGTCGGCTCAAAAAGGGGTACATATTGGTACACACAGCAGCCGTGTACCTTTTTTTCTTGGCGCGGTGTAACCTAGAAAATTGCGCTCCCTCCAAAAAAACAGGGACGCTCGTATCTAGTAGCCCGGCCGTCTCCCGAAAAAAAAAAAACGTCCGGGGGACCCTGTCAACAATAGCTGTAACGTATATAGCGGGATCACAGACCTACTTCCTTCACGCGAGGCCACCCCTTCACGTGCGACCGAAGTAGTATTGCCAGGAATCGGAGCGATTTAAATCGGAATGGGAGCGATTCATTCAAACCGGAATCGGAACCGGGAAAACAAAATACAAAAAGAAAAAAGAAAAAAGAAAAAAGAAAAAAGAGACGGTGTTTTTTACCGGCCAAACATCGGTAAAAAAGAAGAAAAAAAAAAAATCCAGCATGACTCAAGTCAGGACTCACTCATTTTTATCGAAAAACAAGGATTCGCTCACACGCCGAATTCGCCGATACATCGGATTATCGTCTGCGCTGGAAACCCCCCATGTTTTTCATACTCGGTAAACACAGCCGATTCGCAGCCATAGTTATTGCAGCAAGACTATGAGTTTCGAACAATCGACCTCTAAAGATGACGTGTGTTATGTCGGGTTTTTTATACCTTCGCCGTCGGGTGGACCCTGGACCCTTCCAGACCCGAGCTCTGGATGTCGAGATCGTCTTTGGCGAGGTGTTTCGCCCAGCCTTCCGCCATCTGCGGCGGAGGAACATCAGCAGTGACCAGCAGTGACAGTAACAGCAGCAGCAGCAACAACAATAAAATCATCGTCGAAAATCACCACCATCGTCATCATAATCATCATTATCATCGTCATCATCATTATCATCATCATCGTCATCACCACCATCGCCATCAGTATCATCATTATCATCATCGTCACCATCATCATCATCATTATCATCATATCATCATAGTCATGATATCATCATCGTCATCACCATCATCACCATCATCATCATCACCATCATCATGATATCATCATCATCATCATCACCATCATCACCATCATCAGCACCATCATGAGCACCACCAACATCATCACCATCATCGTCATCATCGTCACTGCTACTGCCGTACTACCACGGAGGGTGGGCCTCACTTCGAAAAAAAAAACAACCTTTTGTTGTACTTTTTATGGTTAAAAAAAAAACACTGCTTGTACGAGCAAAGGGACGAGTATGTGCAGCCCAACTGCGATACCGACTCTCACTCACTGCTGTGAGTGTCATGCAGATACCTACGGTTACGTGCTCTCGAACAAGCAAGCGTCCACCCCTAACCGCGCAGCATGATACCCCACCCCCTATTGAGGCACAAGCTGCCTGGATGCAGGGTTGGTTGATGTTTGCAGATATCAACCCTTGTAATGGGGGGCGGTCCCATTTTGGCGACAAACTACTTAGAATTTGAGCGGTTTGTCCCCAGAACGGGACTGCGCGGTCCTAAAAGGGTTTTTTACTAGCCTCTTGGAACGTAAGAGGAGAAAACAGACGGCGAAAAAAAAAAAAGTACGATCACAGCAAACGGTCGGTGTGAGCTTGGACGTTTCAGCGACGGTCAAAAACAAAATAAAAAACGATGAAAGAAGAAAGCGAGTTCGAAAAAGCGAGTTCGAAAAAGCGAGGCCACCAAAACACACCAAAAGTTGTGTTTTTACTACTGCTGTAGTAGGACGGAACAGAGACTATTAATAGACCCCAACAGATTCAGAACCTGTAGACTACACTATTAATGTTAATAATGGCGTTCCAAGACATGCGGAACAGCTCTATGATCCATACAGCGGTACGAAACCTCGCCAGGACTCAACGCGGCATATCTCTACGACTAGCCCTTTGAGGAACTCACTCCCATTTCAGGCGCAACTCACGTGCAACTAGTAGTAAAAAATGAGCGTGTCTGTGCGCTGCAAGCAAAAAAAAAAAAAAGGGCGACAAGGCGAGCAAATTGAAAAAAAAATGAAAAAAAAAACGGATCTGTACGATCGATCGGCACCAAGAACCCCCAGACTAGAATTATTAAAATTTCCGGAGGTGATGTAGAACTGTTATGGTGGGGATTTTTTCAACCACTATTCAACACTAATACTGCTGTCTGTAGCATAGGTTGCCCCCGTGGTCTGCCAGGAGTGGCTCAACCCTTTGATGGCAAATTTCATCCCAGTTTGGAGGGCAGACCACTCAGATTCCAAGTAGTTTGTTCCCCCCCAAGACGATGGGACTGAAGTTTGCCCCACTATTACGGGGGACCATAGTTAATAGGACCAAATATTGTTATTACGGGGGACCATAGTTAACAGGACCTATGGCACACATAAAAACCTATATGTTTGACCATTTTTACTAACTATACTTGGTCCTGTTAACTATGGCCCCCCGTAATAGTAAAAATGGTTAAAAATATGGTTTTTATGTACCCTATTAACTAATGGTCCCCCGTAATAGTAATAAAAGGGTTACGCCTTGACTGATACTATTAATATCAATGGTTGAAGTCGAGGGCTCGAGTCTCCGTACGGAGTCACGTCCTTTTTTTACTCTCTCGTTTGACACCAACACTAACGAGAGCGCCTGCTGCTGCAGCAGCGTGGGCAGAGACTAGAGACCCAACTCGACGACGAGGGTCGGACGAAGGAAGAAGGTGTTGCTGCTGAACAACTGCTCGCGATAAAAATGCGAGGCACTTCGTACGGTAATGCCGAGGAGGCCGGGCGGGCGGGCGGGCGGGCGGGCGCGGGGGGGGGGGGGGGGGGGGGCTACTTGCTTAGTGGCCCCGTACCTGAGTTACGAGTATTGGATTAGTAGGGAGGGAGCAGAAGCAAAAGCGAGGCCAAGTTTGACCCTTGTAGGGCAAAAACTGCTTTCCCGTTTTGAGGGACAAAAATACTTTGAATTTGAATAGTTTGTCCTCAGAACGGGACTTGCAGTGTTTTCCCCCAAAAGGAACCGCACTCCCATATTTTATTTTTTCCCCTTTTAGCACCGCACTCCCATAGTTTATTTTATTTTATTTCATTTTATTTTATTTTATTTTTTAATCATCACTTTCACTTTCCAGCCTAACTCGTAGGAGGTTTTTACCCTCAACGAGCTTATGGGCAAGCCGTGGTCACAGGTGTCTACCTTTCTCCCCCCCCGGTACGTGCCTTTATTTTTGTTTGCGCATAGGGTTCAGCATTCCCACTGCTCGTCGATTTCCATCGAATGTAGCTAACTCACGCTCTCGCGCTTTCCGCTCATCAATTTTTTTTATGCAAGAAAAAGCCCCTACGAGCATGCACTCGGTGAGACTTGAATGAACTCACGAAGTTGATCTTGATAGGTACGCGAAACACCTAGCAAGCCACCGGGGACTGTGGGGGGGAAAGCACTCAGCTCATAAGTAGTTTGTCCCCAAAACGGGACTGCGGTCCAAACGGGTCCAAACAATAAGAGGGATGGGGTAGGGGAAAAAAATAAATATACATATACAGTATACAAAAACAGGTACTACGTATATCGTACCGATGACTCTTTTTACGTACCGCTCTAGGCGTAATAAGAAGGACGGCTTCGTCTTCACATTACTCTCTGGACGATCTCTATATTTCCGGCCACACGGCAGTAGGGGGTGGTAGGGGGGGGGGGTGTACTCGATAGGAGAGATGTACTCGATCTCATGCATGGCCGTAGTCGTATGACCATAGACCCTCGCATCACGACAATGACCGGGACGGAGCATGTCGGGTTTCCACCGACCAGGCAGACATTGCTAATTGCACCAAGCGCGAAGCGCCGTGAGGTGTCTGGCGAGTCGCATAAAGGGTGAGCTGCATCCTACCAAGAACCGCTTGTGAGGCGGACTTGCATATGGACGACAGTTTCAATGAGTTGATTTAATTTCCGCTGTAGTAGGGGGTAGGGGGGGGGGATAACTTTTAGGCCACTTTTGTTTCAGCCGCTTGGCCCTTCTAGGACCACAGTAGTCCTGTTTCGGGGGAGAAACCACTTCTAATCTTACAATTTGACTGGCTCGTCCCCCAACACGGGGCTGCAGTACCATCATTCACACAGCTCGAAAAGGGTTTATTTATGCCTGGAACTACGGTAATCGATACGATCTCGACATTTGATACCGGTACCTGGTGGAGTGACGCTATCGGTGAGTAAGCATCAACCATAAGCATCACGGGGGACGCCGGGGGCCGGAGGGGGGTGTAAAGACGTCCAATACGGTGGTACATCGATAGCCCGATGCCTCGATAGATCGGAACCTTCGAAACGACATCCATCGACTTTCGGCTGTCTTGTGTGGTGTGGCGCACCAGGTGAGCAACTGCGGCTGTAACTATGCGTACAGCAACAGCAGTACCTGGTGCTTGTGGCTGTATCAAGTATAGCAGTAGTGTATCTTACCGGGAATGGTTGCCGCGGAGGTAGGTGTCCAGGGTAAAGACACGCATGTATTCGAGGGTCTCTATTATACCACTCTAAACAGCGATACGTGGAGTTTAGCAACTTGGCTGAGCTTCAACTTGATGGTGCGGGCACGCTTCCACACAATGGTTGACAGTACGGCGTCACACATGATACGATAAGATACCATGTGACATCATGTACACAGATTTCAAACCCTGCCACCGTAAGCTGCGGTATGTGTGTTTTCGTTCCTCACAGGAAACCGTTCTTTCTACCCGTCGACATCCAGGGTTCGAAGTAGTAACGGGTTGACTGCGAAGAGTTTGGCAGGAACTAATCTGGTAAACCGTCCTTATTTCTGCCGATCAGCGGCCAGCACCACACCCTTCCTTATGAGTCCGTGCCGATTTTTCATCCTAGAAATAGTGACACAGGCTTTTGTGGTCATAAAACTGCGAAACAGAAAAACATACATCGTTGCGCATGCAGTGGGCGGAGTAGAAAACGCAATGAACACGCACATCATGCGCTCGCATTTTCCCACTCTACTGCAAGTTGCGGTAGTTGTCGTCTATATAATGGTGACGGGGTGATTGGTTTGGCAGGAACCCAATTGGTTGGGTTTTCCTTGTGGTCTGCTCCTGAAAAACAGAAGCCAACCCATAGAAACTTCCTTAGAATTAGCCCAACCCAAGAACACTAAAAGGCCCCCAACTCATGGAACTTTCCCAAGAGATGTACAACTAGCCCAACCCTGCAACAAAGCTATTGCTTGTGTTCGGTATACTCCTAGTAGTAGGAAGCTGGGCGTGTTGGGGTCGCTTTAAGTACCTGGTAGGATATAGGACACAACATAAACCTTACCATGGTACCTACTACGGGGGACCATAGTAAATAGGACTTACGGTACACACCAAAAAAACTACTGGTTATGTATCTATTAATAACTATTTTTACCATATATATTTGGTCCAATTTATCATGCCCCCCCGTAATAATTGGTTACAGCATTCATCGCCAAAACCCGGAAAATACATGGGATACTATGGTTGGCGTTGGGGTATTCTATAGTAGAAGTAGGTACCGTACGTATCACACGGGTGATAACATAACCGCACGTATCACACGGGTGATAACATAACCGCACGTATCACACAGGTGGTGACACAACCGTACGTATCACACGGGTGATAACATAACCGCACGTATCACACGGGTGATAAATAACCGCGTATCACACGGGTGATAAATAACCGCGTATCACACGGGTGATAACACGACCGTGCGTATCCCACCGGTGACAAACACAACCGTACGCTCAAAACGGGTGATGATAACATAACGCATCCCATGGGACGCTTTTCTGAGACAACTTTATGCAAGTACAAAACCAGGGGGGCGCGTACATGCCACGAGACTGGCAAGCCGTTGAGAAGGTCTCGTCAAGCTCTTCCGTAGAAACATCGCTCTCGGCGTTCGCATCCTCCGCGTCGTCGAAAAAATCACCAAGGAAGAATCGTCCGAGGGGGTGTGTGTTCCGTAATCGCTAGCGTGTTGTACGGGTAATTTTTGGATCATAACCCGGGGAGCAATGAGAGCATCCCCCGGATTGGGAGAACGCCTAACAGGAGGCACAGTGCGGGAGGCACAACTGCAGTTAGAGAAAAGATGAAGGAAAACAGAAGACGCTTTCTCAACAACCTGCCTACTACGGCAGCACGAGGGGATAGGTATTATAGCAGTAGCGTTTATTTCACCGGAGCGGTCAAATGTTACCGTCTGTGACGAGGTGCCGCGTTGATTACGATCGAATCCTAGGTGGGAGTCTCCGGCTTATCGCACAAGGAGGCCTCATTTATCCCAATCTACACAATGTGCGTACGAGCCAACGCGACGACGGAATGTTACCAATTTATACGGGCACGTATTTTAACCATTTTGTGGAAGCGGGCCGACTCGAAAGCACGGGGTCTTTTTCTACGACAGGGGGCATTTTTGCAAACCACGAACGAGCCCATTTACGGGGGACCATACATAGTAAATAGGACCTACGGTACACACAAAAAACTATATATTTACCTATTTTTACTGGCAATTTTCGGTCCTATTTACTATGGTCCCCCGTACTATTACGGGGGACCATAGTTAATGGGACCAAAAAATGTCAGTAACAATGGTTGAATACATAGATTTTTATATATACCATAGGTCCTATCTACTATGGTCCCCCGTAATAGTGTTGGCAGAACTACTGTAAGTAGTAGGTCGGACACGATACACTACCATAACCGGTTCAGTGGGTCAACGTATTTCATTAGGCTAGGGTTACATGAATTAAAAAATAAGCTGCACGAAACAAAATCCCCAACCCATTCGTTTTTTTACATCCAGACAGGGAGGTGGCGGGGGTGTACTCGATAGGAGAGGTAGGAGAGGTGCACTCGATCTCACGCATGGCGGTAGTCGTATGACCATAGACCCTCGCATCCCTGAGGGGGGATGAGGGGGGGGGGGGGGGGGGCTATGGAACTGCCGAGCAGGCCGAGGGGGGGGGGGGGGGGGGGGACATTCATTTGTTGTTTGTCTTAAGCCTTTTGAGCATTGACCACGTCTTATTTCCGAGACAAGAGGGGGGCGCGCGGGGAGGGAAGGCGGTGTACTTGGTATCAAGCATGGCGGTGGTTCGTATGACCATAGACCCTTACGTCCCTACCATGCGGGGACGAAGCACGTGAGGGGTCCACTAAATCCGTTTTTTAAGAAAATGGAAAGAAAGCGACTTTTGTTCGTTCGCATATAAATCCAATCCCACTTAGCCATTTTTTTGTACAGGCATGTAACACGTGCGGCAGGATATCACACCCCTCTCGGATATGTACGAAAAACAGAAAAAAAACTGATTTCCTGGACAAAACCCGAAAAAAAAAAAAAAAAAAACGATTTCCTCGAAAAAAACGAAGGGATTGCGCAGACACCGAGCAACCATTCAACGGAGATATCTCGACGAGATTGTTTCCAAAGCAAACACCATTTTCGGCATGTGGGGCACCCCTTTCCCTTCGGGCCCATCTTATCGAGACAATTTTTCATGACACTCCACCATAATTTTTTCGTTTGACTTGATATGCACCTGATTGTTCAAAAAGTGAATCACCAAGCAGGCGTTTTTGACATTTGATTCGAATCAAACGACAACAAAAACGAGCTCGACCAGAAGTCTTTTGGGACTTATTTTGCTCTTCGTGCTATTCGATTTGGGGAGTTTGTCCAACTCGACGTCGCATGTTCCTGAAACCGAAGCAAGCCACGCAAAACTTGAGCCGTGTCGTCGACTGCTTCACAAGTGAGATCCACCATTCCGAGAGACATGGCCACTGGAGCAGCCGCAGCGTGAGGCCCGACGGCCCCTCGCACAGAGTAAACCACCCGCGACTCCTCAAAAATTACAACGCCGTCGTAAACCCAGTTTTTCATCCCTCTTTGCCTCGCAAACCACACGAGCACCGACCGGGTCTCGACTTCGCTCAGAAGTCCGATCGCTGTATCCCCGTCGCTGCTACCTGCGTGGGGCTTCGGGGCTGCGCCAGCCATCCAAGACGTCCCAAGAGCCATAGCCTCCTCGGCGGTGCCGGCGGAAACAATCGCCCGCTGACCGCGGCGCCCCGGGGAGGACGCGGGCCGTCGCTCGCCTCGTTGGTTGCCCTCGGGGGCTCGTTGACCCTTGTGCGCTATTCGGTCTTTTTTTCAAAAATACGATATTCCTCGATAGGACCCAAAGGCGTACCAATTTTTTCACGAAACTCTATCCAAATCAAATACCTGGTACCTGGTGAAAAAAAAATCCTCCATTCGATTAATATGAAAAAGTTTTCTCGTTAAGACGGGCCCTTAGAGAGAGCAAAAATCTGCTCGAAAAAGAACATCCCCGAGGGTGTGTTACCTTATCACCCTCGTGTGTTATATGATCCCCCTAGTGTGATATATTATCACCCTAGTGTGATACCTCATCCCCCTAGTGTGTTATATTATCACCCTAGTGTGATATATTCTCACCCTAGGGTGATACGGTAAAGGGGGGGAGGGGTATGGTGTCGTTTTCCGTCTCTCTTTTCGCCGTGTTTCCTCTCGCCCCGCCCTAAAAAACAACCGTACCAGGCTGCGAGGAATTTCCTGCAGTACCATCGCTGGTTTTCTTATAGAGGTGCTGAGGCGTGCTGCTCGTCCGATGGGGTGAACCTTTTGGCCATTTTTTTCTCTGACTGGCCCGGCCCCTCAAGATGCCCAATTAGTTTTTCTGGGATGCCACTTAATTTGTGGCGTACAGCTAGTCATATTCGTGAGATGACGTACGCAGGCTTTGGGAATTGTTCATCGTGTTTTTGCACTTTTCCCGCAGCGATTCTGAGAAAAAAAGAAAAAAAAATGCTTCAAATGGGTGAGGTACAGAGCTCATCAAGCGAGAGGACCCTCAGACGGCAAATGCTTATGTTTCGAACCTTTCATCTTGTAGCACGCGTCTGTGTCTGCTGCTGTACCTCCTTTTGGCCGCTTCGTTTCTGGCTGATTTGGAGGAGGCTTCTCTCAACATCGTTTCCGTTTTTACTATCTTTTTCGCTCAGCCAATACTTAACAAGTTGCACGTAGTTTGTCCCGAAAAAGGGACTGCAGTCCTAAAACATGCCCCTACCCTTTTCCTCGCCGGGGTTTTGAGAGCGCACTCTTTCCTGAAAGGTGCGGTTTTGGGTGAGACACGACATATTACAGAGCTCCTCAAAAGAGGAAGGAGCTCCAGAAATTTCCCAGAAGAAAATCAGGAGCACGCCTGCTGCTGGCTGTACGTATGGATAGCACGCCTCAAAATGCCGAGCGGCGCGTCCTATGGACAGGCCTCGATGAGATATCTGGTTGTGTGTGTGCGTCTCAACCCTATAGTAGGACTGCAGTCCCGTTGTGGCGGACAGAGTACTTAGAATTTGACTGGTTTGTCCCCAAAACGGGACTGCAGTTTGCACTATTTAGTAAAAGGGGTGAAGGGCATGTATCGGAGAAAATCGGCTTCGAAAATCCCAAAACGAGGGGGTGTGCTGTCTTGCGACCCGTGCGAACAGTCAGCAGAACAACATACGGTAATATTGCAGGGGGGCCATACTACACAGGACCAACTATTGTTTGTAAAAATAGTGAAAATATGTAGGTTTTTGTGTATACCGTAAGTCCTATGTATTTTTACTACAGTCTCCCCGTAAGAATACGACAAACTCATCCCAAGGGGTGTGCTATCTTTGTCACACACGTGACACGGGATTACTGGAAAAATTACGGTAATTCGTCCCAGGGGGGGTGTGATATGCTATCACCCGGGTGATAAAATAGTGTGAGTTCCACATGTCACGACAGGGGCACACGGCACACCCACTGTTTGTTTGGTCTCCTCGGTTGAGGACCTCTGAACCTCACGGAAGCATTGACGATAGCGGAGAGGGGGGGGGGGGGGGGGTAGCACCTGCTTGCCTTCTGGGGAGACTCGCTTGCATCGCTCTGTACGATTTGCTACTAGTCGTTTAGTAAGTCACCCGGGCGCCGACTTTTGAGAAAAAAAAAAAACTCAAGCCGATGGCCTCTATATATTAGGTATACGACGAACTACTCTGTCCCGAAAAATATTCGAAACTTTTCGATACTAACATCAAGTAAAAGTGGTATCTACAGAGTGGTTAAACATATAGCGTGGATGACCCAAGCGGCGCTCCAAACCATGTTGGGGTAGAGTTTCCCCCGTTAACCCTTCTAGAACTGCAGTCCCATGTTGGAGACAAGCCACTCAAATTCCAAACAGTTTGTCCCCAATTGTCCCCAAAACGGGAGTACGGTCCTAAAAGGGTTCAGGCTCGAACCTTCTGTTAATAGGACTGCAGTCTCCTGGGGGTCAAACCACTCAAATTTCCCCAAGCAGTTTGCCCCCGAAACTATCGGAGAAAAGACTGCGGTACTG